>VZQC01005317.1:160507-329694 GCA_009823505.1 Rhizomys pruinosus | reverse complement strand
TATCTTCCAGATCTGATATTCTTTGTTCTGCTTCCTCCATTCTATTTCTGAGGCTTTTTCCTTTCATTTCTTCTTGATTGGAGGAGTGTTCTATTTCCTTTTTCATTTCATCCTGTGATTTCTTTAATATATCCATTTACTTTTGAGTTTCTCAATCTCTTCTTGGTGCTCCTTACTTTGTTGGTTGGCTTCCTTTTTCAGTGTTTCTACTTCCTTTCTGAGTTTGTTTTTTTCTCTCTCTAGTTCTGGAGTTTATCAATCCCTTCCTTTAGTTCTTTTCAAAGTTTGTCATTGTATCCCTCTAGGTCCTTTGTGAGTTTTTCATTCTCGCTCTTTATTTCTCTGAATTCTTCTTTATTTTCTTTAATTTCTCTGCATAGGTCTGCAATTATTCCTCTAAGGTCTGTTTCTGGGGTCGCCTCCAGGGGGATCCCATTGTAGCTATCTCCTACAGGGTTGGTAGAGCTTGGTGTGGAATTATCCTGCACTTTCCCATGTTGTCCCTTCATAGTGTCCCTGGCATGTGGGTTTCCCTTTTGTGATTCAAATCTCAAATGCCCTTTCAGTGTGTTGAAGGCTGAAAGCTTGTTTTATTTTGCTTGCCTCCTTCCAATGCTTCCCCCCCCTCCTTGTTTATGGAGTGTTGACTTGTCTAGGTTTCAGCCTTTCACTTTTGTTTATATATTGGATATTGGAAGTCTAAGTCACACTTCCTTTCTTGTTCTGAGGGTTCTCCTAAAAATATCCACTGGATACTCTCTCCTCAATTCCAGTTGTTGGGGGGGGGTGCCTGACTTAGCCCGTGCCCTGGTACCTGCCCGGAGCAGTGGTGGGCTGCTCCAGGTGATCCTAGCAGGTCTGGAACCTGACCCCCAACACACGACCTCACTATGGCACCCGAGCCAGACCCAAACCCAGGGCCACTTCCGGCTGCAAGGAGGAGGGGCAACCCGGCCGGGCAGCCACACTCTGCAGGGGCTTAGGGCTCTGATCTAGGCCTACCAGCCACCAGCCCCTCTGCCACAAACCAACAAATCAATTGTCCAGCACCCCGAGAGTCAATCTGTCCTAAGTTTTTACCTGCCTGGAGCAGTGGTGGGCTGCTCCACGTGATCCTAGCAGGTCCGGAACCTGAGCCCCCAACACACAACCTCACTATGGCACCTGAGCCAGACCCCCTGATACACTGTTAATAGTTGTTGAATTAACAAGATGCTGGAAGTGTGGATTTTGCATTTCTTTCTCTTTTGGGAGGGGAGTATTTTTTTGAGACAGTGTCTCCCTTTAGTCCCAGCTGGCCTGGAGCTTGTTCTGTAGACCAAGCTGGCCTTGAACTCACAGAGATCCGCCTGCCCCTGCTTTCCAAGTGCTGGGATTAAAGGCGTGCACTACCACATCTGGCTAGATATTGCATTTCTAAAGCATAAATGCTGAATACAGAAAACCTGGATGTGGATATAATTAATGATGATGATTATGATGATGATGATAAGTTTGCAGAGCTCTGAATTTCATTATTTGGAATGTTTCTGTAAAGTTCCACGAGACTTCTGATCTTCACTACAAGTTCCCTTAATGCTGATATTTGTTCATGAACAATGAACACAAAATAGGAGTTTTGACCAGCTGTGTGTTTAATGAAGACAAGTATGTTAAATTGAAGCAGTGTGGGAAGTTTGGATTTCCCTCATGTAATTTATCTGAGTGCCTGTGCTCTTCCAAAATTCATACACTGAAAATTAATCGGCAATGTGGTGGTATGAGGAGGTGAGGCCTTAGCGAGGTGATTAAGGTGATTATACCCCTGGGGTGGTGCTTTCTACCATGTGAGGAATCAGTGAGATGCCAGCATCTGGGAACCAGGAAACATGATTACATAGGCATGGAATCTACCCATCCACTGGTCATGGATTGTCATAAACTGCCAAAACCCCAAATTTCTGTTGTTTGTAAACCATGCTGCCCACAATATTTTGTTGCAGCATCCTGGGTGGACTAAGCATTGGTGGAGCCATCCTTCAGCCTTCAGACAAGGCCATTAGCAGTCAGCAGCTACATTCCTTGGTGGGATCCCAGTTAATGCCATAGGAAATGAAAAATTATGGAGCTGCATGCTGCCTTAAGTCCTAACCTGCAAAGTGAGGCTACATAAAGTGATGCTGTTTCAGGCCACAAGTTTGGGAGTAGCTTGTTAAATAATTGTTGGGATAGGTAGTACTTCAAGTTTCCTTAGTTGACCAATAATATTTACACTGAGGTATCTAATTTTGACAAGATGAGCAGATCATTTGCTGGCTGCTAAGTGAACTCAGGTATCTGAACCTTGCAGCTGAGTGAAACAGGGTTGATAAACTGAAAGAAAATGAGTTAATCCTAGACCATATTTAAGCATTGTATTTTAAAATGGTAATTGGCAATACACATTGGCAATACAATCTATAGTTTAAAAGGCACTTTGGGGATTTAAGGAGGTGTATAAATTCAATTAAAATATATGTGTATATATATATATATATATATATATATATATATAATCTCAATGTATGCCAAATTTCAGTTAGTAGCTGTGTTCTCCTGGGAAACAGTCAATATGGTAAGAAATGAAATTATGCAAGCATGAACAATTTGAGACTTAGTTTAAAGGCAACTTCAGCTGAAGTATAATTAATAAAGGAAACTAACTTTTATAGAGTCCTACTATGTGGTACTTCACATAATTTCATGAAAATATTGTGATTTTTAAAAATTATACAATTTACTCAAGGTTGCTCAGTTGGTAACTGGTAGTCTGGATCTGACCTAGATCTACCCACTCAAAGCCTGTGGTTTGTCTGTCCTGCAATAGTGTTCACCAGTCTGGGCCTTGAGAGAGGTTTACAAAGAGCTGGGAAGTAGTTACAACAGCTGTACAGGGCTGGATTGCTATATGTTCCTTTATGACATGCCTGTGTAGTGACTTGTGTAGAGCTTTGCTGCATTTCCTCAGGAAGAATGTAGGGTAGAGCAGGGAATCCCCAACCTTTCCTAGAGGTGTTTCATAAGTTATATAACTTGAAACATGGTTTATGAGTCTTTTACAAAGTATCGCTATGACCACCCCATTTTTTTCTCCTGTGAAACTGTTTTCATTTTCCTTCTTCCTAGGATAATTTACTTATAATGGATGGAGATTAGAATTGGACATGTGAAATATTCAAACATTCTATTTAATGATAATAATCACAACTGCAATTAAGTAGTTAAAATGTGAGGCTGGAAAGATGGCTCAATGGTTAAGAGAGCATACTGTTCTTATAAAGGACCCGTTTGTTTCCCAGCATTCATGTTGGAGGCGCACAACCTTGTCGATACCTCTAGCTTCAGAGATCCAGTGTTTTTATCTGGTCTCCATGGGAAACTGCATCCACGCACATACCTCTGCACAGATACACATAATTAAAAAGAAATCATTTTCTAAAAAATTATGTGTCAGAATCTTTCATATCCTCCTGGGAGAGTGGTAGAGTGGGGTATGGGGAGAGATCCTTAAATACAATCCCTCCTCCCCACACACAGTGTGGACTCAAACACTGGTGAGGTGATCCTATCATGTGTTCTATACTTGGGGCATGTACCTGAGTTAAAATCTTGGCTCTTTCTTCCTAGTTGAATAAGCTTTCTGGCTGTGTTGCAAATCCTTTTTTTTTTTTTTTTTTTTTTGGTCTTTTTGAGACAGGGTCTCCCTGTAGCTCTGGCTGTCCTGGAACTCACTCTGTAGACCAGGCGGGCCTTGAACTCACAGAGATCCGCCTGCCTCTGCCTCCCAAGTGCTAGGATTAAAGGCATGCGTCACCACGCCCAGCGCAAATCCTTTCTTTAACATGATTTCCCAACTGGTTGAGAGGATTAGATGGGTTTGTCTCTACATGTAAAACTCTCATGACCATGTCTCGTGACAGTTCATAGAAAGTGCTACATACATACTAGCTAACTCTCATGACCATGTCTTGTGACAGTACATAGAAAGTGCTACATACATACTAGCTGTTGGTATCTTTCCCTGGCATTTAATACTAGCCACCAGACAAGATAGAGTCCAAAAATTTGAAGCCACTGAGTAACCATTGCTTCAGAAAGTTCATGTAGTTTCAATTACAGGTGGTGACCTAGTCAGAGGACTGGGGCTTTTGGGATAGGGACTACTTGGATGTGCTGTTTTAATGATGCTCTTAAGGTTAAAGTCCCATGTCAGAGAGCAATAAATACTGAAAACAGTCAAATCAACACTTCTGTTACTTAGCAAAGTGATGTCAGAACAGAATTCCTGATGCTGGAATAAAGAATAGAGATTTTATTTTTTTACAGTTCTGGAAGTTGAGAAGTCCGAGGTCAAATTGTGTTGGAGATGACCTTGTTGTTCAATCATCCCAAGAAGACAGAGGGTGGGAGGTAAAGGGAAGAGAAGGCCAGGGAGGGCAGGAAAAGGTGCCAGACGCCTTTTATTAAAACCCAGTCTCAGCCAGGCATGGTGGCGCAGGCCTTTAATCCTAGCACTTGGGAGGCAGAGGCAGGCGGATCTTTGTGAGTTCAAGGCCAGCCTGGTCTACAGAGTGAGTTCCAAGACAGCCAGAGCTACAGGGAGACCCTGTCTCAAAAAGACCAAAAAAAAAAAAAAAAAGAACCCAGTTTTTGTGATAACTGACCCACTCCCATTCATGAGGGCAGAGCTTATTTGATTGACATAATCACCTGTTAAAGGTGCTGCCTCTCCACACTATGCCTTAAGGATGAAAATTATGCTATTAGCTCATAAAATTGATCAGCTGGAATACTGATTTTTCTTTCCTTTCAATACTTAATCACATCCAAAAAGCAGGGAGGCCCAAAGGGGCAACTCCAGGCAATTTCTATTGACTCATTTATCTAACAAGACCTAGCTAAACAGAGAATTGGGGCGTTCAGGGTTGGACTGCATGTGTGTGCCGTTGGTGAGGTGAGGACTCTCTTGAGATCAGTATCCCAGGTGAGTAGGCAGTAAACACGGACAATTCAGGGTTCACTTCTTTCACTTGGATCTGCCTTGCTAAAAGCAAACCCTGAAACTAGGTAATTTATAAGGACCACCCCACAATTCCCATCAGAGAAACAAATGAGATGATTCATTTCTTGTTTTCTTACATTTACTGTGTGCATGTGGGCGCAAACCACAGTGTGGGAGTCAGTTCCCTCCTTCCACGAAGTGGGTCGTGGGGACTGAACTCAGATAGTCAGGCTTGGCCGCAAGCCCCTTTCCTTGCTGAGCCATCTCACAGGCAGGATAGTTCATGTCTTAATTCAAGAGTGATTTCCTGAATATCATCTACCCTGCAAGGAGGTTCAAGATTAGAGCTGGGGAGCGGAAGGAGTCACTGTACTCAAGTAGCTGAGGTTTTAGGGAAGTGCTCAGTGCTGGCGGGAGAAGCCTGTTGTGAAGGAACCACAGGGGGTTCTTGTGTGCCAGCCACACTTGTTACATGAAATGCTTAAAGTGGTGCTGTGACTACAATGGAGACACCTCAGCAGCGCCTCCTTCTCCCTTTCTGAGGCAGCCAAAAACTCCCTGCCCTCTGGGTGCCAGTTCTCTGAAGGGGAACTTTTTTTTCTCTCTTATTCATTTCACAGGAAAGGCTGTTCTACAAAGACTAACTCCAGGTGTGTAACCTCCAAGTCAGGCTAGTAGGAGCTATGCTGAATTCTCTCCCTCCATTTACGCAGCACTTGCTAGGTACCGAGGCTTGGTTCTACCCTCAAGAAGTTTACAGTCTGGAATATTTAGAGTCGCAACACAACTATTCTCCAAGCAAGGACAGAGGTCCCTGCAGGCCACAGCTCCGGGAGTTTCATACCTGGGCTGTAAAGCAACAGAGCCAGGTCACACCCTACTGATGCTGGGGGACCGAGTCCGCGAGCTGGCGCAGCCCCGACCCGGAGCCGTGGCGTCTGCGTCCCGCAGGCCACCAGCTCGTCCCCGTCTCCCTCCCAGGCGCGGGTAGCCGGGTCGAAGCCGGGACCCGGGCGGTTGGTGGGTTGGTGACCAGGAAGAAAGGACGACAGTCTTGGGCCATGGTTGGCCAGCCTCCGGCGCTGCACTGATCGCCCAGTCCGGCTCCACCAGGGTCCGCGGGTCCAGCCCCGCCTCTGGGCGCACATCCCTCCGCCTGCCGCCGGGGCGGGGACCGAGCAAAGGTCCGGGCGCGCCCTGCGCCTCGCTCCCTGCGCTGCGCTGGCCGTGCACGCGACTCCTCGGAGAGACGGGCGCGCGCGAGGACCGAGCGGCGGCGCGCGGGTAAGTGGCGGCGGGCGCGAGCTCGGGCTCCGCTCCCTCGTCTCCTCTCCTCTCCGCGGGCGCAGGGTCCGGGGCCTGGGACCGCAGAGTACGCGCGCCGCGGTCCCCTTCTCACACCCCGTTCACCAGCCCCGCGCTCGTCTCCATCTCGGGTTCCGCGTCCCCATCACACACTCCCTTCCCTTCGCTCGCTCCTTTCCCCTCACCAGAGCTTCAGCCGCGGCCACTCCTCCCTCCCTTCCTTGGCTACAGCGAAGGCGGCGGCCCTTCCTCCTCCCTCCTCTGCTCCCATGCGTTAGTTCCTTTGTCTTTTGGTCTGTCTTCTGGTGTTGCGAAGGATCCGGGCGTGAGAAACATGGGGGGCGAGGGAAGGCCTGGAGCAGGCAGGGGGGCCGAGCGTGGGCTGGAGGACAGCCCTTAGTGCTCCTGGCCCAGGCTGGGGTAATCAAAGAGCTGCCTGAGCTCAAGCCTGCAATCAGACTTTCAGGGCCGCCTCCCATCTGCACCCCACAAAAGACCCGGGCAGCTCTCCGGTGTATGCCGGAGACTCACCCGCTTTCCCAAAAAACCCACCCCAGCCACCCACTCCCTCACTGAGAAGACGCAAGGGATAAGGAGAGGAAAGGTGAGTAGGGGTGTCTAGGCAAGGCCGCCCACAGGAGGCAGACAGCCACCTGGACAGAATCCGGGTTGGAATGCAAAGAGGTTGTGAGATCGGAGGAGCAGCTGAATAAATGCACAATAAAAAGAATCTAACACCTGCAAGTGCTTCTTATACAGGAAAACTGGCCGGAGAAGCTGAGCCGGTTCAATTAGATCTGAGAGAAATCACCCAGACCGCCTGCCCTCTCCTGGCCCTAGGCTGGCCCGCTTGAAGAGGAACTGTCCACTGTCCGCAGTACATTTCTTTTCGTTCTTTAAAAACTCTCCAGATGCTCAGAGGGTTCCCCTCTATGTGTGTGGCTCTGTCTGCTTGATTTTGAGACAGGGTCGCCTAGGCCAGACTGGGCTTTAAACACTCATTCTGTAGGGAAAGCTGGCCCTTCTCCCTGCCAAGTGCTGGGATTATAGGTGCATGTCACCAGCCCCTATACCTGGTTAACAATTTAATTGAAAATATTTTTTAGATATCATCTCCCTAGGTACTCCGGGCCTTGAATTTGTGGCCCTTCTGCCTCAGCCTCTCAGTCTGGAGTTACAGACTGTGCCATGGTACCTGCTAAAGGTCTTGGATTCCCCTTCACTCGCTTTCCTCAAAGCCTTGCTGCTGCCCTCACACCCAGGTTTCAAGCTCCTGCCTGTCTTAGGGTCATTTAGTTCTTTACTTCCCACACCATCAGGGAAAAGATGTTTTCCAAGGTCATGGTTTGGTTTCTACCATAATGAAATTGATTTTTCACATGTGCTTCTTTATAAAGTGAATCATATGCAGCTAAATTAAAGAAGAAAAAGTCAACCAGGGGTCAGCAGACCAGGGTGGTCAAAGGCACTTTCTCTGGACCTTAGGTGGAAGCTTGGCTTGTTGCTAATTCTCCAGGTGACTTTCCTTTTTTAACTATTTTTATTTTATGTGTATGAGTGTATTGCCTGCATGTAGGTAGATGCACCAAGATCATGCAATGCCCATGGAGGTCAGAGGAGGGCCTTGGATCCCCTGGAACTGGAGTTACAGATTGTGCTGGATAGCTTTAGTGTCAATTTGACACACCTGGGTTGAGGAAGCCTCATTTGGGGAATTGGCTCCATTGGACTGGCCTGTGATCATTGGGCTGTGGGGTATTTTTTGATTGTTGGGTGATGTGGGAGGGCCCAGCCCACTGTGGGTGGAGCCACCCCTGGGCTGGTAGTCCTATATTGTATAAGAAAGCAGACTGAGCATGGGCCAGGGGAGCAAGCCAGTAAGCAGCGTTCCTCCGTGGCTTGTGTTTCAGCTCCTGCCTCCGGGTTCCTGCCTTGGGCTCCCTGAATAATGAACTGTGACCCAGGAGATGTAAGACAAACCCTTTCCTCCCCAAGTTGGTATTGGTCAGTGTTTTGTCACAGCAGTATGAAAGTAAACCAGTACACAGACGGTTGTTAGCTGCTATGTGAGTGCTGGGAATTGAACCCTGGTTCCCTGTAAGAGCAGCTGAGCCATCTCTCTAGCCCCAGACTTTCAAGATTGTCTAGTCAAAGGCCATCAGGAGTTGAGCAAGTTGGGTTTATTGTTTCTTGCAAGCAAGGGAGAATGTAGGTGATGTTGGAGGGAACAGTTCAGGAAAAGGTCTGTGCTCTGGATTAGAGGCTGACAGAAAGTGGAGAACATTCTTACTGTTTTTCTTCACAAACCATTGGTGAAGGAAAAGCGGTCAGAACAAGGCTGCTGCTGGGGTCAGAAGCAGCCATCAATCACTGGCCAAGAATGGGAGGAAGGTGAGATTTGCCATTTTGTGCTTTGGAAAATTTGTGCTTGGTGTATAGTTGGACAAGGTGACACAGAGGTCTTGTTTTTGCCTTAATTCATGTTCAGAGTGGCCCTGGGTATGTCCTGTGACCCTGCTCACATTCAGCAGGGGAATGCTAGGCTATCTCCTAGCAACATCAGGCCTAGCTGGTAGTACCAGGCTGGCTCCAGGGATTGGAGGTGCTTCTCAGTTCCTCCTGATCTTGGGAAAATTATTTAACATTTTGAACTTCCATTCCCACATATGCAAATGTTGAAAATGTCTACTTCAGAGATTTGTTATGAAGATTAAATGAGAACCCTTAGAAAGCATTCTGCTCAGCGCCTGGCATAGAGCAGGGACTAAACAGCCACCAGTTCTGTTCTTTATCAGCCCTGGTTGATGCTGTGGTCTCTTCCCAAGAACCCAGAGCCTGTGCAGGCAGAGGCTGGGAGCTGCCCTAAGGAATTCTAGCCCATCACTTAGGAGGGTGGGGCAGGAATATGCGGAGTTCAAGGCCAGCCTAGCCTGTCTCAAAAACAAAATAAAAGCAAGAAAGAAAAAGAAAAGAAAGCAAGTGGTGTCCGCATTCAGGTTAGGCGAGTCTTGACTTCGGATCCCTCCTAATGGGTGTGCTAGTGACGATAGTCCTCTCTCAGACAACCATCACCTTGGAGGCTCCCGGAAGATTCTTTGTTTCCAGAACCCAGAGGTCCCAGGTGGCCATGTTCTTTGCTAACTCTGAACATTGTCTTGCTTTCTTCATTTCTTGTTGAGAACTCAGCCCTTACCATATTCACGTGGACTGTCTGATCCACCTGAATCTGCTTAGAGCTGGGGAGCCAGGTGGGCAGGTGAAAAGCAACTGAAAAGCAACAGCGTAACTCCTAAGGTTCTGGGTTGGAGCCTAGGTCTGTGTCTCAGCTGCGAGGCATGGTGACCTTTCCTGTGAGCTACTCAGGTTTACAGTCCTCAGTCCGTTGCCCTGTATTGCCAAGCGAGAGCATTATGGGAATTTGAATCCAGAATCTGACTTCTGGTTAGTTCGATTTAACTGTGTTTCCTCGTGTCACTGGACCTGGCCAGGTTAGTTCATCTTTCCTGGCTAGAGATTTCTGTTTTTCACTTATCAGACTGGCAAAGAGTCAGAACAGGTTGCTAATACAAATACCGTTATGCATTGTTACTGAGACTGTAATCATAAATAAATTGAAATTATAAATGTATTACCCACTGGTACAGTGGCCCATGTATGAAGGAATATTTAGAGTCTTGAACTCACTATGTAGACCAGGCTGGCCTTGAACTCACAGCGATCCCCCTGCCTCTGCTTCCCGAGTGCTGGTATTAAAGGCATGTACCAATGGTATTTTTAAAGTAACAGAAATTGGAAAAAATATAACTCATGTGAGAGCAATATAAGACAGGTTAAATAAGCACTAATACACCCAGGAAAGGAGTACTATGCAACTGTAAATAAGAAGGTACTCGGGTGATGTGGTCTCTAGAATAGATTGTTGCACAAGAAAGAAGCAAGGTGTAAAAGAATGTGTGACTTTTTAATTTGTGTTTAGCTAAGGAAACATGATGAGAAAGCAACAGGAGGGAGTAAAGGGCAGATGGGATGACAGCCTGGGAGGGCCTTTTCTAGTGTCTGTCATTTTACCTAGTATGGATTTTGTTGCTGAGTAAATGTAGTGTGTATCCAAACAAAATGACAGAAGAGAAGCCTGTAGCTTGAGCTTCTTCAGAGAGTACCTTCAGGAAGGCCATGATTGGATAAGCATCTAATAAAACCTACAAAGCAACAGCTTCCTCCAATAACTTCCCCCAAAGTAACTTACTCTGTCAAGAGGGCAAATTGGCCATGTTTGATGTTAGATGAATCAAAAAAAATCCCATTAAAAATTAAATTATGAGCTCTCTTCTTCACCCACTCCTCCGGGGAGAGTTGATATCATTACCAAGCTTTTGCTGTTCACAACAGCTGGTTGGATTTTGGTTTTAACAGCAAGCCTGATTTCACTCCTAGAGAAACCCTTTTAATGTGTAGGAAATTAGTGAACCTCCATTCAGTTTGTTCCAGAAAATAATCTAGAAACCATAAAAATGATTCCAACATTCAGGGTAAAGTGAAGCAGACCAGGCTATAGCTTTTCTCTTGGACCAACGGGCTGAATTCTCACAGGTCACAGGGGAGTACCTGTTTGGTTCAAAGTCCTTTCCTTGCTTTTGGCAGACTAAATCCTGCAGTTTATCCCTAAGACAGTCACAGCAGTATCTGCCCCATGGTCTCCAGAATCCCTCTCTTGTAACTGGCTTCTCATCATCACCCATGCCATGCCTGGACTACCTCCAGGACATCCTAGGGCTCTCTTGTTTACTGTCAACTCCCAACATCCAACTAGAGTTCTGATGAACCCACCACACCTGCATCTGACATTGCTCAGAGCATCATCTGTTCTTGTCCATTTCTAAACTGTCTTCCTCTGTCCACTTCCTGTTTTGCTTCTTGAAGATCCTTCTAGGTGACCATGCTGGCCACCTCAGCCTCTGTGGTGATAATCTCCCATAGGTCTTGCTGCCTAGACTCTCTCAAAGGGAGTACAGCCTGTTCTGTCACTTCCCCACCTGGAGCTCAGCACTCCAGTGCACCAGTCAATTGCAAAGCTTGGTAAGCCATTCCAAGTCAGGGTGTGGTGGCTGAGCATCGCAGCACAGGCAGCAGAAGCTCCACGATAACCCTCCTTGCCTTCCTGTGTCCCATCCCACCTCCTCTCCCTGCTTTGTAAAGACCTCTGTGCCAGAGCAGCCCTCACATGTCCCTTTGCTGATTCTTTCACTTGGCCTACAAAGTATAGGGTGGTTGGACATAACAGACTTCAGGAGGACAGCTGAGACCCTGTGTTTCTCTCTACTGGGATGGACGAGCCTTTGCTTCATTGACCTTCCATCATTATCTGCCAATAGCTAACGTGAAACCTAGTAATTATCTGTGTATGTGTGGCAGGGGTGGGGAGGTTCAGACAAGGTTTCACTCCATAGCCCAGGCTGGTCTGGAACTCACAGCAATCTTCCTGCCACAGCCATTCTCGTGCTGGGATTACAGGTGTGAGCCACCATGCCCAGCTTCTACCTAGTGATTTTTAAGTGCTTCAACCCAGGACCTGGGTATAGTGTCACAAGAATTCTTAATGACTGACTCAATTAACAATTTGGTAAATGAATAAATGAATGTTCCACTAACAGCATGATCCTAGTATTTGCTGTTCGTGGTCTCAGAAAGAACTTCTTTGTAGTCTTTAGGATTTCTTCTTTAAATGTTTTTTTTTTTTTTCTGTGAATATACAAGAACAGGCTTTATGTAGCTACTGGATCATAGTAATTAAAAAAAGCTATTTCAGGGGTTGGAGAGATGGCTCATTGGTTAAGAGGACTGGCTACTCTTGGGGAGGACCTAGGTTCTATTCCCAGCACCCAGGTAGCAGCTAACAACTACTCATAACTCTAATTCCAGGAGATCTGACACTGTTCTGACTTCTGTGGGCATTGCATGACACAGGTGGTCTTACATACATGCAGGCAATATACTCATGAACATAAAATAAAAACAATATGAAATTTAAAAAAGATTCTTTAGAGAAGAACTAGGTAGGGCGAATGTTTCTTGATGCCTTAGAGGATCCATGGGGAAGACTGAGAATTGAACAGGCTAAAGTCCAAGATTACTCCCAGCTTTTTTAAATTCCAGGAGTATGGTGTGACCAGTAATAATACAAATAATACAAATGTCCATTAGACATTTTACTTGATCATGGATAGTCTTTTAAATGCTATTTCACCTCGGTGAGACTGAGGGAGGAGGATCATGAATTTGAGGTTAGCCTGGGTTGTTACCTATCTCAAAAACAAAAATCCCCAAGCAAATAAGTGTTATTTCAATTTGCTTTTTTGAGTATTACTATGCATATCTATGTACACATACACTTTGTTCAGTTTATATATTGTATAACATTTGTGTGTGTGTTTCTGCTAGAGTATTTCATTTGCAAAAGTCTTTAAAAAGAAATAGTCTCATCATAAATATTGGGAGTGCTTTCTCAGATTTCCATTTGTCTTAAAGTCCTTCCCATCCGACAGTTGCATACATACTTTTTTTTAAATCTTTTTTCGAGACAGGGTCTCCCTGTAGCCCCAGCTGTCCTGGAACTCACATTGTAGACCAGGCTGGCCTTGAACTCACAAAGATCCGCCTGCCTCTGCCTCCCAAGTGCTAGGATTAAAGGCGTGCGCCACCATGCCCGGCTGCATACATACTTTTTCGGTGCTTTTTTTCTACTACTTTTATGCTTTTGTTTTCTTCAAAATATTCTAATTCATTGAGAATTGGCACTGTGATATGAGACAGCTCAGACTCTCCCAGGTGCCTAGCCCATTTTTATTGGGCTATGCCCCTTCCTCTGAGCATACTACATTTCCTTTCTATCTTCCATGTGTTTCTATTTGCCTTCCAGCTGAAGTCTGACTGTGCCTTTATTGTTGGATTAGAAAAAGAGTAGCGAGTATTCATTTCTGAGTAGGATAGGACACACAGTGTAGAAAAAACATCTTTGACTTTTCAAAGAACTGCAGTAGTTCCTAATACCACTGAGAGATTTGGTGCAGGACCTCCATCCTTAACCAACCTCCCACCAGGTTACAAAAAACAGGATGTGCATCACTTATACAGAGTGGTGTAGGGTGTGCATACAGTTCCCATGTTATCTAGTAAAAAGATCATCTGTAAATTGTTTATACTGCCTAACATAAGTACTCCGTAAATAGGTGTTATGGCATTGTTTATAAAATGACATCGAGAAAAGTCTGTACATGTTTGGTACAGATGCAGTTACTTTTTAATATTTTCTATATGCAGTTGGTTGAATCTGTGGAAGTCATTTTCAACTCCTAGCTCTCTGCCTTCCAGATTCTGGTTAGGACTGTATTTTTGATTCTCACGTTGGGTAAAGCCATGTGACTATTTTGATAAGTTCTAAGTGAACGTGCTATCAGTCCTTCTTGTGCCAGAGTATTTAATTGCTGGTATGAGATCTTCTAGAACACTCCTTTCTATTGGCTATTGACTGACAGTGTTGATAGCAGTAGCTTCCCCTTTGCTTTGGATTCTTGAATGACCAAATAAAGAACTTCAGTCAAGTGTTGATTTACTCCTGTAATACCAGCATTTGGGAGGCAGAGGCAGGAGGACTGATTGTTCAGAGTTTCGGGCCAGCCTGGTCTAAGAAATGAGACTCTGTCACAAAAAACTTCCCCCCAATAAAAATGAAAAACAAACCTTTCCTGTCTCCTTTGTGTTGACATGTGGCATGAGCAGTAACTATGTTTTTTAGACAGGGTGTCACTGAGCAATATTGGTTGGCCTAGAACTCACCAGGTGGACCAGGCTAGCCTTGAACTTGTAGTAATCCTCCTGTGTCTCCCGCCTTGAGTACTGGGATCACAGGTCTGTTCCATAAAGTCTGACTTAATAAATTTTTATTGCTGTAAGCCACTGAGATTTGAGGGTTGTTGGATTATGAAGTATATCTTAGCCTATCCTGACTGATAAACATATTCTCTTTAATTGTTTCAATGTGTTTTTCTTTTCAATTTGATTTGTTACCATACAAACTGACAAGACTAAAGAGAAATATAATAATTCTAGAAAAAGACACAAAATAAGGTCATATTTGACTTATTTTTTTCAGGTAATCTGAAGCTCTCAAAATGTTTGCTAAAGCAACAAGGAATTTCCTTAAAGAAGTTGATGCTAATGGTGACCTGATTTCAATATCAAACTTGAATGACTCTGATAAGGTACAACTTCTAAGTCTGGTGACAAAAAAGAAGAGATACTGGTGCTGGCAAAGACCCAAGTACCAGTTTTTATCTGTCACCCTGGGAGATGTGCTCACAGAAGGGCAATTTCTGAGTCCAGGTACGTGTCCTTTTGCTATTCTGGGACAGTCACAGAATAGTAAATGTTTCTAGGTATGTACTGTCTGAAGTTGAGTAGTACCTTATGTTGAATTCTTCTTTGCCTTCTGTTTTAAAAGGATATCGTTTCTTTTTTTTTTTTTTTATGTGTATGAGTGTACTGTCTGCATGTAGGTAGGTGCACCCCTATTGTGCAAAGCTGCGGAGGTCAGAAGAGGGCGTGTTGGATTCCCCTGGAACTGGAGTTAAGGACGGTTTTTAGCCGCTATATGGGTGCTGGGAATCGAACCTGCGTCCTCTGCAAGAGCAGAGGGTGCTCTTAACCGCTGAGCCATCTCTCCAGCCCCCAGGATATCCTTCTTAATGAGCACAGTTCTGCAGGCCTGAAACGAAAAGTTATTGCTTACTGTTTCAAAAATATTTCCATTTTGATATGAAAGTCAGTTATGCCCATCATAAATGTTGGGGCCACTAAGTATATGTGGGATGGCTCCCCTGTCCGGAATTTGGTTTGATGTCTAGACTGAAAGTGCTGAGGGCTGATGGGAAGAGTGTGAAGAGTATCATTTCTTACTGCATGGTGCTTTCTGGGGGGAACAAGGTGCTATGAAAGTGGTTTTTAAAGCAGATGCTCAGGAGACTGGCTCAGCTTTCCCAGCGGCTGATGTGGTTTATCTTTCATTAGCCTAGTGGAGGGGGCACCCGGGCTTCAACCTCAGGCGTAGGCCCTCACCTCTCACCCTGTTTGTGACAGGATTTCCTGTTTTGACCCTGTGAATGTCAGGCTAGCTGGCCTGTGAGCTTCTGGGGACTCTCCTGTCCTTGCTTCCCATCTTGCTGTAGGAATAGTGGGATCATGGACACATGTTATTGTGCCTGGCTTTAGTAGGGGATTTGATTTCAGGTCCTCATGCTTGTGGGGCCAGTACTTTATGCACTAAGCCATCTCCGCAGCCCCATCTGGGGGGTGATGCCCAATAGAAAAACAAGAGGGCCTGATGATGGCTGGTAAGCTGCCAGCAGACAGAGGGCAAAGGTGGGTTATACATAGGGTCACACAAGTCATGACCACTGACATCGTGGTCAGTGGCAGGCTGTGGTTCTGTGATGCTGGTTCCTTGAGATTATATCACCTAGTGATGTCTGAATTGTCTTGGTTTGTGTAAAACACTGTCCTAGTTTGCCATCTATTGCTGTGATAAAACATTCTGACCCACACCAACTTGGGGAGGAAAGGGTTTATTCAGTTTACATCTCCTGGGTCACAGTTCAGTTCATCACTTAGGGAGCCCAAGGCAGGAACTCAGGGCAGGAACCTGGAGGCAGGAGCTGAAGCACAGGCCATGGAGGAATGCTGTTCACTGGCTTGCTCCCCTGGCCCATGTCCAGCCTGCCCTCTTATACAGTACACAACAACCTGCCCAGGGTGGCAACACTCATTGTGGGCTGGGCCCTCCCACACTGCTTGACAATCAGACAATAGTCCACAGATGTGGCCACAGGCCAATCCAATGGAGCCAATTCCCCAATTGAGGCTCCCTCAACCCAGGTGTGTCAAGTTGACACTAAAGCTATCCAGCACAATTGACCCCTTGTCAACTTGACACACAAAACACATCACTATTAAACCACCACCTTTCCAGTTCTTATCCCCAAAGTATGATGTTAACATTAATCACACCTTAAGACTGTACAACCTTAAAATACCACAGTCCTTAAAATAAATCTAAATACTTAAAAGTTGCATAGTCGTTGAAGACGAAAAAAAAAAAAAAGTTCATAGTCTTGTAAAAAAGCTCTCTTAACTGTGGGCTGCTTTTAAATCCAAAACAAGTACTGTCTTATTTCAAAGGGAAGAATCAGGCAACTCTCAAACACCTAAGTCCAGCAAGTACTACAAGGCTGGAAACCTGGGATTCACATGATTCTGGGCTCAAAAGGGTGTTTCGGTAGCTCCCTTATCTCTGCTCTGCCATCACAGTAACACACAGCTCATCTCCAGACCCAGGCCAACTCCATTCCACACCTCCGCCCTGCTTTTGGTGGTCATGCCAAGGTCCGGCATCTCTCCAAAAAGCTTGGGGGTCGCCACTGCGGAAAGCTGAGCTTGCACCTTTACCAATGTGTCTCTTCTGACCTCTCCTGTGCAGAGCCTCAGCTTCCATCCATGACCCCTGCAATCCTTAGGGTCTTCACTGCAACCGAGGTGCACTTCCAACCAAAGGTTTTCCTGACCTCTCAACAGTGCCAAGCCTTCAGTTGCTTTTCTGTGACCCCCTCAAATTTCACACCAGAACCCATATAGGAGACTTCTTAACATGTTAACCGCGCAAGTTCCTGCTTCTGGGCTTGAGATGGAGGCTTGCAGGCCCTTCTGGAACATACACGGTTCGCTTCTGGTGATGCTGACCCTGAAGAAATCTTCCCAGAAGATTTCACCACATTGATGCTGTCTCTTGTTATTATCACACTGATATTTTCAGCACCCCAGACTAACCAGCTCAATGGTTCCAGTACATACACACAGAAATTCCCTTCAGATTCTGGTCTTTGTACTACAGCTGATTTTATTCAAGCCCCAGCCTAGACCCAGAAACCCACAGATTACATCCAGTCCTAATGATTCTGCCCCCCTTTGATAAAACTAAGAAACTTCACAAACCAGGCTGCCTCCGATCTTCTACAGACTCCGTTCAAGCAAAACTGTTCGCAAGCTCACAATTGCAGCAAAATGATGCTTTAGGCATTCAAGTGATCCTTGGATTTGCCCATCCCAAACGTTCCAAACGCCTCTCCCCCCCCAATTTCCCTTTCCCAAAACACTAACCAAACGTCAGGTCGGTGACCAGCAATACCTGTACCACTCTTCTGGTACCAATTTTGTTATCCTAGTTTGCATTCCATTGCTGTGACAAAACACTCTGACCACACCAAATTGGGAGGAAAGGTTTATTCAGCTTACATCTCCTGGGTCACAGTTCATCACTCAGGGAGCCCAAGGCAAGGACTCAGGGCAGGAACCCGGAGGCAGGAGCTGAAGCACTAGCCATGGAGGAATGCTGTTCACTGCTTGCTCTCCCTGGCTCATGCCCAGCCCACCTTCTTATACAGTACACAAAAACCTGCCCAGGGCCCTCGCATGCCCACTCTTGTGGGCTGGGCCCTCGCACACTGCTTGACCAATGGAGCCAATTCCCCAATTGAGGGTCCCTCAACCCAGGTGTGTCAAGTTGACACTAAAGCTATCCAGCACAAACACCCTAAGGTGTTTGCACATGACATTAATAAAACCACGTAATGATGCATTCTGAAAACTTGACCTTGATGTTAAATAGCACATGAATGTGTTTATGAAGTATACAAAGAAATGAAGGAGAAAATTTTATAATCAATAATAGTACATCATTCTATGTTTATTGTTGATACTTAAATTGTGGCCTTTTTTTTTTTTACTGCATCTAATTTTTAGCAAAATTGTTTATGTGCTTGTGTAACCATCTATGAAGGCCAGCGATCCACAGCAGATGTCTTCCTCTTAAATTGTTTTAGCTGAAGCTTCGTCAGCTTTAGTGTAAGACCTGAAACTTTTTAAAGCATTTATTTATTTTACTTTATGTGTATGAGTATTCCATGTGGGTACTTGGTGCCTTTGGCAGCCAGAAGAGGGTGTCAGATCCCCTAAACTGGAGTTGCAGATAGATGCGAGCTGCCATGGAGGTCCTGGGGAGTGAACTGCAGTCCTGCAAGAGCAGGAAGCACTTTTTTTTTTTATTTAATTTTATTTATTTATGTGTATGAATGTATTGTCTGTGTGTAGGTTTGTGCACCCGTGTCGTGCAATGCTGCGGAGGTCAGAAGAGGGCGTCAGATTCCCCTGGAAATGGAGTTCTCCTGGAATTGGAGTTACAGATGGTTCTCAGCCGCCATGTGGGTGCTGGGGATCTAACCCGGGTCCTCTGCATGAGCAGTCGGCGCTCTTAACCGCTAGGCCATCTCTCCAGTCCCAGGAAGCACTTTTAACCCCTGAGCTGTCTCTCTAGCCCCTCCATGAATTTTTTCGAGACAGGGTCACTCGCCGATCCTGGAGTTTTCCTTGTGGGTGCTGGGGATGTGAACTTGGTCCTCATGTTTGTACAGTAAGCACTGGGTGCACTGAGCCATCTCCCCAGCCCCTGAATCTAATTAAATAAAACCAGAAGTATAATCTTAATATGCTTATTTTTATTTGAATTTATGTAAAATTTTCTCCATAAGTTTAGATATTTTTAACTATTTTAAATAAACATAACATTCCTTTGTGTATTTAAAACCCTAATTTAATGAACTACTCTAAGTTTATACCTTAATAAATAAGGCTATAATGAACATTCTTGTTTGTGATTTTTAGCTTAATTTATTTTTTAATTGTGGGACTGGGGAGATGGCTCCAGTTGGTAAAGTGCTTGCCATACAGGCACAAAGACCTGAGTTTGCGTTCCCAGCACTCACATGAAAACAGGTGTGGGGGCTGGAGAGATGGGTCTGCGGTAAACAGCACATCTGCTCTGGCGCAGACCCACGTCAGACAGCCAGACAGCTCATAACTGCCTATAACTCCAGCTCCAAGAGAACTGGATTCCCCTGACCTCCAGGGACACCAGAACATCTTTCTCTCTCTCTCTCCCTCTCTCTCTCTCTCTCTAATAAATATTCTTTCTTAATATGTTTTTTATTAAACCTTTTCATATGTCATACATCATTTCTCAATCCAATTCAGACTCATTTCCCTTTCCATACCCCCCACCCCACCAGAGTTCATGCATTCTGCCATACATGTTTAGCTTACTTTTTAACAGTTGATTTAGCATGGATTCCCAGCAGTACTGGCCCAGAGGTGGGAAACTTTTGAGAAATGTGGTAGTCATTGCGAGTTAACGTGATGATATGCGACTGTATCAGCAGTTCTTTATTATTGGAGAAAACAATGTCAGATTCCTCTTTTATCTGTTGTTTTGTAGTTTTTGTGATTGCATCTCTACTAAAGAGAAAGGAAGACAGAGTGTAGAGGTGTGGGTTTGCATTTATAGTCTCCAGACTTCCTTGAAATGAGCTTCTTGCCAGCGCTCTCTTCAGCCTGCACATTGGAGAATAGATTGATATGAATTCCATGTCACCCTCCCATTAGCTACTTTTCTTGTTGCTCTGACAAATTACCTGACAAAAAGCAGCTTAAAGAAGGAAGGTTTCATTTTAGTCTACAGTGGAGGAAATAGTTTGTCATGGCAAGAAAGTCTTAGTGGGGGGAGCTTGAGACACATGGCTGCTCAAGGTGCATCCGCAGTCAGGAAGCAGGAGCACTGTACACTAGCGTTCAGCTGCCTTT
Organism: Rhizomys pruinosus; assembly: GCA_009823505.1. Lineage (NCBI taxonomy): Eukaryota > Metazoa > Chordata > Mammalia > Rodentia > Spalacidae > Rhizomys > Rhizomys pruinosus. The sequence continues at coordinate 309,629 of VZQC01005317.1, read as the reverse complement.
CTCCCTTTTATTCAGTCCGGGACCCCAACATTCAAGGTGGGTCTTCCCACCTCTATTAACCTAATTTAGATAATCCCTCACACACATGCCTAGAGGTTTGTTTCCTAGGTGATTGTAGATCTTGTCAAGTTGAAAATCAATATTAGCCATCACACCTCCTCTCCAACCCCAGATTTATGTACTTGCTTATAGAACCTCTTTTGAATGGTAAAAGAACTAAATAAAAATTAGAGCAAGAGAGAAAGATCGTAAAATTGACCCAGTGCTCCTGAGCAATTGGAATTTCTCTGTTGCGTGATGCTGAAATGCTAACTTTGTGGTATCTTGGAGATCACACAGACTTACACTGGACTGGTGATACCACTGACAGTCACCACAGATAAGGAATTCCTGAATATGACAATTACTTGAGGTCAGGATTCATCTGGGTTCCCAGTCCTGGGATGAACAGATTCAAGATGCATCATCTCTATTGTTTCTCCCCCCTCAGCACTGTCCCAAGGGGGTGGGGGGAAGGGTGGTGATTGGGTCGTTGGTGGTCATTGATAGCCTGTTGCTTCCTCTGTTTCTTCCCTTCCTTCAAGCAGCTGTTGATGATGCCATACAGAGTTATACACAAGTGACATCTTTTTGGAGGTGTGTCTTTAGGAGGGTGGTATTTCAGTAAACAGAAACTCTTGACTGCCTCCATCTGTTTGTTATATGACTAGTTTCAGGGATTGCTATGTTTTGTACCTGAAAATGTCACCCCATAGTCTCACAGTTTGATGTTTGGTCCCAACTGGTAGTGCTATTTTGGGAGGCTGTGAACCTGTAGGAGATGGGATTAGCTGGCAGTAGTAGGTCATAGACAGAGACTTTTGAGTGTTATACCTGGCCTTTGGTTCCTGCTCTACAGTCCCTGCTTCCTAGTACATTTGCAATGTGCATAGCCTCGCTACAAGTCCCTGTTGCCATGAACTAAGCTACTCTCCCAGGATGGGTTTCAACCATCTGAAACTGTGAGCTAAAATAAATCTTCCTCCCTTAAGTTGTCTCTGTCAGGAAATTTGGTCACAAATGTAACTAATGCAAGGACAATGTCCAGACATGGTAGCAAGCCTAACAGAGATCAGAACTGTGTCCTGAAGAGAGAATGTCTGTCTCTGTAGCACTTGTAGGACCTATGACTGTCATGTTTATCAGAAAAGGATGTTTCAGTCTAAAGCTACTGAATAGATGGAGCACATGTTGGATGCCAGGTTTTCTTTTCATCCTTTGTGTACATAACTGGCAACAGAACCCATAAGGCAAGTATCACTAATTATCTCCAAACTACATATGAAAATCTGAGGTTTACATGTTACCCACAGTCTCCCAAGGCTCTGTGGTGGGAACTTGTTCAGCATGTGTGAGGTCCTGGGTTCTATCCTTGTACCAAAACAAAAGCAACAATCCAAGCTTCTCATCCAAGGTCTCCCAATTAGTAATTTTTAGAGTGAAGATAAAGTCTTCATTCTAATCTTAAGCTCTTACTATCTATTCTGTTTTGCTCTCTAAAGTATTTCCCAAAGGGTTTGCCTTTCATAAGATGTTAGGTAGGAAAGGCTTTGAATTTGTACAGTTTTGTTATTTTGGGTAGTGGTAGTAGAGATGATTCTTTTGTAAATTGTAAAGATAATGAATGGTGATTACTTTTTAGGCCTGGTTGAGAGGTGGATTTTCTTGACTGCAGTGAGAGACTACATAAAGTTGTCAAGGACAGTGTGGATAGAAAGAGGTCTTCCAAACTCCACAATGGTTTTAAATCCCTTTTGATTATAGTGAGGATCCCAGGAGAGCCTTGGGTCAGGGACATGGAAAAGGCAGTGTGACACTTCCAGCTGGCTCCTAATAATATCTTTACCAAATGGTAATTAATTCTACATTTTTATGACTGTAGCTGGATAGATTAAAAATGGGAATAGTGGATCAAGGGTTAGATTAGTAGTAGACTATGTGACTTTGATATTTGGGACCCTGGGCTCAATATCTAGCATTTGAGGGAGAAAGGGGTGGAGGGGAAGGAGGGGGGAGGGAGGGAAGAAGAGAGAGAGAGAGAGAGAGAGAGAGAGAGAGAGAGAGAGAGAGAGAGAGAAACCCATGCTGGCAGTTGGCAACTGAACTCATCAAGTATTGGTCCTTTGGGTTCAGATCAAAGGGTAGTCCCCCCTGCATGTGGTTAGATGAAGAGTGAGGGGAACAGGTCAGTAGTAGAGTATCTGATTGCAGATGAGGAGTTAGGCGATTCCTAGCAGACTTGATTGAAGCTAGAATACCAGGTGGTAAGGCTGTATTTGTAGTTGAGTCTGGACTGGAAAGCCAGGAAGGAAGGAGGGCCCTCTGCAGGCTTGTGACAGCATATCTGGTGACTGTATCAGGGAGACGTGGTAAGGAATTGAATGTCTGGTTAGAGGTCAGATAGACTGTAGATATGAGAAAAGGATTCGTCAGATAGAAATGGTAAGGAAGACCAGGAAGTCATTCTTGACTGGTGGTGGGAAGGCAGGTGTCCAAGAACTGTCTGGTAGGACCCTCTAAATGATAAGGTGCCCCCTGGGCTCTCACCAACAAGGTGGTGAGAGGAGCTCTGAGCCCAAGGGAGGAAGAGGGTGATGGGAGGCTAGAGGCTGAAAAAATTGAGGAATCATGGACAGATAAGACATAGTTTATTCACCGGTATATAAGCCACTAAGCAGACAGATGCTGGCAGGCACCCACAGGCACCCACAGGCACACACAGGCATCCAGGAAGGCATAAGCACAGACACAGACTCGCATACAGGCTACATGGAACTGGGCACAGAGGCCTACAGGCAGACACACACAGGCAGGCTGACACTGGTGAAGTTGAAGGCTTTGACCTCAAGGTCATATTTATAAAAAACTCCTCCAAAAGTGCCATTCTGCCAGAAATAGTTATATCCTGGATTATGTCACTGTATATTTTGGGGTTCCCTGGACATCCAGTGTCAGCCATTTTGTGCTGATTCACAGCCGCCCCCCATGTCCATTGTTAGCCATCTAGGCCCATGTGAGATATCTATATCAGCACCATGTCGCTGGATCATAAAGTGGCCCTTCCAGTTCTGTTTCCTGAACACAGACACGGGCCTCATCCATCTTCTTTGGCTCGCCCTCTGTCAGTCTTCACCCAGGTGGTGGCTGGCTGCACTAGTTTCTTTTGCTTTTTGTAGTGTCATAATACCTGAAAAAAGGCAACTTAAGGATTTAGTTTTGCGCAGACTTTGAGGGGACCATCCATCATGGCTGAGAAGGCTTGACACAGGAGCCTGGGGCGGCAGTTCACAGAGCTTCCACAGGCAAGAAGAGGGAGATGCATGTTGTTCCTCAGCTTGCTTTGCCCTGTTTAAGCAGCCTGGGATAGCAGCCCACGGAGTCATGCCACCCATGATTAGGGTAGTTCTTCCCCCCTTGATTAACCCCATCTAGGAACTTCCTTAGAGTCATGCCTAGAGTTTGTCTCTTAGATGATTCTGGATCCTATCCAGTTAATATTAACCATCACAGTGGCTAATGGGCTACTGAGCACCCCTAGGCCCTGGGCAGTTCAGACCCACTGTCAGTCAGCACACAGAGGGCAGGTCTGACTGGGTTTTATTTCACCTGAACACAGCATGGTTGCCCACTTTCTAATCAGACTCTGGATGTTAGTGTGTGTGTGTGTGTGTGTGTGTGTATGTGTGTGTGTGTATGTCCGTGTGTGTGTCCCCCAAGTGGCTGCCAGAAGGCTGGATGTGTGTGTGTGCGTGTGTGTGTGTGTGCATATGCGTGCATGTGTGTGTGTGTGTGTGTGCATGTGTGTGTGTGTGTCCGTGTCCCAAGCGGCCACTGGAAGGCTGGGTGGTCTATGACACTGAGGCAGCCTTATCACCTTCACATTCCTTTGCTCTCTTCTTTCCAGTGGTCGTGGAATCAGACTTTGTGAAATATGAAGGAAAGTTTGAAAACCACGTGACTGGGAGCATTGGGACGGTTTTGGGAAAGATTAAGCTGAACCTTGGTGGCAAAGGCCTGGTGGAGAGCCGGTCCTCGTTTGGAACCCTGAAGAAGCAGGAGGTGGACCTGCAGCAGCTCATCCGCGACTCTGTGGATCGGTGAGAAAATTCTGTTCTGTGTTTTGAGTTTTGACACATCTTATGGCTAAAGACCATTTGGTTGGACCCACTAAAAGGCTGATGAGTGTGAACTTTGCCAAACAAGTGTGTACTGGATATCTGTTGTGCTGAAGTGTTGCAGGAGCACACTCTTCTAGAACGTATTGACTATTCTTTTTTTTTTTTTTTTTTTTGTTTGTTTTTTAATGTACTTTTTTTTTTTTGTTTTTTTCACCCTTGTCATGCCATGGCACGGAGGTCAGAAGAGGGCATCGGATTCCCCTGGAACTGGAGTTCTCCTGGAATTGGAGTTTCAGACAGTTCTCGGTTGCCATGTGGGTGCTGGGGATCGAACCCGGGTCCTCTGTAAGAGTGGTCGGCACTCTTAACCTCTAGGCCATCTCTCCAGCCCAAGAATGTATTGACTATTCTTAGCCTGAGTGGGGAGACCGGGGATGTATTTCAGGAAAAAATGTGTACTTTCCTCAATGATAGGATTTGATAAGATGACAACAGTAGAGAAGTTGTGTCCTGCTTTAAACTTTTCAAAAGAATCTATTTTGATGGCTGTGGGTGTGGGCATGCCATGGTGCACATGTGGAGTCAGGAGACAACTTTCTGGAATCTATTCTTCTCCTCTAGTTGTGGGTCCGGGGATTGAACTTAGGTGGTTCAGATTCACCAACCCTAGCATTTTTAATTTTTTTTTTTTTTTATGGAGTCTCCTGTGTAGCCCAGGCAGGCCTGGAATGCATGCTGTTTTGGCCTTCTGAGTGTCTCTGTCATCACACCCCTTTGAAAATACAATCAGCAGTGAGCAGTGTTTGTTTTGTTATCCCAGTGCTAGGGGTTGAACCTAGGGCCTCAGAAATGCTAAGCAAGTGCTGACCTACTCATAGGATTAAAAAAGTTGGTGTGTGTGTGTGCCATGTGAGTTCAGTGCCTGTGGAAGCCAGAAGAAGGCATTGGATCCCCCTTAAGCTGGAGTTATAGGCAGTTGTAAGCTACCCAGTATGAGTGCTTGAAACTGAACTTGGTCCTCTGGAAGAGAAGCAAGTTCTTTTAACCTCTGAGCCATTTCTCCAAGCCTGTACTTTTCTTATGAGAAAGAGAGCAATTGAGGGGCTATGGGGGAGGGAGCTGTGTTTCAACTTTGATATACTGAAGAAAATCACGTGTATTCATTTTACCCCAGGATAGCTCTTCTTTATTTTTGCTTTATGTTGCGTCAATATTCAATAAGCATTGTACTGAGAAATCCAATGTGCTGTTTTCAGTGCTGAGGATGCTGTAGTGAGCTGTGATTTCTGCCCAGTTCTAGTGGAGGAGGTAACAAATATGGAACTAAATAAAACTTGGATTAGGTAAATGATATCAGAGGCACGAGGAAAAAATATAGCAAAGGGGGATGGAGGATATGATTTTACAGTGAGGCCACAGAAGGCTTTGGAGAAGTTGACCTTTGTACAAACCCCTGAAGGAGAGAGAGCCAGCAGGGTGAGTTCTGGACAAGGATGCTGTGTGCTGCGGCCGGGTGCTGCCCTGGAGTGAGCCAGGGGAGGCTGGAGGAGAGCCGAGGCCCTCAGGACCCCCTCGTTCTCTGTGAATAGGACACTCCTAGAGATTCTGGGTTGGGTTGCCACTAAATAGGCAGAAGCCAGGAGTCCAACTGAGAAGTTAGCACAACATTCCAGTTGAGATGGTATTTCAGCATATACTGTACCATATGTGCATTTTCATGTGTAATTTTATCACCCTTTTCTTAAGGCAGAAAATTCAAATCCAAATGAAACAAGAGAAAAGTCACTTATATTTAGATGTAGGTAGCCCATCTCTTCCAGCATTCTTAAAGCTGGGGATGTGGTTTGTGGTAGAGCACTTTGCCTAGCATATACAAGGCTCTAGGTTCCAGACCCAGCAATACAAAAACAAAAGTAAAAGAAGCCAATGTTCTTAGGATTATATGAAATATATGCTTATTAAACAAAACTATGTTTAAAATTAGTGAATAAAAAATATCACAGGGCTAGAGAGATGGCTCAGTGGTTAAGAGCACCGGCTGCTCTTGCAGAAGGACCGGTTCGATTCCCAGCATCCACATGGCGGCTAAGAACCATCTTTAAACCCAGTGTGGTGGTGCACACCTTTAATCCTAGCACTTGGGAGGCAGAGGCAGGTGGATCTCTGTGAGTTCAAGGTCACCCTGGTCTACAGAGTGGGAGACCCTGCCTCAAAAAGTCAAAAAGACAAAAGAACCCATATATATACGTGCGTGTGTGTGTGTGTGTGTGTTGCAGACACATATGTCAAGCATTAGACAGGCAGATTTAGTATAGACTGGGTAATGTCAGTCTTGGAAGACAGGCCTGTCTCCTGTAACCACCGTATTTAATGGAGGTGAGAGAGCACAGCCTTGAGTTTGCCTCCTCCTGGCTTTTCTTGTTGGCCAAAGAATCTCCAGCTCTCCCTAGTGGCACCGGGTGGCAGGCACCATCACCCTCTGTGGCAGGCATGATCTCTCTTGCTTGCTTGCTTTCTTCACTAGCGAGGCATTTTCCTTCTCAATTCCATGCTTGGGAAAAGCATGTGTTTATGTGAAGTTAAAATGGAGCTGGGCGACCTTCATTTTTTTTTTTTGCTAAATCTGGTGACACTTTCCATTGGGAAAGGAGGACAGGCAGGCTGGGGGAGTCCAGGACCTCCGTGCTTCCTCAGTCTTTACCCAGCCCCCTTAGCTCTAATTTGCAGGCTCGTTATTTCTATTTCAAGAATCACAGTTGGGCAATGCTCTGCAATCACGTTTCCCGATATAGGATTTAAAAAACGCTCCTCTTGATTCAGATGTAGAAGAACTTGCCAACAGGAAGCATATGGGACAGGGAGGGAGGTGTTGCCTGTGAATAGCCATGGGAGAAAGACACAAGTAGGGAACAGTGCAGAGTAGGAACATACCATCTTCCGAGCACCTACTATGTGCCAGACAATATATATTCATCTTCGAATTCCTTTGCACAGCCAACTGCTTTTATGCATAAGGGAACTGCGGCTCAGGAAAGTGCAATAATTTACTCCCAGACACAGAGCTCAATTTGAGTTGCTGGAGCTGGGATTCCACCCAGGATTTTTTGATTCCAAACTTCCTGTTCTTTCCTTTAAATCCTGCTTGGGGAGACTTTACAGAAAAAAAATTGGCAAAGGTAAATGTTGAGATGAGAGCACAGAACATAGAGGCAGAGGTGTGAAGCCAGGTGACAGAGAGGACACTGCTGTCCTCAGCGGACATGTACAAAGAGTAGGCCTGCTGGCCCTGTCGTGCTCAGACAGGGTTGATCACCTGGGAAGATATTTCAGGGATCATCAGCACAGGTGATGGAGGAAGGGACGGTCTGGGGAAAGGGAGCTGAGAAGCTAGGGGTATGATACAGAAAAGTCAGAGATAGCACAGTGGTAAAGGGCGTACTTAGCATGCGTGGGGCCCTGGGTTCTATCCCCACAGTACAAAAAAAATAAATGTAATGCCTTGAAATCCAGGAGGCTCCTTATCAGAGTCATCTTCCTTGTTATGTTGCTAGGAGCTAAAGGTGAATATGACTCTCTAATCTCAGGATGGACATCAGTGAAGTTATCACTCCTGTTAAATTATACTAGAGTCATAAATTCTTATCTGAATGGGATTGATAAAGTACTGTTGATTCACAGGCAGCTTTGGGTGGGATGGTGAGTGATACTTAAGTATTGTATGTTTTCAAGACCTTATTTGTGGCCAGTCATTTTTATTTCAGTCATTTAGATGTCATCTGTATGTGAGTTAGGTCTTCAAAATATGTTCTACTATTAAGCTACACCCCAGCTCTAGTTTAATAGTAGAACATATGCCTAGCATGCTTGAGTCCCTGGGATTGATCTCTGGGAAGAAAGAAAGAAAGAAGGGAAGGAAAGGGGGAAAGAGAGGGAGAGTGAGGGAGAAAGAGAGAAAATCCACAGTATCCATTTGATTGTTGAGACATGTGTCCACATCTCTAACTGCATTCTCTGGTGGAAGTGCCCGCAGACATACACAGAATATTTTGGAGCGTGATGGCATTCCTTGAGAATTATCCTTCTAGCTATCTGGAGCTGTTGCTTTTCATGAGCACTCTAGGTTTAGCTTAAACCTTCTTGATGGATACCATCCCAGGATTCATCATGTCTTTGCTTTCTGTGTCTTTCACTGAACAATAACACATTTATTGAGCATTATCATATCAACTCAGTTCATGTTTTGGTCTTCAAATCCAATTTTGTTCTGCAATAAACTCTGAGTTTTTGCTTCGTCTCTGTCATCAGCTGCTGCTTGTCCTAAACATAACAGCCACACGTCACCCACCTCTGCCAGCGGGTCACTACCTCTCATCTCCTGGAATCTTGGGGAACTTTATCCCCGTTAAATAACTGAGGTGAACTCGGGGAGTCCTGCCCACCTTTGGCCTTGGTCCCCACACTCTAGGTGACATAGACTACATGGTCTTTGGCAGTTTCTTCCTGCGTGTCTAGACGTGAGTGGACACATACCAGATCCTTCCCTCGAGTTTGGATCTTATTTAGAGCTGCTTTCAGCTGTGGTATCAGAAGTTGTCTCCTGGCTATTTGAAGATTGAGTTTACTGTACTATAAAGGCATATTGAACTTTTGTTGTTTATCATATTGGGAAACAAATTTCAGTAAAGCAGATTACATCTGTCTGTGTATAAACAGTAATTAGAAGTTTGGTTTTGATGAAAAACTTCCAATAAATTATATAAATCAATGTGTCATGAATGCAATGATGTGGTAATGATAAATCTTCACAATTATTTAAAACATCTTAAAATTATAAAGTATTCTTTGTTCTGGCTCTTTGACCTTCTTAAAGGATTTGAAGTACACTTGACTATCAGTTCAGCGTATCAACTCTTATTTGACTTGGGCATTTTTTCAAGGGGGATGTTGGGGGCTCATGTCTTTCTTTTACAAAGGAAGCATGCATCGAAGTTGGAAGCACCCTTCTTTCCCACTGAATCCATTTCCCTGGGCCTGGGAGAGGGCTTGAAAGCCATGCCTTTGTCTCTGTGCTGGTACCGTTGTCTCAGCAGTGTGTGCTCCTCCCTCTATTCCTCTCCCTGCCTTGTTACTCCTTCAGGGGCAGCGTGGGCATGTTGAGAATAGTCTAGGTGAGGGCATCCTGAGGTCTAGGCTGGGAGAGGCAGACGGTGACTCCTTATACTCTTCCCTTAGTGGCTATTTTTAAAAAGATTTATTATTTTAATTTTATGTGTATGAGTATTTGCATGTATTTTTGTGTACCACATGTGTGCCTGGTGCCCACAAAGGCCAGAAGAGGGCATCAGATCTCCTGGAACTGGAGTTACAGATGATTGTTAGCCTCTGTATGGGTGTCGGGAACTGAACTCAAGTCCTCTGGAAGAGCAATAAGCATGCACACTTAAACACTGAGCCATCTCTCCAGCCTCATTACGGGCTATTTTTTAAGGCCTATTGTAGAGTGTTAAACTTTAGGTTCAGTTTTTTCTTTAGGGTTGATCACGTAGCCCAGGTGCTCCCAGGTGCTCAGATTCCAGGTGCACACTACCACAAGTGGAAGATTAAATTTTTTTGGTCTTTTTGATACAGGGTCTCCTTGTAGCCCCAGGTGGCCTGGAACTAACTATGTAAACCAGGCTGGCCTTGAACTCAGAGATCCACCTGCTTCTGCCTCCCAAGTGCTGGGATTAAAGGTGTGCGCCACCATACCCGACCAGAAGATTAATTTTTTAAATGAAAAAAAATGGAAACATAGAAGGTTTATAGAATAATAAAATTGTACTCCACTTTCTATACAAGAGCTTTTCTGGAACATGATAGCATCCACTTCTGTTTCCATTCCCCAGAACTTCATTAGCAAAATGGGCTTTGTGTGTCTGAGAATGTAAGCACAGCCTAGACAGCAGTGCCTGGTGTGTGGCAAATTCTTCATTGTTGCTGTGTGTGGTGTAATTTCGGTCAGGCTAGAGCCCGGATACCAAGTCTGGGGAAGGTCACTCCTGAAAGGAAGGTGTGGCCAGCATCTGAGATTGGGCAGCAACCTGAAGCTTGGAAGCAGTTGAGACGCAGAGCTGCCGGCATGCGGCTTTTCTGATGCTCCCTCTCGCAGCTCTTGTTTCCCACCTGTGGGGAGGACACAGGAGCCTAAGCGGCCCCCACTCTCAATTCTGCTCTGCAGTGGCTAATGGTTTTCGGTGATGAAAGCGGGAGGCTCTGGTCCTACCTTGTAACAACCTGTGTTCTTCCGAAGTGAGGGTTAATACAGCCTGTAGCTGTGCCGTGGAACAGTCTGGAAAGCACATCTGCTGTTCTTTGTGCATATTTCTGTGGTAGGAGATGCTTATTCATTTCTTAGGTGAAGATGCAAGGAGCCTTTCCTTGCTCAGTATCGATGAGACCTTAATGGGTCTAGGCTGCCATGTTCCTTATAGAAAGCACAGCTTTGAAGTTCTCAAAGTCCCACAAGATTTATTTGTTTGTTTGTATGCCAGGCAAGCTCTCTACCATCACGCCCTTAGCCCAGATCTACTCTGTAAAAGATGTCTTTCCTGAAACCCTAGGCTGTAGCATCCCTGTGCTGTCTGAAATCTAGTCAAGTGGTTGCTATTTCCCCTGAATTACTTTGTCTTGAGTTCCTGGTCTTAGTTGTTGGGACTCTGAACCTTGGAAGCTTTCTGACCTTGTTTGACCCCGTTGTCCCCTTCCTCAGTATAAACATGGTTGCCTGGGTATCCCCATGCTGTAGAAAAGGGGTGTGGGGGTGCTTTCCAAGTTCTTGTCACAAGATTTATGTCTTCATAGAGCCATTTTACCTATGAACTTTTCTTTTTTTCTTCTTTAGCTTTCCGAGTGCTGGGATTATAGGCACACACCATTATGCTCAAAGGAGTTTTAGTTCTAAAGGCAACATTAGATCTTAGTTGAGACTCAAGATGAAACTATTATCATGCAAGACTTACAGACTCTATCATGTATTATTTTTGTTTTATATTTTATTATTTTTATTTTATGTGTATGAATGTATTGCCTGCATGTGTCTAAGTGCATCCATGTCATGCAATGCCCACGAAAGTCAGAAGAGGGCATCAGATCCCCTGGAAATGGAGTTACAGACAGTTGTTAGCTGCCATTGAAGTGAGCTGGGTCTTCTGCAAGAAGAGCCAGTTCTCTATCTCTGAGCCATCTCTCCAGCTCTCCCTATTATTCATTATTAGATCCAGAATTATGTCCATTGTATGAAGATATTAAGTGTCAAAAAGAACACCAATATTAAACCATCCTACTATCAATTTTAAATCATCCCAAATTCCAAGATGCTAAAATATGGGAGGGTGGGGCAAAGTGCCAGAACTGATAGAACTGGCTGTCCTTAGCTGGGTTGGCTGGGGTGAGTCAGGAGCTGGGATCCAGGTGGCAGATCCGTGTATCCTACCTGGCCTCTCTAGTATCTTATGTGATGGTAACATCCTTCTCTGAATTTCTCATTTCCTCTCTAAACCCTCTGAGGAGCTGAAGGGTGGGTAGACGTCAGCTGCCTCAGCCAGACACTGGCTGCTTCCCACCTGACTTCTCTGCTACACCCAGGCTCTCCTCAGTTATCTATCCCCTTACCTGTTCCCAGCCTTCTGACCATTTCTTTCACTAACCTCTTGTTAATCCACCTCTGGCCCCTTCATCTCAGCCTCCAGCCTCAGCCAACTAGATCATGTCACAGCCCCTAACGTCCTCAGGCCAGATCCCTGACTGACTTCAGCTTCCGGTTTCTCAGCAAGCGCTCTCGACTCTGTTCTGTCTGAAGGCTCCTATGTTCTCCATCCTCGTCCTTTTCCTCTGCCTCTCCTGGCCAGTTCCTAATTATTCTTCTGTCTCTCTCAGCCTACACTCCACATCCCCCTCAGGAGCCACATTTTTGCCCCCTTGGGGTGCTGTCCACACTTCGGGGTCAGGTCTGCCCGGCTCGCCTCCCCACGTGCCTCCCCACGTGCCTCCCCACCGGCTCTGGCGGCACACTGAGCCCTGCTCGGTTGAAAGAATAATTGGTTTATCTTCATTTTACATCTGATGATCTTGAAATTCAGAGACTAATTAGTTTGCTTGGACTCAGGATTTAAGGCCACGCAAACAAAACACGTGATTTTTCCAGTTCAGCTGCTGTGCCCAGAACTTGAAAAGGAAGAGAGTTGCCAAGAGAATGACATGGCCATTCAGCCCTCCGTGCAGCTTCACCTGGCTGCCTGTCGTGGACACTCAGCCCTCCGTGCAGCTTCACCTGGCTGCCCGTTGTGGACACTCAGCCCTCCGTGCAGCTTCACCTGGCTGCCTGTCGTGGACACTCAGCCCTCCGTGCAGCTTCACCTGGCTGCCCGTCGTGGACACTCAGCCCTCCGTGCAGCTTCACCTGGCTGCCCGTTGTGGACATTCAGCCCTCCGTGCAACTTCACCTGGCTGCCCCTCGTGGACACTCAGCCCTCCGTGCAGCTTCACCTGGCTGCCTGTCGTGGACATTCAGTCCTCTGTGCAGCTTCATGTGGCTGCCTGTCATCCTGGCCTGCTGCACTGTGTCGCCTGGCAGCAGTTAATTACACTGCCTAAAAGGTTGAGCGTCTATAATTGCTTAGTCATTTTTTTTTCCTTTCTGTCTCTCTGGGTTGTTCTGTGTGACCAAGATAAGATGTTGGATACAGATGCAGATGGAGCACTTGTGGTGTGGGGGTGGCCCTTTGGGAATCATGAGCAGTTAGCATTATGGTCTGATTTGATTCTCCTTCCAATTTTTAAATTTATTTTAAATATTTTATTAATTTTGGGGGTCTTTTGAGACAGGGTCTCCCTTTAGCCCCAGGCTGGCTTTGAACTCAAAGAGATCCACCTGCCTCTGCCTCCCAAGTGCTGGGATTAAAGGCGTGCACCACCACGCCTAGCTATTTATTATTTTTAGCCTATGTATGAGTGTATTGCCTTCATTAGGTAGGTGCAGCTGTGTTGTGCAATGCCCACAGAGGTCAGAAGAGTATGTCAGACCCCTGGAACTGGAGTTATAGACTATTGTTAGCCACTAAGCGGGTGCTGGGATCTGAATCCAGGTGTTCTGTGAGAACATCCAGTGTCTAACTGCTGAGGCATCTCTCTAGCCCCTCTCCTTGCAGTTTATAGTTATGAAGTTATTTTCTTTTAACTATAGCTGAAGCTAATAAATCAGAGCCCCTCAGGGGAAAACCTCAACTGCTAAAGCTTTGTCAATACATAGCTACATTTCTGTGGGGTAGCAATTCTTGCTCAACAGTCTTGCAGTGGCAGGCTTTTTTTAATGTTCCAATCTTGTTCTAGGGAGATGCTGAAATCAATTCTGGAAGTACCATAGTGCTTACCCAGAATGCATTTGCACCTGTTGCCTCTTCCTGGATTTTAGAATAGCGTAGTACAAAAGGTAATTATCTAGGGCTCCCAAGGTGGGTGCCTTGATTATGGCTCTGCTACCGATGTGTTTTGTGGTTCAGGGCTCAGTAATTTCCCCTGGTGAATTCTGTTTGTGAGCAGAGGCATTTGATTGCATGCAGGTGCTAAGACACCCGCCCATGCCCCTGAAAACATTACCAATCAATCTTGGCACACTGGCACTAGCTTTGTAGTATGTTTTGAAGTGAAGTTTATTTATAGATTGCTTCATTTTTTTTTTCTGGGACTTCCGTGGTTCCATATGAACTTTAGGAGTTTTTTCTAGTTCTGTGAAGAAGGGTCTTACTCTGCAGCCCAGGCTGGCTTGGGATTTACTCTATAGCCCAGGTTGGCCTTGAATTTGTAGCATTCCTTCTGCCTCAGTTTCCCAGGGCTGGGATTACAGGTGTGAGCCACCACCCTTGGCTGGGAAGGAACTGCTTTTTTTGGGGGGATTGAAGGGTTTTTGGGGGACTGCTCTCTTATTTCTGTGCCAGCAGTTTCATTGTTCCTGGGTAAAAATGGAAGCAGTTTTTGTGTGGTAGCATTTGGATCCTGCCACTTCACTGAATTTGTGAGTTCTAATTGCTTTTTAAATTAACATTTTAGTTCGGCATACGGTGCTTGTTTCACCATAGCGCCTTTACGTACGTATCTATGTATCATTACGATTGGTCTCATCTGACAGATTTTTGGTATTTAGGGTTATCTCTGTTTAAACCATGTCTGCACACGTGCATGATCTGACTTGTTCCTCTTTTGCTGTGGCAGCCTTTCCTTCTCATGCCCAGTTGCTCTTGCTATAAGACATTCAGCACTATTAAAGAGGAGTGTGGTAGTGGGCTTCCTTGTCCACCATCTTAGAGGAAACACTTTTTCCTCTAAGAAAATGCTAGAGAGTTTCTCTAGCCAGTATGGCATTAGCTGTTAGCTTTTCATTTTGAACTTTTAATGGTCTGAGACATGCTCCTTCTGTACCTAACGAGAGTTTTTTTTTTTTTTTTAGGAAGGGTTGGCGAAGTTGCTTTTGAGGAAAGAGTTTTACTTTCGTTAAGGTGGGGTATGACATTTCCATTGGATACATGTTTTGGGCTTGGTCCTAGTTCCTGGGTGCTTTCTTCTGGTTTGTATTGAGGTCTCTGGGTATCTTTATAGTCCAGACTGCAGAAGTTAATGAAGATCCTTATTCATTTCTATGGTGAATTAAGTTCCTAAAGGCCTGCTGCATCTTCAGCCTCCACAGAGCCTGTGGGCACTGGGGCTTGTGGTGGCTGCTATCACAATTGTGGGCTGAGTAGGATTGGACCCTGCAGATCCCTCAGGGCAAGTACAGGGGACCAGTGGGAGTGGCCCTGGTGCCCAAGACCCCTATGCCTATGCAGCTGACCTTTCCTGGATGGATGGGTATAGGAAATACCTTGGCCTGACATACTACCAGTCACAGGGTGGGTGGGAGCTTTCTCTACTCCTGTGGGGTGGGCAGAGGTGGTTCTGGGATCTGTTGCATCCCTCAAACCATGGTTTGAGATTTGGAAACACAGAGGAGGCCTTCTTGAGGTCCAGTGGGGTTATTGCAGTTGTTGATTGTGCTTATAACGATGTTAGCCACATTCATAGAGTTCTCAGGTCTAAAAGACACTACCTCCAGGTCCAGCAGAGTGCACACGTGGTAGTAGAGCTTATATTCCCAGTTCTCCTTGTCAGAAGTCCAGTGGTTATGGTGAGATGTTCCTTAGCTGTTCCGGGCCATGTGCAGGAGACCTGTGTGCTGATGGTGTGGAATCCGGCGTGTGGGTTGTGGGGAAGACCTTCTCTAAGCCTCCGGGGTTGAGCAGACATGGTGCTGGAGTTCATGCCTTTGGTATTTGTGGTTCTGGAGCTGCAGAAGATTGCTTAGAGTGTTTGTACATCACATGGAGCAAGCTGCTGTAGGGACACAGCTTGCTCTATGGCTAGATGCTGTGGACCTGCAGAGTGTGGACGGGCTTTCCTGTGGTTCCCAGAGATTAACTTGGTTGCTGCCTAGACTTTTTTGCCCCATTCAGTGCTGTTTAGGGTCCCATTGTGCCTTTGCTAATCTCCACAGTTTATCTCACCGTCTCTCCTCAAAATACAGTGTTCCTTTTACATATTTTTTTTTGAGACAGGGTCTCCCTATAGCCCCAGCTGGCCTAGAACTCACTCTGTAGATCAGGGTGGCCTTGAACTCACAGAGATCCACCTGCCTCTGCCTCCCAAATGCTAGGATTAAAGATGTGTGCCACCCCCCCCCCCGGCACTAAAAACGGTTCTTAGCTGCCATGTGGGTGTTCGGAATCAAACCCGGGTCCTCTGTAAGAGCAGTTGGTGTTCTTAACCACTGAGCTATCTCTCCAGCCCCTCCTTTTACATATTTAATGACAGTTGTATAAGAATACTTTATTCGTACATCTCCATTATTTCTTCCCTGTATTTACCCTTTCCTTTTCCCACTTGGCAAAATTTGGCCTTCTTTTTAAGAATCTTTGCATAGCCTTTGACCAGTTTTAGCCCAGTGATGGTGACACCCAGGACAGCTGTGTGGTTGCTTTTGGACCCATGCACCTGCTCAATGACATTTCTTGCCGTACCCTGACCTTTATAGTACCCCCATATAATCTGAACTCCATAATCTTTCATATGGGCAGAGCTGGAGCTTTGAACTTTGTCTTAGCTCTCTGGAAAGGAGGTGTGGGAAGGGGCTGTAAAATGACCTATGGTCCTTGCTTCAGTCAGAAGTCACAAAGGGGTTGAACTTCATGTTGACCACCACTACTTCAGCAGTGTCCATAAAAAGGAAGTCACTTACTTACCATTCACCAAACCAAGCAGTCCTCCATATGTTCTTTCTTTCCTGAGTGTTCTCTTTCTCTCTCTCTCTCTCTCTCTCTCTCTCTCTCTCTCTCACACACACACATATTCATTAAAGAAAACAGAAATACACATAATTTGTGTATCATTAATTCCCAAAATATTTTTGAGGCTTGTCTGGAGATAAGCAGCACACAGTGGGAATTGCCCCTACCTCCATGGAGCTTATATTCTAAGGAGGTGTGGTGATTTGAGAGTGTCCCCCATAGGCTTCAAGTGTTCAGACATTTTGTCCCCAGTTGGTGGCGCTGTTTTGGGAAATCTTGGAAGGTGTGGCCATGCTGGAGGAAGTATTTCACTGGGGGCAGGCTTAGAGAGGTCAACAAGCCTTGCAGTCTCCAGTCTCTCTCTCTGCTTCCTGTGCTCATTGCGAGATGTGACCCTCGGCTTTCTGCTCCAGCCCCAGCCACCATGCTTCCCACCACAATGGACTCTGATTCCCTGGAACTGTCAATCGTAAGCTCAAATAAACTCTTCCTTTTATAAGTTCCCTTGGTCATGGTGGTTTTATCACAGCAACAGAAAAGTGACTAATATAGGGGGCAAGCAATGAGCAAAGAAGAAGAATCATGTGGGAGTGTGCTCTCCAGAGAAGTGTCTTAGCCATGCCCATGTGACTGGGGGGCCACTCTCAGAGTGCATGGGATCAATTCCTGGGATTTGTCACCTGAGGAGGTGACAAATGTGTCAGTGAGATGCTGTGGGCAGGGATTAAGTGCCAGGGCCTTGACTGGGCGTGGGCCTGGCTTGTTTAAGGTGCAGAGAAGAGGCTTGAAGGTGAGATTGGAGGGAGCAGGAGGCAGGAATTGGATCAAGGGGCTGTAGAGCCCGGGTGACCTATTGAGACGGAGCCCTTAGAGGCTTTTAAACAAGGGAGTAGTATAGGAGTTTTCCTCTCATCCAGTTAAATGGCCCAGTTCCAGGAACTGCACTAGAGTGGTTTTGTCCTGTGGGTCTTGTGGGAATGTGGAAAGCTGACTAGAGTATCTGTGTGGTACACACCTGCTGTAGGCTTATGCTAATTGCTCTTCCACGCCTCAAAATAATCCTATGAAGAGACCATCATTACCAACAATAATCCATGAGAAACCCGGGTTCAGAAGAGGCACAGTTCACTCCAGATCGCCCAGTTGGAGAGCAGCTCCCAGCTCCCTGTCTATATTTCTTCCAGCAGTTAGTTTATTTACTGTTGTGTACATGTGGGGTATATGTATATGTCTTTGTCTGTGCACGCATGTGTATGCACACAGGTATACATGCAATGTACATGAGCATGCGGTGGAGGTCAGAGGTCGATATCAGCTGTCTTCCTCAATCACTTCTCCATCTTAATTTGTGAGGCAGACTCTCTCTCTGAGCCTGGAGCTCACTGACTTAGCTAGCCTGGCTGGCCAGCAAGCTCTAGGATTCTCTTGTCTCTGCCTCTACCCCCACATGTGCTGGGATTATTGGCTTGCACAACTGTGTTTTTGTGCCAGTGCTGGGGACTGAACTCAGGTCTTCATACTTGTTTTTTTTTTTATTTTTTTTATTAATTTTATTTATTTCTGTATGTGTATGAATGTACTGTCTGCATGCAAGTTTGTGCACCTGTGTCGTGCAATGCCGCGGAGGTCAGAAGAGGGTCTCGGATTCCCCTGGAACTGGAGTTCTCCTGGAATTGGAGTTTCAGACGGTTCTTGGCCGCCATGTGGGTGCTGGGGATCAAACCCGGGTCCCCTGTAAGAGCAGTTGGTGCTCTTAACCGCTAGGCCATCTCTCCAGCCCAGGTCTTCATACTTGTAAGGCAAGTACTTTTCCAAGCCAGTAATTTTGTTCTTGTGACAGTATATTTTAACATGGGTGAAGACTGCTGTGGTTTGTATTCCTTCAACTAATGCTGAGATTGATCAGTTTATTTGCCTTTTTTTCTTAAAATTATTTATTTTATGTGTGTGTTACCTGCATGTATGTAAGTGCACCATGTGCATGCTATGCCCACAGGGGCCAGAAAAGGGCATCATATTCCTTGGAACTGGAGTTAAGGATGGTTATTAGCTGCCACATGGGTGCTGGGAACTGAACACTGGTCCTCTGGAAGAATAACCAGAATAACTGCTGAGCCATCTCTTCAGTCCATCTTTCCTATTTCTTATTGTGCTAAAATATGACATCACATTTGTAACTTTGTTATTCATTGGCACTAAGCACATTCTCACTGTTGTACAGAAAACTCTACTGTCCATTACTGGAACTTTTTACCACTTCAAACTGGAACTCTGTAGCCCTTAAGCAGTTAATTTCTTGCCATTCTCTTACCTTCAAATCCTCAGTACTCTAGTCTTCTTTCTACCCCGTGAATTGGCTAGTCTATATATTTTGTGTATGAGGTTCCATATGATGTTTGTCCTTTTATGGATGCTTTACATTGGTTAGCATGATTAAAGTTCATCCATGTTGTAGCATGCATTGATATGGACCCTTTCTAGAGCTAAGCAGTTATTTCATGATGTAGATTCCAGATTTGTGTCTCTGTTCATTTGTGGATCATATTTCTACTCTGGTCAGGTTATTATATTGAAGCAGATCCTGTCCAGCTAGTCTGTCCACTTCAGGGATTCTTCCTGAAGCCTGGTCACCCTAAGTGTACTAGGATGGGTCACCTGCCCTTTTGTGCTAGGGACATATGAGCTTGGCAAGTGACTAACTTGGATGTCCTTGGTAGCCTAGTATGAGTCTTTTCTTCCCATGTTGACCCCTGCTATATCAGGTTCTTTTCTTGGCCTGTTACAGACATGGCACCCCCAAGGAGTGTGTTTCATTATCGGCTTTTATCAAGTCATCTTCTGTAGCTAGAACTGTGGTCTGACCTTAAACTGCCACAGAAGTTTAAGTGGCTCAGGATGGCGGAGGCATGAGGTCCCTGCTTGGTGGCCTGTAGCTAGAGGCACTTGCTCTATAGTTTGGTTTTCCTTTCTGTGTGTGTGTATATGTGTGTGTGTGTGTGTGTGTGTGTGTGTGTGTGTGTATGTGTATGTGTATGTGTATGTGTTTTGCCTGCAAGTGTGTAAGTGCGCTGTGTCATGCAGTGCCCAAGTAAGTTAGAAGAGGGTGTTGGATCCTCTGGAACTGGAGTTACGGACAGTTGTTAGTAGTTGTTAGCCACCATGTGGGTGCTGGGAATAAAACCTGGGTCCTCAGGAAGAACAGCCGGTGCTCTTAACCACTGAGCCATCTCGCCAGCGTGAGTTTTCCTTTTTTTTTTCATTGAAATCAGCGTGGCTGTTGAAAATACACTTCTTCCAGTGTCCAACCTGCCCCCCGCCCCCCAGCTCAGCTGGTCTGAGTGACGTCAGGAAAGTTTGGCTAAGGCCTTTCTAGATGACTTGCCCCTTTAATCACCAGGAAGCCCCCAGTTTCCTCCTCAGCTTCCAGAATGTTTCCTGTCTCAGTCTCCCCTAAGGCACTGGGTCACTCATGACTGTTTTCTTTTTTCAGAACAATTAATCTGAACAATCCAGTGCTGCAGCAGGTGCTGGAGAAGAAGAACGAGGTCCTGTGTGTACTGATACAGAAGATCGTGACCATGCGCAAGTGTGTGATCTCTGAGCATGTGCAGATTGAGGAGAAGTGCGGCGGCATGGTGGGGATCCAGACGAAGACTGTGCAGGTGTGACACCCAGGAGGGCGAGCTCAGGACCCCTCAGTCTGTCCAGCTGCAGCCTGGAGAACTTCTGTCATGGGCCCTCCCATGGTACCTTTAACTATCAGAAATTTTTCTGCAAAGAGTAAAGAATCGAGTTCAAGCTGGTTCTAGTAAACAAGACCTCACTGGCTGGGGTAACTGTAAATGTTGAGGCTCATAGCCTGAGTCTCTGTGGGATCTAGGACTGGGGATGTTGTGAACCCTCTCCCTCCCAGAAGCAGCTTCCCCTCAGTCAGGCTTTCTTTTTAGATGCTGGTGGTGCCTGGATGTCTTCAGATTTTTTTCAAGGCAGGAGAAGATGCTTCAGGACTGGCCTCACCAGGTCACTTGGGCCATGTCCATTTCTCAAACCATGACAATAGAATTCTGGTGGCCAGCTGGGCCTGGGCCAGGCACTATCCCCTATGGGAGAAGGATGCTTCCTCAAAGGGAAATTGATGAATTGACCACTAGCCAGCCCAGACACAAGAGAATCTTAATGAATCTTAGAGCCAGGGCTTTCCAAGTGATTGTTTTGGGGTTAGCCATCCCAAATCCTTCGATGGCTAAGTTACAGCATGTAAAGATCTATGTATCATCTGTCAATTGATCATCCTATCATCTATCTATCTATCATCTATCTATCTATCTATCTATCTATCTATCTATCTATCATCTATCTACAGTTTCTTCCAGATTAAATTGTACCCAGCTTTGCCAGGCTAACCCTGGAGCAGGTTCTAAACATCAGTGGAGTAGACAGCCACCAGCCTTAAACTAGATGGCTTTGCCTCCAGCTGGCCAGAGGGCCCAAGATCCTTTTGTCAATCCTAGCTTTTCCTAGAAGAGCTAAGAAGGTTTATATTTGGAAGAAGTAGATGTAGGTCTGGAGCTGGGACTGCTGAGGGTAAGCGGAAGGCTGAGCTAGTTAGAGAGCAATGGGGAGAGAGGTACCTGGTGGGAGGTGGCTTTAGCTGGCTCTCTGGACACGTCTGCCCATGGCCACCACTCACAGAAGTCCCAGCCCTCAGAAGTTAGAAGCCAGCTGCTACTTCTTCACTCAAAGACTTTGACTAGGAGCAAATTGCTAAAATTTGTTGTCTCCAGTGTTTGGCCAATAAATAGATCCCAGTTTCCTGCCCCAGGGTATTGTGGGAAGGGCTCTTTCCTGCCCGACACCTCGCCTTTTCCACCCATCTTCCTCTCCTCCCCGCACTCCTCCCCCAGCCTCCTCCCCTCTCTTCCTGGTTTTGTCTATCACACAGGCACACAATCCATAGGAATCTGAACAGCTCAGAGAGGGTCTCCCGGCCCAGCTTTGATCTTGTTTGGAATTTTTACTAGGATTGCAACTTTGTTTCTCTAACCTTGATGAAGAGAATTAGGAACTGATCTTATTTGCTGTCATACATCACTAAACGATTTTCCGAGTTATTCATCCTATGTCCTAAGTTACAAGTCACTAGTAACAAGTCACTCATGTTGTTGAGAGAACATGACAGAGCACACTCACACAGGCCTGGACTGCCAAGGCCACTCATTCCACAGAAGTTCACGATGCTATTGATGAATGCAGTGAACCTGCGGTGCATGAGGCTTCCAGCCCAACACAGCATGCAGTTTACGGCGTCCTCCCTCCCTCCCTCCCTCCCTTCCTTCCTCCCTTCCTCCCTTCCTTCCTCCCCTTCATCTCTTTCTTCCTCCCTCCCTGTCCCTTTCTTCTTTTACAAGTTAAAAATCTGCTCTAAAGTACTGATAAAAATCTAGTGAGCGCATGAGCTGGTAGCATAGTCACTTATTATTATCAGGTGTACTGACTGTGACTGTAGCTGTGTCCTTCATGCTAGCACAGGGAAGCACCTTACCAGCACCACCACCACCACGAGGGATGCGTTCTGCCTTCATGTTACAGTGCCTGTGGTGTCACTAGGGGTTAAGAATTTTTTGGTTCTACTAATCAGAGCATCATGGGACCACTGGGATATATATGGTAGGTGGGCTGCTGAAACAGTTCTGTGCTATGATTTCTTACTCTTGCACCAGAGCCAGCTGGCTCCTCCCCCCTCAGCTCTGCAGACCTTTTCCCAGCTTGCTTAGAGGCTGCACATAGAGGTGGCAGGAAGAAGCCAGAGAGTGAGTGCATATGGGGGTGTGTGTGCTCTTGTCCACAGGTATCAGCAATGGAGGATGGTTCTGTCCTCAAGGACACCAATGTGGTGCTGGAGATCCCAGCCGCCACCACCATCGCCTGCGGCATCATCGAACTGTATGTGAAACAGGATGGCCAGTTTGGTGAGTCCCTCTCCTGAGGGTGCTCATGAGGCATGCCCTAGTAGAAGAGAGAGGGGTGGAGAGCAGAGGAGTAGGGGCATCATATGGCCTGGACCCTGGAAGTGGGTGGCACTGAAGAGTCGGGGAGGGAAGTCAGGAGCAGCGACTTGTTCTCCTCAGGGTCATTGTAGCTGGGGAAGAACGTGGGCTCTGCAGCCAGACAGACCTCCTGCGAAGCTGCGGAGGCTTGCTGAAGTTTAGTTCCCCGGCTTGGAAGAGGAAAGGGGGTCCCTGATAGAACCTCAGGGAAGATTGAGCTGTTGAGGCCTAGGAAGTGCCCAGTGAAGCAGTGGGTGACTGACCACCTGACAGAGCTGTCAATGTCGTCCTCTTCCTGTGCTCCCGTCCTGCCTCACCAGCACAAGCCCCGACTGCAGCTTGACCTCCTCTGAGCCACAGGGCAGTCATTGTGACTGTTAGAAGATAATAAGGTTGTCCTTTCCTAGTGCTCATCTCAGAGGCTCAAGGAGGTCTCACCCAGCCTCAGAGCCCTACCTGATCACTTCTAGGGAGCAAAAAAGATGTAACATCATAAACTGTTATTAACCTTTCTGGGCAGAATGATGATATCTTGGTTTTGTTTATAAAAAATTGTCTTCTAGAATTACTACTGAAATTTCACAGGTGAATGGCAAGATGTCTGTGGTTTGCCTCCAAAAGAGTGGACGGAATGTGTGGGCTCAGTGTGAGCATGAAGAATTGGGCTTGGGCGAGGCAGTTCCTGGGTAGGCTGATGAGCAGGTACAGGTACAGGTAGTTGTAACTCTGTGTGCTCTTGGTCAGTTTGGATTCTTCCATAGATAAGAGTAGAGAGTGCCATGACAGGCCATGCTCATGTCTCTCGAGTCCCTTACCATCGCCTTCATTTGACTTCAGTGAAGTGGGTAAGGATTCAGCATTCTGTGAGGCAATGCAGGAAACAGGCCACAGCCATCTGCTGAAAAGGGGGAGGGTCGTGGGCTGAGTCCTAATGAGCCCACAGGTGTTCAAGGATCTGCGTGGGCACGAGACAATTGCTGAGCCTTCCTCACCCCCAGAGTCATCTTGCCAATGAGGATCCTGCACTTTGGGGAGTGGAGATGACTTGCCTGGGTGACATAAGAGAAACTGGTCAAGAACTGGTGAGGGTTCCCCGGAAAAACCAGAATGCTGGAATGGTGACCTACATTCCTCAGGCCTATTTCTTTTTGAAAGACTTGTCTCCCCAACCCACTCCACAGCCAAGGTGACTGGTTGTTCCCAGTGTCCACACATGGGACGCAGTGCTGCTGTTGCACCTGTTTGGTCCAGCACAGTGCAGATGCCTTGAGGGTCCTTTCAAGTGGACTGCAGGCAGAAAGGCCCCAGAATCACTTTCCCCTGCTACTGAGATGCAAGTGACAAGCAGTGTTAATATTCCAGAACAATGTGATTTTATCAGGTACACTGATTACCAAGCTGATTACTCCAACTAGTACTTCACATAGTTAGCATGTGTATGGGGAAGGGGCTCTACACTTAGGACCCACACTCTTAGAACATTTCAAATAAAAATACAATATTTTTGGTTAAGACATTAAACAATTCTTTATTAAAATGATTTGCACTTGTGTATGTGGGTGTGAGCACACCACAGCTCAAGTGTGGCAGTTAGAGGACAACCCGTAAGTGTTGGCTTCTTGCTTTCCACCGTGTAGGTCCTGGGGATCCAGCTTGGGTCACCAGGCTTGGTGGCAGTCACGTTTCCCCACTGAGCCATCTTGCTGGTCCACACTGCATTTATTGTTTCTTTATGGTGAGAGCTCCAAACGCTCTCTAGCTGCCTCAAAATGTACACCTTATTGATTTATTTTGTTTGGTCTTTTCGAGACAGGGTCTCCCTGTAGCCCCAGCTGTCCTGGAACTCACTCTGTAGACCAGGCTGGCCTTGAACTCACAAAGATCCTCCTGCCTCTGCCTCCCAAGTGCTAGGATTAAAGGCGTGCGCCACCACGCCCGGCCATCCACCTTATTTTTAACTCTAGCCTAGTGTGTGCCATAGACCCGGAGGCCGCTTCATCCTGTCCGGGCCATGCCTATGTTGAATTCATTTCCCACGCCCTGGCCAGGAGACAATTCCTTGGCATTGCAGAGCTCCCACCTTTGCATGCTGGGCCTGGGCCTAGAACCGCAGACCAGTAGGGCTTCAACCCCCTTTCCTGCACCTCTTTGTTTTCTGCCCACAGAGTGTTCTAATTCAGCCTCATAAACAAATCTGCAAGATCAGAAGGCCCCTTGGTACCTGCTCCTGCTTCTGGCAGGGTTTCCCTGGTGTCAGTGATCTTTGGGAAGCTGACACAATCCTCTGTGTCCTCAGCTGCTGTGAGACCCCGCCTTCCACAATGGTTTTCCAGTCAGAAGCATCCTTTTATCATTGGAACTTGTACTTGCACTCCATGGGTATTTACCTATCCCTTCAGTGGCAACTCAGGATTCACCGCCTCTGGTGGTGTGGCAGTTCCCACCCTGCCCTCCAGTTCCACACATCTCTCCAAGGACGCACCCCTCTGCTTCCCATCTACCATGCTCAGAGGCCCTCTGCTTCTCTTCCATCCAGCTGTAGAGCTAGTTGTGAGGGTTTTAAGGCACTACTTGATCATTTCACTCACTTGCTCACATACCCTCTGCCCACATGCGCCCCCAGCCTGCTCTTGTCACCCATGCCACCAGTCTACTCTCTTCACCCACTGTGTGGAAACCCTCTCTCCCCACTCCAGCTGCGTACACCAGTGCCGGCTGCTCCTCGTGTCTGGGTGTGTCTGCCTCTTGGCCTGGAGACCTGCTGAATAGTGAGGTGCGGTTGGGTCCTGCTTCATCCAGCAGTCCTTCTCTGGGTCTCTCTTACCATTAGGACATGAAACCCCAAAATACTTTACAGTGATGGAATATGAAGAAATGACGGGACAGAGCCTGGAAGGGGTTTTCTCGCTCTCCTCTGAGGCAGGTGGCAGACACTTAGGGAGAGGTGCCCTCTCTGTGCTCAAGGAAAGGAGCCTTTGAGGACCAGGGACACAGACAGGAAGCAGAACCCACAGGCCCTGCTAAGGGCCGTTTTGTCAACCACTCTGTTCTTCAGCAGACCTAGCATGAAATGCTCAGGTGCCTGGTGAGGTGGTGCATGCTGTATTGTGGGGGACGCTGAGGCAGGAGCTGGAGCTCGAAGTCGGCCTCCGCCACGTAGGGAGACTCTATCTCAGAAAACAGACACAAAGAAACAAAAACCTTTCAGTGTGTCTTCTCCTTGAGCCTGAGTGAGGTAAAGGCTCGCAGGCTTGCGGAGGGCCTCGGCTGTGCTGACTCATGCCTGGCTTGGCCTTTTCTCTCCATTACAGAATTCTGCCTCCTCCAAGGGAAACATGGCGGCTTTGAGCACGAGAGGAGAGATGACCGTGCTGACCTGGACCCCGCGGCCTACCGAGAGTTCGTGTTTCCGGACATGGCAGATGGGGCATATGAAACGTCTTCCCAGGATGGGCCGCTATGTGTATTAAAACAAGGTATTATTGCCAGGAGAGTGGGTGGAGAAGTGGACTCTGTCCCCAGGAGGTGATGCAGCCTTCACGATCCCCTTGGATCTCAAGGAGGGGCAGGTCTTGGGTGCCATTTTTTGGAGGCACCCTAGGTGTGTTGAGGTGGGAGGCTGAGGAGTGGAGTGGTCAGATGCCTGGCAATTGTCTTCACTGTGACCACAGAACCTGCTGACCGTGAAGACTGGCCAGTGATGAGCAGAGACAGAGAACCCAAGTTCTGCATCAGTTTCATGACTTTCTGGGCTCCCGTGCACCACAGCAGTGCTTTGTCATATGGTTGGAGCCAACTGGTGCCACAGAGGGCAGAGGGGCCTTACCCCGAGGAGTCCGCAGAGGGCAGAGGGGCCCTACCCCGAGGCGTCCGCAGAGGGCAGAGGGGCCTTACCCCGAGGCGTCCGCAGAGGGCAGAGGGGCCCTACCCCGAGGCGTCCGCAGAGGGCAGAGGAGCCTTACCCCGAGGTGTCCACAGAGGGCAGAGGGGCCCTACCCCGAGGTGTCCGCAGAGGGCAGAGGGGCCTTACCCCGAGGCGTCCGCAGAGGGCAGAGGGGCCCTACCCCGAGGTGTCCGCAGAGGGCAGAGGAGCCTTACCCCGAGGTGTCCACAGAGGGCAGAGGGGCCCTACCCCGAGGTGTCCGCAGAGGGCAGAGGGGCCTTACCCCGAGGTGTCCACAGAGGGCAGAGGGGCCCTACCCCGAGGTGTCCACAGAGGGCAGAGGGGCCTTACCCCGAGGCGTCCGCAGAGGGCAGAGGGGCCCTACCCCGAGGTGTCCACAGAGGGCAGAGGGGCCTTACCCCGAGGCGTCCGCAGAGGGCAGAGGGGCCCTACCCCGAGGTGTCCGCAGAGGGCAGAGGGGCCCTACCCGGAGGCGTCCACAGAGGGCAGAGGGGCCCTACCCCGAGGTGTCCGCAGAGGGCAGAGGGGCCCTACCCCGAGGTGTCCGCAGAGGGCAGAGGAGCCTTACCCCGAGGTGTCCGCAGAGGGCAGAGGGGCCCTACCCGGAGGCGTCCGCAGAGGGCAGAGGGGCCCTACCCGGAGGCGTCCGCAGAGGGCAGAGGGGCCCTACCCCGAGGTGTCCACAGAGGGCAGAGGGGCCTTACCCCGAGGCGCCCACAGAGGGCAGAGGGGCCCTACCCCGAGGTGTCCACAGAGGGCAGAGGGGCCCTACCCCGAGGTGTCCACAGAGGGCAGAGGGGCCTTACCCTGAGGTGTCACTGGGATTCTTTCTACTCCTCACGGCATACTGTTTTAGAGTTGGCTTCCTGTGCTGGGTGTAGGAAGGCGGTGTGCTGTAGGAGGAAGGGTGTGAGGAAGAAAGAAACAAATGATGAGGTAAGATTTAGGAAAGAGAACCAGCCATGGCTCGGCCATGCAAAGAAAAAGGTTCCTCCATGGAGTGAATGTGAGTCACAGGCCAGAGGATACTGTTTGTGTCACAGAATGTCAGTGCTGGGGGACAAAGTGATGGAGACCCAGGGTTAGCGTAGAGCTTTCCCACGATACAAGAGCTGGTTGGACTTTTGGCCTGTTCTTGAAGGACGTAGTTGGCCATAGCTGGAGCTGCACTGCAGGGGCGCGGAGTGTTCCAAGTTGCGAGTCGGCCACCATTTGCTGGGTCATCCTATGCAGGGAGGAAGGCGAGTTGGAGGCTTGGTCTTTGAGCCCCCAGATTCTAGGCTAACAGAACGAATCTTCTTTTTATTTATTTTTAATTTTTTATTATGTGTATGAATGTACTGTCTGCATGTAGGTTTGTGCATCCGTGTCGTGCAATGCTGCAGAGGTCAAAAGAGGGTGTCCGATTCCCCTGGGACTGGAGTCAAAGACGGTTCTCAGCTGCCATGTGGGTGCTGGGGATCGAACCCAGGTCCTCTGCAAGAGCAGTCAGCGCTCTTAACCGCGAGGCCATCTCTCCAGCCCCTTTATTTTTTTTTCTTTTAAATATTTTATTTTTCTTAAATTTTTTACTGAACTTTTGAGCATTTCATACATTTCTTAAATCAGATTTAGACCTGTTCCTGCTTCCATGCCCCCCCGCCCCGTCAGAGCGTGTGCATTTTGCCATGCATATCTTGCATCTTTTTCTCAGTCTTTTTAAAAAATTTTTCGATGTGGAAGTTTACTGTTTTGGGCAGAAGTTTACTGTTTCAGTCAGTTCTTTGAACAGGTCTTTGTTGTTATTGTTGTTCCCTTTAATTTTATATTACTCCAAAGTATGCATGCATACACTCCACACACATATCAAAATTACATCTGAAAATAAAGTTAATTCCAAAACATGTTTAGGGATTCACTTTTTAACAGTTACATGCAGGTAAAAATAAATATTGCTTTACATTTCTAGATTACATAGCAAGTTGATGTATGTTTTAATATAGCATCAGGAATTATATTTACTAAAAAAATTACTCGGTTTGACTTACAAATAAGAATTTGGTGTTAGGATCCACAAATGAGGGACACCATATGTCGTTTGTTTTTCTGGGACTGTGTTACTTCACTTAGCATAATGGCTTCTAGTTCCATCCAGTTACCTGCAAATTTCATGATACTGTCTTTTTTTTTTTTTGCCTCAATGATTTTTATTCCTTTTGTTCTATCATATTAGACAGTATAAATATATTCATTGAAAAAGAATCCCACAACATTTTAGTGAGAATTAAGTTTATGAGTGTTTACAAAACAGCCAAAGTACCTTTACATGTAATCTCAACTGTCACAACTTTACTATTCTGGCATGGCCAGACATTTGAAAGTATTCTACTTTCATCTTAGAATATAAAACAATAGCAATTTACTAAGTTCTTATTATAAAAATTAACATAGCATGTCTCAAAATACTGAAAGTTGTTTTGTGAAAGCCGTGTCTATACCATTACTGCTGCATAGAAACCACTTTAAGATTTCCTCTTACCCCAGTAAGACTGGCTATGATCAAGAGAACAAAAGATACCAAATGCTGGAAAAGTTGTGGGGAAATGAACACTCATCCACTGCTGGGGGGAATGCAAACTTGTGCAACCTCTATGGAAAGCAGTGTGGAGAACTCTTAAAATACTGTAAATGAACCTACCACCTGACCCAGTCATACCATTCCTGGGTATGTACCCACAAGACTCATCCTACTGCAGATATATGTGCACAACCATGTTTATTGCAGCTCTCTTCAGAATAGCGAAGAGCTGGAGGCAACCCAGGTGCCACTTAACTGATGAGTGGATAAAGAAAATGTGTAGGGGCTGGAGAGATGGCTCAGAGGTTAAGAGTACTGACTGCTCTTGCTGAGGACCCGGGTTCAATTCCCAGCACCCACATGGTGGCTAAGAACCGTCTTTAACTCCGGTTCCAGGGGAATCCGACGCCCCTTTCTGACCTCTGTGGCATTGCACAACATGGGTGCACCAACCTACATGCAGACAGTACACTCATACACATAAAAAAAAAAAATTTTTTTAAGTACAAAAAAGAGAAAATGTGGTACAGCTACACAACAGAGTTCTATGCAGTGGTAAAGACAGTTATTGTTTTGAGGCAGGGGCTAGTGAAGACCTAGATGTGTTCCAGGGAAGTTCCTGAAGGCTAGGAGTTAATGGTCCAATGGGTGAGGCTTTTGGCAATTGTTTTCTGGAATTGGCCACCAGCAGAGGCTTTTATGCAGACCTCTGTAGGAAGGCACCCTTTTATGATCACCCCCCCCCTTTTTTTTTTTGCAAATCTTCACCAGCTTAGTTTGCTAGAAACCTTTAGGAAAAAGAGGGTTTAAGAGAGAGGCTCCCTGGGCTCCTGCAGGGATGTATGCAGCACAGCTGAGTAGATGCCATGCTCTATGACTTCCTTCTCACACGTATTCAAGATGAATACGTGTGAGAAGGAAGTCATAGAGCTGTGAAAATGCATTAAATGAGAGATGGTGCCAAATCTGCAATGTAGTTCAAGAAAGGGCAGGAAAGAGTGTATTTTGAGATCTGTATGGCTTATGTTTAGTGATTCGGCCTTGAGACCACACTTCTATAGAATCACACCAAAGAAATGACTTTTTCAGGAAATAGTTGGTTAGACTTATCGCCTGTCTTCAGAGAAGAGCAAGGCCTGAGATGTCAGAATAGCCTTCCTCCTTTTCCTCCTTCCTTACTGGTGTGGTTTGCCTGGTTGTTGAAAAACACGCAGGGTGGTGTTCATGGCCAAGCTCCTGGCTGACTCTGCCCCAGGAGCCACTGTGCAGGACCTGGTGAAATCGCAGGAGGCAGGTTTTGAGCATCTGCTTTGTGCAGGACCTGGTGAAATCGCAGGAGGCAGGTTTTGAGCATCTGCTTTGTGCAGGACCTGGTGAAATCGCAGGAGGCAGGTTTTGAGCATCTGCTTTGTGCAGGACCTGGTGAAATCGCAGGAGGCAGGTTTTGAGCATCTGCTTTGTTTCCGCAGCTGCCAAGAGCCTGGAGAGGAGCTTCCAGCCCTTCGCGGAGCTGCCTGAGCCACAGAGAACGGCACTGCGCCACCTCCTTCAGGCAATCCTATTTGACGAGAAGCTGCTCGTGGCTCTGGAACAAGTGGTGAGGCAGGGCCATCTCCAAGCAGCATAGAATATCAGCCTTTCTTACTTAGAACACATAAGCTTATTGCTTTCTGTCTTGGTACAAAAGAATTTTGAGGGATACCCACCACTGCCCAGATTTTGGCACTCAATGCGGCTGTAGTTTGGAAATATGCTCTTCATCGTAGTTTTGTTTTTCTGCTTTTTTTTTTTGGATTTTTTTTTTTCCCTCTTGAAGTGAGCTTGTGCTTAAAGAGCTAGATTACCAGTGATAGAACTGTTGCCAGGAGTCAGCTTTGCCTTTTGGCTTAACCCAGGGAGAATAAAAAGCCTGTGACTTTCACTTCCTAAAACAGCTCCTTCCTAGAAGAACATGTCAGGTTGGTCCCCTGTGGAGAAAGCATGGGCTGGTAGAGCATCTGCCTGGTGGTGGTGGGTAACAGAGAGGGCGCAGGGGTATACTTGTTTACAGGCGGGGTCATCCAGTTCCACGGCTGCCCTGAAGGGACGGATGAAGCTGGCCAAGACTGGCTGGTGATGTGCTAAGTATAGAAGGTTCTCTTTAGAGCGTGCAGACCAGGAAGGGATAGTGCTTTTATGTCCCTAATCAGCTTGATATGCTGTTCCTTATTCCTGGTGTCTGGTAAAACCCAAGACACTGGCTTGGTCTGGAAGGTTCTGCCCAACATTTCCTGCATGCCTCTTTCCTTCTTGTCTGAGGACAGCACTTGGGCAGGGCTCACCTTACTGTTTCATTAACAGGAAATCGAGGGGGCTGGGGAGATGGCCTAGTGGTTAAGAGTGCTGACTGCTTATGCAGAGGACCTGGGTTTGATCCCCAGCACCCACATGGTGGCTGAGAGCCATCTTTAACTCCAGTTCCAGGGGACTCCGACACCCTCTTCTGACCTCCGAAGCATTGCATGACACAGGTGCACAAACCTACATGCAGACAGTACATTCATACACATAAAAAACAAAATTTTTTAAAAAAGAGGAAATTGAACCTTGTAACTTCAAAACACAGAAAAGGGCTATTTTGGTGAAGGGCATGGAGCGTGTTGGGGGGTGAACATGGGGCAAGGCTCTGTTGGGTGGCACCTCGCTTGGCCTCTGGCTCAAGTCCTCTCCTCTTTCCCTGTCCTGCAGTGTGATGACATGGCTGGTGGTTTCTGGTCTGCACAGGCTACACTGGCATTGGAGGAGCTGACAGCCAGTCAGCAGCAAGACCTAACAACCTTTCTGCAGCTGGCAGGGTGCAGGGTACTGGGTGAGCGTCCCAGCCCTCAGGATGGGGTCAGCAACCAGAAGCTCTTTGCAGCTGCCTATTTCCTGGTCAGTGCACTGGCAGGTATGGAAAAAAGAACAGAGAAGTGGCTGCCATCATTTGGAAACTGTACACAGAAATGATTGTGGAAGGTCTCGCATAGGTCCCTCCTTTCCAGTTGAGAAGATAAGAGGTGGGATCAGATGGAGCCCTGGAGTTGGGCGTAAAGCAGGCCTTGCTGCCCACCCTGAGCCTCCTCCACTCCTATCATTTCTCTTCACCAGAAGTTACCTCCAAAATATAGTTCCTAAGAAAGCTGTGGCTGGCCTCCTGGTGCTTCCCACAGGCTGTATAGAAAGAGGAGGCAGAGCAAACCCACCCCATGTACACCTCAGCCTAGGCCACTGTGCCTGGTCTGTATTGTGAATGGGGAGACATGAAAAAAAAAAAGCTGTGGCTAACCAGCTGAGCCCCTAGGCCCAGCTTCCCTCCGAGGTGTACAAGTGAATAGCCCTGTGCTTTCCTTCCCAAAGTGACTGGTACTAGAATGGAGCCCTTTGTGTTTGTGTGGTGCTCTGACAGATACCTCCAACTCAAATGAAGAGACAGGTCACAGAGGCCTACCCAGAGCTACAGCCTGCCCATAAATCTCAGTACTTATTAGGGGCAGGAGGATCACTGCAAGTTCAAGGCTAGCTTAAGCTATACAGCAAGAGCATGTCTCGGAACATAAAAAACAACAGCCACAGCTTGGGTATCTGGAGGGGCTCTAGTGCTCTGTCTCTGCTCTTCTGTGCTATTTCTGTTTCTGAGCCTATGTCCTGCCTGGCTGGCAAATTCAATGTCAAGGAATATCCTCTTGGTGACTGGACTTGTGGGGTGATCCTACAGAACCACAGAACTCATTTCAAATGTGGTTACACATTTATGTCCTGGCAGTGGCAAAGTAGTGAAATGTGAATTGGGCACCATCGAGGTTTGTCTCCGTTAAGTGTTTTTTCTTTTTGGAACAAGGTCTCACTTTGAGCAGCTCAGGCTGGTTTCAAACTTGTAATCTTTGTGCCTCAGCCTTTCAAATGCTGAGATTACAGGCATTTACCGCTATGCAAGGCTTCCATGAACTAGTTTCTGACAAGTGATTGTGACATGTGTTTTCTACAGAAATGCCAGATAATGCCACAGCTCTCCTGGGAACCTGCTGTCAACTCCACATTATTCCTACCCTGTGCCACTTGGTAAGGGAACTTCAAGATGGGATGCTGGGGAGGATGGGAATGGGAGGAGGAGGGATAGATGCCAGCCAGCTGGTAAACCTCCATTATCTGCCACCAAAGATGGCATAAGCAAGTGTTGTCATCAATACGTGTGCTGTGGAAGGACTAAGGCCCTGAGCAAAGGGTTTGTTCAAAACACTGGCCAGCAGACCCAGCCTGGTCCAAAGCACATGCTTTGCTCATGATGTGTAGAATCTCGGCCATGGCTTGATGCTGTGAGGTCTGACACCATGTTGTTGGCCACAGCAGTTCTATGTGGACTGGTTTGAATCTGCTTTGTGACAATTTACCAAGAAGCACTTGGCACTGCATTGTCTCGGGGACACATAGCTTCTCCCATCCTCTTTTACTGCTAGCTTGTTGCTCTCTGGAAATGTGGCTGTAAGAGCTCAAGCCTTATCAGAGCAGGTGGTAGGTAATGAGTGTAGCTTGAGTCAGATTAAGCTTTCAAGTCACAGACTGGGCTTTGATAGGGGGAAGCAGCAGCAGGCTGCCCCAATCACCCACGGAGGCAGCTTCTGCAGGTGCTGCTGAGGCAGATGCAAGGCATCCCTGGTTGACTTATTTTAAGGTCTGGTATAAGTCCTCTGGGACCACTGAGTCATGGAGTTAGAGGCTTGGATGTTGCATGAAGAGACATCAGAAGCCAAGGCATAATAGCATTGCTCCATACAGCTGGCCAGACACCACTCAGAACTAACTGAAGACCCCATGTCTAGGGGATACTCAATTTCTTGAAAATGTGTCAGCGTGTCTTGGAGCAGCTGAGGGTGATGGCTGCTGGGTAGCTAGATTATAGAAGTTGCGCCATTGTCCTAATTGTATGCAATGATGAGCAAAGCAGCTCTGTCTTCAGAGCTTTGCTCCCTCTTGCAGCAACTGAGTGCCCAGCACTTACTAAGTCTGCGTCCTAGTATTCGGAGACTCATTAACTGCATTAAGGAAGTACATGCAGTACGAACTCCTGCCGAGGGAGCCACTTCATTCCCTAGCAAACCCACATGGCGTCTTCCTTGCCATCGGCTCTTGGTTCTGACCTCCATTAATGTTTCAGGAGTAGCCAGGACGAAGTTGGGAGTTCAGAATGGATGGAATTCTGCTTTGGCGCTATACTGCCTGCCTGTAGCAGCTTCCAAGTCTTTTGGAGGCCGTTCAACATAGGCAGAATCAGGCTTCTTAGAAAGGTCTTCCCAGGGGCCCTCGAGTAATCTCCAGATTTCCTGTAGTTCTTTTTAAGGCAGCCAGGCTCCTGCAGAAATCAAGAGGATTATGAGCTGCTTAAAGTGACTTACACTTAGAAGGCACAGAAATCTATCTGCATCTCCATGTACTAGCTAAGTAACTCTGAAATAGGCTTCTTGGAAGATCTGGGAACAGTGCTAGCTACACTAACACATTTACCACGAGCAGTAAGAAGGTAAGTCAGACTCAATAGAGAAATCTGGAAAAGATTCCAGGTGAAAGGAATAGCAAGGGAACATGTTCTTGGGGCAGGAAGCATGTAGACACTTGACAGTGTGTATGCTTAAGGAGTCCCTTAAAATATACGAGATTCTAATAGCATCTAAATTAAAAAACAGGAGCTGGACAAGCAGAGGTGTTGTGAGTGTGACTGCTCAGAGGAGAGGTAGTGTAGAGTTCTTCCCCGTGTGTGTGTGTTTGTAGAGCTCCTCCTCTGCCTACAGCCCAGTGTGTGTGTGTGTGTGTGTGTGTGTAGAGCTTTTCCCCGTGCATGTGCGTGTGTGTAGAGCTTTTCCCCATGCGTGTGCTTGTGTTTGTAGAGCTCCTCCTCTGCCTACAGCCCCGTGTGTGCGCGCGCGCGCGTGTGTGTGTAGAGCTTTTCCCCGTGCGTGTGCTTGTATGCGTGTGTGCATGTGTGTAGAGTTCTTCCTCTGCCTACAGCCCGGTGTGTGTGTGTGTGTGCGTGCGTGCGTGTGTGTAGAGCTTTTCCCTGTGCATGTGCTTGTGTGCAGAGCTCCTCTGCCTACAGCCCCGTGTGTGTGTAGAGCTTTTCCCCGTGTGCGTGTGTGTGTGCGTGTAGAGCTTTTCCCCGTGCGTGTGCTTGTGTGTAGAGCTTTTCCCCGTGTGTGTGCTTGTGTGTGTATGTGTAGAGCTT
Organism: Rhizomys pruinosus; assembly: GCA_009823505.1. NCBI lineage: Eukaryota > Metazoa > Chordata > Mammalia > Rodentia > Spalacidae > Rhizomys > Rhizomys pruinosus. Next base: position 274,379 of record VZQC01005317.1, on the reverse strand, counting down.
TTCCCCATGCATGTGCATGTGTGTGTTTGTAGAGCTCCTCCTCTCCCTAGAGCCCCGTATGTATGTGTGTGTAGAGCTTTTCCCCATGCATGTGCGTGTGTGCGTGTGTGTAGAGCTTTTCCTCTGCCTACAGGGTGTGTGTGTGTGTGTGTAGAGCTTTTCCTCTGCCTACAGGGTGTGTGTGTGTGTGTGTGTGTTTGTAGAGCTCTTCCTCTCCCTACAGCTCAAGACTGTGGACTGTGGCTACTGTGCAAGGCCCTGGCTTCACCTGCCACCTGTCCGTCAGGAGCTGAGAAAGCAACTCCAGGAATCCAGTTGTCAAGGCCCCACCATCAACGACACCTGTATCTACCCACAGTGGGAACTAGGGCAATCCTCTTGCCTATGGTGCAAAAAGCCTCAGTACTACTCAAGCTTGTATTTGCAGTCACATTTGATCTTGAGCTTTATGGAAAACAGTGCTACAAGCTTTGGCCTCACCAGTGCTTACTCTGCATTACCTAGGTTTATTTCCACCCAGGCTTTGTAGCCTCAGTACCCCAAATACCAAAGATCCATGCGTGCAAACCACCTACCCTCAGCCAATGGATATAAGAAGCTCTCTCCATGCCTTGCACCTCCTGGAGCATGAGACTTGGGGATCTTTAAAAAAGAAATTTTGGAGCTAAAATGCATAATCAGTGAAATAAAACAAAGCTTCCACAACAGATTAGAAGGGCACAAGAAAAAACATTTTGGAATTTTTGAATTTAGTAAGATTCAGGGGCAATGAAGGGAAAATAAGTGAACAAACAATTGCATCATGGGAATTCTAGGTGAGGAAGAAAAAGGCATTAAAAAATCAGTCTCATGAAATAATAGGTGAAAATTCCCCAAATCTTCAAAGAGATGTGAATATCGTTACAGAAGAAGCTTAAAAAACACCAATCAAAGCAGACCTTCACCAAGGTATCATAATTACAGAACTATAAGACAAAGACAGAATCACAGACACAGAAAAAGCAAAAGAAATCACCCAAGGAATACCTAATGGACTTAAGAAAATGGCACAATATTTTTTTATGATATTATTCTAAATACTGAAATAACAGCCAACCAGAGTATCATATCCTTCAAAACTAAAGACAATAAATTTGGTCTCAGATAGGCAGATCAGCCCTATGAGGAATACTTATGGAATAAATGCTACTCTAGAAAGATTAGCTGCCATTACCAAAGTACACAAATGTAAAAAATCTCATTAGTGAAACTGATAAAAGAAAGACTATTAAATAGCCTTATCATGACAAAAAAGTAAATGAGTTACAAAAATCAGGTGGAAAAAAATCATACAAAACAAGCAAAACAATTAAAAATGACCTTGAATTTAAATGAAACAAGTCAACAGACACTGATTGAATGGACTAAAAAAAAAAAAACAGCTGGCAGGGTGGTATGTGCTTGTGATCCTAGCAGCTGGGAAGCAGGCAGGACAAGGAGTTCAAGGTGATCTTCAGCTACAGTTCAAGTTTAAGGGTGGCCTGGGTTACCCAAGACCCTGCCTTATAAAATCCACCCATCCATCCAACCAGACTCTCAGAAATATGAAATTCACTTCACAAGTAGTAATATAGACTAAATGTGAAGGGCCAGAAAAAGATAGGGTGTACAGTGGACTCCACGAGCAAGCAGGAGTAGCCACAGGAGTAGCCACAATCATATCAGATAAAGTGGACTTTAAATAAACCAGAAAATGCAGCCACCATGCCTTCATAAGACTGATCAATTCAGCAACCAGATGCAGAATTGCAAATATATATGCATCCAATATTACCATCCAAATACTTAAACATGGCTAGGAATGAAAGCTAAGCAAAGATACTTCACTTAGACCATGGGGAATTCCTCTAGATAGAAATCAAAGAACACCCGAGTAGGATTATGCTCTAGAGCAACCTGAGTTGACTAGTTATGGGGCATCTCATCCAATAGAAGTTCAGAACAGTCTTCTCACCAGCAGAGGGAACGCTCATGAGAGAGCATGTGCTAGGCCACAGTGAAAAACAAGAACAGAAAAATACATGTTCCTAAGTGACTAATAAATAACTAAAGAAATTAGAAGGGAAATTCTAAAACAAATGAAATAAAAACATAACAAAACCTATGATATATGGAAAAACCAGTACTGAGAAAGCAGCTTATAGCAGTAAATGCATGTATCAGAACCTATAAAGGTCTTAACCTATTGCAATGACAAAACAATCCCCAAATATGCAGCAGAGGAAAAATCCAGAGCAGAAAATCAAAAGAGAAACAAGACAAGGCAAAAAAGTCCAATAACCAATAATCCCACAAAAGATCAAGGAAACGATTGCTATTTTGAAAGGGAAACACAGTTGACAAACCATTAGACAATTAGGGGGATCAGCTGAAGGATGGGAAAAGTAAAGATGCAAATAAAACCAGAGATACAAAAAGACATGAACAGCTATGACCACAAAAAATACTAAAGGATCACAAGAAACAATTAGATTATATTAGCTACAAAATGGGAACAGCTAAATTTATGAACAATGTGAAATAGGAAATCTAAACAGACCAATAATGAGTAATAAGATAGAAACAATTAAAATCTTCCATTTAAAGATTTCTGAGACCTGGAGACTCTACTGCTGAATGCTATAAAAACAACCAGCTAATTTCAATGAAGCTTAAATTTGGAAATTGAAACTATCACTATCCTAATATCCTACTGCAAACACAGAATACACCACAAAATTACTCACATGCAAAAATTTTCAAATAGTACCAATTCAATAGCACATCAAAATATACACCATGAGAAGGTATTTTAAAAATATTCTTCCAACAAGGGATTCCGCCAGAACTCGAGCTCAAAAGACTGTTCACCATAAGCAGCAGCTACAAAGTGGACTCAAAAAACTTCTCAAAAGGTAGTGAACAAGTTATAGGAAAGCATACAAATGCAAATTAAACCACAATGAGGTATTGTTTCACACTCATTAAAATGGCTATCAAGACTAAAAACTGGCCGGGCGTGGTGGCGCACGCCTTTAATCCTAGCACTTGGGAGGCAGAGGCAGGCGGATCTTTGTGAGTTCAAGGCCAGCCTGGTCTACAGAGTGAATTCCAGGACAGCTGGGGCTACAGGGAGATCCTGTCTCGAAAAGACCAAAAGACTAAAAAATAAAATTAACAAATGTTACTGAGGATATGGAGAAAGTGGAATCTTGCACATAACTGGTAGGAATGTACATGATTACAGCCATTATCCAAACATGGTTCCTTAAAATACCAAAAAGTACTCCAAATACTGAATGCTACCAGGTATATGTGTGTGTGTATATCCATCCAAAGGAGATGAAATTTTCATACCAAAAACATACTTGTACTCCCATGTTTATTGTAGCCCTAGTCACCAATCCAGGAGACCTTTTGTAGAGGAAGAGTTAAAGGATATGTGGCATATAAGTACAGTGAATACTATTCAGCCATAAGTGAAACTGTGCTATATTGGCAGTAATGTGGATGGAACTTAAGAGTCATTACGTTATGAAACAAACCAGAAGGGAAGGGCAAGTGCCCTGGGGGAACTCAGTGTCCTGGGAAAACAGGTTAGAATCCTAACAACTGGACATGGGAGCAGTAGGGAGGGTGAAGGCATGCAAACACAGGAACAAAGTGAAAACAACTCGTGTGTGTGAAGATAAAAATGCTTATTACCCTGATTTGATTAAAGATATATACATGTACTGAATCACCATGATGGATCCTATAAAGATATACAAATTTTGCACATAAGACCAGATGAACCCTACATGCTAGCCTATGAGAAAGGCATATTATTTTTAACCTATTGGAGTTAATGGGTCTAGGTATAACAGAATGGGGATTCAGGCAGAGGACTACAGACAAATCAGATAAAATAAGACCTAAGGTCTTGGCATGGAAATAAGTAGCTTGTTACATCTTAATGTTTTTCCTGCCCTGCTGGGGGTAAATTGTAACTATCTAAAAGCATAGTATCTAATTACATGTATTTTCTATGATGTTTTATAGTTAATTTTTTTCTTTTCAGCTCCATGCTCTGTCAGATGATGGAGTATCTGTTCTTGAAGATCTCACCTTGTTTCCTCTGAGAGACACGGAGAAGTTTGGGATTGTTCAGTGCTTGTTTGCCTTGGCTGACATCACCCTGGAGAGACTGCAGTCATCCGTGAGAGCCACCATCCAGAAGGACTCTCGCATCTTGCCACTGATTCTTCAAATTACTTTAAGTGGACTCTGCGCTCTAGGCAGAGAACATGAGTAATGTCTTTGTTCATTAGCAGTACGGGCTGCTGACCAAAGCTGGGTGCTCTTCAGATGGAGAAAATACTCCAGAATTTGGATCCCAAGCCTTTTAGAAGTTGCTCGGTGAATTCTGAAGTGCTGTAAAGGTGGTGGTTTTCTACCCTGTGAATGCTTACAAGCACTGTGCACCCTCTATTCTCATCAGAGCCCATCAGCATCTGAAGTAGATTCCAGGCCCTGAGCTGAAGGAGTCATCCAGATGCGTGCTGTAATGGACCCATCTACCACTCTATTTTTTGTGTGTATGAGTGTAGGTTGGTGCACCCGTGCCATGCAATGCTGTGGAGGTCAGAAGAGGGCGTTGGATTCCCCTGGAACTGGAGTTAAAGATGGTTCTCAGCCACCATGTCGGGTGCTGGGGATCGAACCCGGGTCCTCTGCAAGAGTAGTCAATGCTCTTAACTGCTAGGCCATCTCTCCAGTCCCTTCCACACTCTTATAACTGAAAAATGACCTGTAACTGCTACTTGAGTACAGGAAACAAATTTTAAAACCCATCTAATTCCACTCCCCCAGCATGGGGATTTAGCTCTAACACACCCAAGTCTACAACAGTTCCAGTGCAGTCTGGGAACTTGTCATATGCTGCATTTTCTATCAAAGGAAATACTGAACTATGTATACACTTTGCTATTTATTCTGGTTTGATGTCCTTCTGCTACAACTGGCTTGGAAAGTCTCCCCAGCTGGCTTAGAAAAGCTCTGGGTTCCTTCATACAGTATCTGTCATCCGTCCCAGGCCTGATGCTTCTGGGCATGGGCGGCAGCAGCAGGGAGAAGCACCTGGCATATGCTCTTTTTCACCTCCACTCATGGTCCCTTTAGATTATAGAGTAACAAAGAGTGAATAAAGCAATCATCGCTATTAAAAATGAGACTCAACCTTATGCAGTTGCCTATTATATGAGGGGATATAAAGGTGCATATCAGCAGCCATTCAAATGTAATACTCATACACTAATAAAGGAAAATGCACAAGTGTGCTAAGTTGGTGACACCATGTTTAGTGTTTTTGAAACTTGGGTAAAGAACAAGCTATAAACAGGATGTATATATAATATGAATCTGCAAGTGGGAGAACAATACACGTATGTGCATAGAAACTCATCCTGAGAGTTCATGAGAAACCCAACAGTGGCTCCTGTGTCCAAATGGATGGAACTTGAAGCCACTGTGCTAAGTTACACAGTTCCAGAGATGGTATCCCTCATTTGTGGAAGCTAGCACCAAATGCCTAGTTGAAAGGCAAGCTGAGGGGGCTGGAGAGATGGCCTAGCGGTTAAGAGCGCTGACCGCTCTTACAGAGGACCTGGGTTCGATCCCCAGCACCCACATGGCGGCTGAGAACCGTCTGAAACTCCAATTCCAGGAGAACTCCAGTTCCAGGGGAATCCGAGACCCTCTTCTGAACTCCGCGGCGTTGCACGACACGGGTGCACAGACTTGCATGCAGACAGTACATTCATCACATACAGAAATTAAAAAATGTAAAAAAAAAAGGCAAGCTGAGCAAAGTTTATTTTTATCTGAAGGCAACCATGATGTTATGTGAATCTGTCAACGGGCTCTAGAATTAACTGACCACTTATTTTCAGACTTTGTAATTGTATATGTGTAGAGGGTATGTATTCATATATTAGAGTAATATAAAATTAAAAATGAACTAAAAACCTTAAAAGTGACTATAAAAGGAATTATGGGGGGGGGGAATGCTTATTCTATATGCATGAGGACCTGAGTCTGGGTCACCACTACCCATGTAAAAAGCCAGGCATTACAATCACACTTGTAATCCCAGCACAGGGAAGCAGAGACAGATTCCTGGGGCTCAGTGGTCTGGCAATCTAGCCAATCAGAAAACTTCAGGTTTAAGACCTCACTGAAAATCAGAATGAAGATAAAGGTCTATTCTGAGATGCCGGAAGACCTAAACTGGCACTTTCCTAGGGGTGTGGAATCCTAGAAACCAGCATGGGAGAATCGCGAGGGCCCCTCTGGAGAGGCTTTCTGCACACAGTCGCATGCATCTCTGTCCCTTGGTGGGTCTCTTGCCCTCTCTGCAGGTTCAGGGTGAGATGGGTGCCCTGACATGTCTGCTGGCTGACACACAGGGTTTCTCCTGTATACCTGGGAAGTCCCCAAATGACCCATGCTGTCTAAGCAGTCTGCTTCTTGATTCTTCATTTTCATTTTCCTCAACTCTGAAGTCCTTTTCTCTGAAATGCATAGGTGAGTGAGGATGAAACCATGCTCAAGGCTTCCCTGCTGAAGATCAGGCACCAGAAACGTTTATTGGATTGGAAAGGGCAGGGGGGAGTTTTTAAAAAGCACTCAAATCATCAAAACTAATCTGATATCCTGTAGTTTTATCTCAAAGCCTTAGTTCTACCTATAAATTAAACACTGCATTTCTCCAACAGTAAATATATGTACGAAAATATTTTACCAGGAATATGTAACCTCACAAATTGAGCGTTTCAATTTTTGTTTTGAATTGTGTATGGAAATAAAAAGATTCAGAGGGACAGTTTCTGAAAAATCAATACTTATTGTACTGAGGAAAATTTACTTAGATACTGAGAAAGCAATAATTTACTTTCAAACCTTTTCATTAGAAAGTTACTTAAGCAGCTCATTCAACTTTGATTTTTGGAAGCATTCTGTCTTCTAGTAAAAAAAAAACCTTTATAATCACTTCAAAGGGTAAAAATTAAAAAGAGCATGCAGTGTGAAGGAAAGGTATGCAAAAAAACTGGGGGGAAAAAGGGTAAAGATTCCCATGGGAAGTTATTACTATCATATGCCTCATGGGATATTACAGGTCAAAATAACATGCAAAGAATTTCACTTGTTGAAAAGTACTGTACTGTGCATTTTTCTGCAACAGAATTCAAGACATCACTTAAAAAGATCAGTGTTATGGAAGAGCTGGCCAGCACTTAAGAGGATATGCAGTGAAAACATTTACCTTACATTTCAAGTTCAGAGGCAGGTGAGCTATGGCATCTAACCTGGCTCTTCCTGAAAAGGTTGAGGTATCTGTCACTTGGATCACATTTACCACCAGTGTCACTACCCCAAATTTAAGTTGAAAACCAGGGGCTGGAGGGATGGCCCAGCAAGCACTTAAAGAGCACTGGCTGCTCTTCTATAGGATCCGAGTTCAGTTCCCAGCACTCACCATGGTGGCTAACAACTGTCCATAATTCTAGTTCCAGGGGATCCAAAGCCCTCTTCATGCCCCTACACATGTGCATGTCATGTGGTACACTTACATACATGCAGGAAAAACATAAAAAATAATTTTTAAATGAATTTTTTATGTGTGTGAATGTACTGTCTGCATGTAGGTCTGTGCACCCGTGTTGTGCAACACCTCGGAGGTCAGAAGAGGGTGTTGGTTTCCCCTGGAACTGGAGTTAAAGACAGTTGTCAGCTGCCATGTGGGTGCTGGGGATCAAACCCGGGTCCTCTGCAAGAGCAGTCAGTGCTCTTAACTGGTAGGCCACCCCTCCAGCCCCGATAAAAAATAATTAAAACACTCATACACATAAAAAAAGATGAAAACCACAAGTCTTAAACTGATAATGGCTTCTGGCTAAATGGACTTTAATGCTGATGAGGGTTTTCTGTTTAGTTCTTGGGTCCTGGGGATTGCTTGGAGCTTTGTGCATGCTAAGCACACATACTCCACCTCTAAGTTCCTCTGCCTTCCTTAGCTAAGGAGTTGTCCCCCCCCGCCCCCCCTTCTTATGAGCTCATTAAGTTTCCTGCAAGTACCTGGGCCACCTTGACTAGGAAAGCCAAATTTCAGGTATGGCCTGCCATTGGTTCAAGTGTAATAAAGGTAACTACTCTGGGTTTTTGAAATAAGAGGCTGGAACTACTGCAGTGTTGAGTATGCTTAGCATTTGTAAGGCCTTGGGTTTAATTCCTAGCACATCTGTTTTGTGTTAGCAAAAATATTTTATATTCAAAGATGAGTTTTATAAGCAACAAATGACCCAAGTTCTAAATGGCAGGATCTGTTAATTCAGTTTGTGGTAAAATAATAGACTTGTAAGAATAAGAATGGTCACTTCTGACCTATGTGTAGAAGTTAGTCATCACATCACTGTATTATGAGCCAGTGGCTATAAGAAATTCAAGGAGAAATAACTATTTTCTGGTCTGCTGATTAGATGAGTGTTTTTTATTTTTGTATGTGTATATCTGCATGTAGTTTTGTGCACCCATGTTGTGCAATGCCGCGGAGGTCAGAAAAGGGTGTCGGATTCCCCTGGAACTGGAGTTAAAAACGGTTCTCAGCCACCATGTGGGTGCTGGGGATTGAACCCGGGTCTGATGAGTGTTTATTCTAATGAAGATATAGGTGCCTATTAAACACACTACAAGCAAAACGAGGCTGCAGGACAAAGGCGAGGCACCACATTAAAGCAGGGCCTCAGGGTGTAAAGATCAGCCGGCTCTGGTATAAGAGTACTAGACAGCTTCCATTTTGTTTGTTGCGAGCCCTGCTTGGCAGCAAGGGTCTGCTAAGAGTTTGGACTCAGAATGAGGTTCTAAACTATAATGGAGATCTAGATTAGGACTGCTGAACAGGTAGAACAGACAGTTACAGGTTGTAACCACATCTTTTAAACCTGGGGGCAGGATTCCTGAATGCTTGACTATCATCTCAGGAAGAGGTGCACTGTAGAGGGACTAAAAGAGAGCCGACCTCAGTGTCAGTGAACACATTTAATAATTAGTCTCATAAAGTTTACCATGTCACAATTACAGGTTGCTAGAGTTTAAGGTGAAGACAAATATTAACTTAGCCCTATTTAACATGTAGCTACTAAAGGGAGGTAAAACCACTATTAAACATCACATGGTTGAAGTAGGGTTTGTGCCAGTAGAAACAGCACACTATTTTTTACTTTTATCACGAAGAGTATTTTCAAGACAATCTTGCAGTGTTCTGCCAGAGTGGTGCGGGTCACGCTTCTTACCACAGACACAACACGCCATCATTCTCCCACTCTCTACTCCTTTAAGGACTCATGTTTGATTATGTGTATTTTTTCAAAAGTCATTCCAGAAACACAAAGTAACATGATGAAATATGAGAAATAGTTTTAAAAAGCTAAAACAAAAATGCAATTTAAAAATAACCTTACCTTAAAAAACTATAGTCATCATCTTCATGTATGTCATACATACTTAAAAGAAGACCAATATGATGCTGAATTATTCATCAAATGTATTCTTAAAATTTTGAGTATAGTATTTGATTATATACAATTATCCCATTATTTAAAATACTGAATTTCTCCCAAGAATTTCAAATATATTAGACATGTTAGTGTAAGAATTCTCACAGCAAATCCCTTGGAGTAGGAGGAGAGCAGGCACTGTAGTCTTCATGCCTAGATCATAGCACAGTTTCATTTGAAGGTTTACATAAATATTTTCCAAGAGGGCTCCCATCTAGTAATCTGTTTTTTCTTAAGGAAATTCTAACATGAAAAATATTTCTAAGTTTAATTTCTCATAATACGTTTTCCAGAAAGGAGACTAGAATCAGCTTAAAGGCTGAACAGAGGCTTTTTAAAAGCATCTAAAATAGATATAGAATGTCTAGGAATTATGAGAAATTAAAAGCCATAGAACACTGTCTATAACAAAGGTGACTATATTTAGCTTTATTTGTGAATTCTGAGAGACTGTTACACACATAGCGCTATATACATATTTATATATACATATACGTGGCAACTCAAATGTTTAAAAAACAACTATTTATGTATACAAGACTTCAGGATTGCCTTTTCCATACTTCCAATTCCTATGAAATTAAGAGCTCTCCAGTCTGAAATCTTGAAAAATGGAGGACTGTTTCAGAGGGCATAAAAATAAAATGTCTATTATTGTTTTTACCAATTTTCAAACATTTTACATTTGGAATTGGCCAATTTAAAATAATTATACCTATGGCTCCCCATCTTGAATCAGCTCTAGATCATGATACTCGTTACACATAAAAACAAGTACCATTTTAATGAATTCTTAAAGTAAGGATCATTTACTTTTTTTTCTGGGGATTGAGCCCAGGGACTCACACATTAAAGACACACTCTGGTATACCAGTTATAGTTCCATCTTTTTTTTTTTTTTTTTTTTTTTTTTTGTTTTTTTTTTTTTTTTTTTTTTTTTTTTTTTTTTTTTTTTTTTTTTTTTTTTTCTTTTTTTTTTTTTATTATTTTTTTTGTTTTTTTTTTTTTTTTTTTTTTTTTTTTTTTTTATGAAGACAGGGTTTCGGCCATCGTCACTTCAGGCCAGCTTTGAATTTTCTATGTAGTCCAGGCTGGCTTGAACTCAGAGATCTGCCTGCCTCTGCCTCCTGAGTGCTGGGATTAAAGGTGTCCATCACCACACTGGCCTTGAGTCATTTTCTAAATACGTGTCTTAATAACCAACTTGCCATTTTAAAGGAAATGTCTCCTTATAGGTTATTAAAAAAACTGTACTAGATTCTAGAATCTAGGCTACTATCACTGCAGTCATATTGGCTTTATGATAATTTCTGTTTTAAAAAGTTATGGTCAGCAATTGTATTGAGCCAGCCAAGATAAAAGCTCCTGCGATAAACATGTGATATTATCTAAATAACAGAAATGGAGAGTGCATAATAAAAGCATGGTTGTGATGAAGGTGAATATTCTCTTGAAGGACATCAAATATATTTTACTAGCAAAGGTCAAATGGTTTATTCAGAGACATCACTTCCACATACAAATAACTGTTGTACTGAAATACCCCTGCCTCAAGTGCCAAATACGGACACTCATCTATCTACAAGGACCTCTGCAGTGCATTTCTCAATCTGTGTATCAGATTTCCTCAAAGCACATGCATGTATGAGTATTTCACCTATTAGTACCAATTATTCAACACAACTGTAAACCCTTTTGTCTTCAGTACAAGCTATTATAAGTAAGTTTGTTATGCTAGACCCTTCCCACAAGAGAAGTACACATTTCCTTGATTACTTTCTGTAGGGAGAATCCTGTGGTGAGGCTTGCTAGTTCCTGCAGACTCAGGTGGGAACTTGGGTGTCAAGCTCAGTTATTTTTTTTTTTTAAACTGAAAAACAACTTTATTTTCTTAACATTGTTACCTATATTACAATGAACTAACTGCATCGTTTCACTATGATGTAATTATGAGGTCAATCATGGAGTATCATTTGTAATAGGAGCGATGCCAGACAATTTTTGTATCACATGAAAAGACTGTATATGTGATTATCATCTCTGTTGTATTAAGACAGCAGAAATATTCTCTGGATAGACGTCTGTGCTGCTACCATTTTCACAAAGCTGCTTAGAAAGGCTCCATGCAGCAGCATGAAGGTATACTGGGGAATACAGTACATTTCCTGAGAGTGCAGAACTGAAATTTCTCTCAAAACTTACATTATAGTGTGTTGAAACATTAAGCCATAGGGTATCACCTAAATATGTGCTTTATATTATTTTGGGAATCCAAGAATTTCAGCAAATATATGTGGTTTAACATTTTCCAAAGTTATTTAAAGAGTACAATCCATTTGTTAACAATTTCCTGTCTCATGACAAAGAAAAAGAATTCATGTTTTGGCTATGAAATTCTAGAATTAAAGTAAAAAAGCCTATATATTCTTACTACTGACCAATATAGCAACTTAGATGTTTTATTACAAAAACCATTTAAAACAATGTATTTTGCTTATTAGATCCATTTCTTTTTCCCAATAAGACCTCTCAGCTGGCATTCCCTACAATACCTTTAGTGAGGGGAAAGACAAAAGCAGAAACCAGGTACCTGGGGCTTCGTCAGTATCTAGACATCGACCCCTTTAAGTGTGACTATTGTGTATTTGAAAAGCTAGCAGCAATGTAAAATAAGGTTAACTTAGTTCAGAGATGGGCTGTAGCTCTCAATGATTAAAGAAGAATTTACACCATACAAGAATCCTACAGAAAGATATTAGCTGAGGCGAATGTGGAAATCTGTACATTGTGGCAAGGCATCTAAAGAATGTTTTTCCTAATCATTCAACAAAAAAGTCTATTTTCCTAACATATCTAAAACATATAAAACATCATTTAATATATTATATAATATAGGTATTCTATAATGTATATGTTATGTGTGTATATATAAAATAGCTGACAATTATTTCCCAGTTTTGTAAACTGTTCAATGGTTTTGGTTTTCAATACAACAAATACCCTAACAATCAAATCACATTTCAGAAAGCATATCTGATCATTAACAAAAACCTTATAGCTTAGAGGCATCTTTAAATGTCACAAAATTTGCAGAGCCATGATACTTTTGCTGACCATATCCCTAAAAAAACCCTCTAATGCAATAGGTTCAAAATTTTGTATGTGAAAATAAGTAAACTTTCTTTAAATCTCATTAAGTAAAGTTTTACAGGATAAGGCACTCTCTCAGTCTGCATGACCTTGCTTCCAGCCCAAGCTTCCGTAATAACTAATATTAGCATCAGCATGTCACTGCAATAAATGAAAAGAATAACCTCATAGAGAGTGCAAGGTATTGCTCTTCATTTTTTTTTTTTTTTCACTAGAAATAAGGGGCAAACTATTCTATCTGTATAAGTCAGAATGGACAGCCATGCTGTTACAATGTGTGGCATTGAAAGACTCGATGTCAGGTTAGGATAGTAGACCAGTTGTAGCACTGACATTAAAACTGCTTCTGTAGGAAACTGGATTAACTGACCCTTCACTAAATACTCAAGTGAATGATATACAAAACTATTTCAAGTATTCATTATCACAGTGAAAATGTGAGACCAATGTTAGAGAGAATGATCTGAAAATTCCTTTGATGAAAAAGGCAAGGGCACTAAATCAAAACATAGAAAATGCTTGAACGCATTTTTCAGGTGATATGAATAGAAAGATTATCCATAAAAAGTTAGAAAAATTAAGATAAATTATATATACTAGTATACCTTCCCAACCACAGTTTATATAAAAATTCAACCTAGTGCACTGTTATTTCAGTCTACACAATAAAAATGCCTAGATGTGGCAGATGCCTTCGGGTGCTGCGTATTTTCCCAGTAGAAGGTTTACTTGCTGAATCACTTTTTAAAAGTTTTATTTAATGGTTAACCTCATTGACTCCTCAGTACACCCAGCTAATTGGGACCCACTGTGGCTCCAGTCTCAGTTTTTCTATGGCAGTCTGTAGTTTCTCAAAAGCTTTGTCTAGATTGTCATTTATGATGACCAAATCAAAGTAGTGGTTGTACGCTCTCTGAATCCGTGCACTTTCATCCACTGTTTTCTTCAAGTCTGAGTCCTGTCAAAGTTTCAAAAGAAATGTTTGCATTGTATTGTAAGTATTTTATCAAATTTCAAAGCAAGTAAGAAATAAGAAACATTCTCAAAATATACTCTATATGGTATTGAAAAACATATTACTTCTGTCTGTTCATATTGTAGTCTTAGCCTTTACATTCATGGTTTCATTTCTGAGTAGACACCACCTTCTATTCAGTTGACAGTGGGATGAGATTCCTCATTAAAAGACTGTTGACAATACTCCAAGCAGGAGTCTTTAAGATAATGAAAAAATTACTGAAGGTGACTGATTTCTAACTGGATTCTATATAATCCTTTCTGAAGATTTTTATCTTATGGCCTGGGTAAATCATAGAACTCAACTTGTAGTTGCTGTTCAGCTCAAAGCCAATGTGCCTCCTAAACTAAGAAAGTCACAGACACTTAAGTGTTTTCAAGATATGCTTGAAGATATATCTACCATGAAACATACACTTCTGGACTTAGAGCTTTATTTTTGTGCTAGTACTGTTTATACTGACTATTTTGAGATGATCTGGAATGATACAGGAAGTACCTAAGTAAAGGAATCTGATGAACAAGTAAAGCCTTTCACAGAATCCTACTGCAGTTCTACGGATTCCACCAGGATGAACTGGGCCCCATTAGAGTGTTTACAATGTTTCGGAATTGGTAGGTAACAGTAAGCTGAGAGAGCTCCTGCTTTTTGGTGGAAAAGACAGATAAAGCACAAATAAACACAGAAAATTTCCAACTTATAGTAAGTACTTTAGAAGCAAACAAATAGACATAAAGAATTTTAAAAGACAGAATAACTAGAAAGACACTGAGCAAACGACAGTTAAGCTAAGAACCAAAGTAAAGTCAATAAGAAGATTATCACACATGTGACAAGACAAAAAATATTCTAGGTAGCAGAAACAGCAGTGCAGTGTCCAAAGGCAGGCACTGGCTCTGGTGCATATAAGAACTTGACAGAAGAGTGGGTGGTGGGCTGCAGTTGGTCACAGAAGACCAGATGTGATAAAAACAATAAAAAGCCAAACACCCACGGGTCTTGAGTAGAGATGCAGCACAACACAAGAGGATGGCAGCGATGCACACCAGAGAGATCAGCTGCCTGGATTATGGCCCCAGTAGTAGAGTTGGAAACCATGTGGCTTTCTAACCTTCCCAGTGTTTGGGGAAAGCATATTCAGAATGAGAAATCTGGGAACCATCAGTAGGTGCTGGTGATGCACTGTCCTTTGTGCATATAAGCAGAAGAGCTTGTATTCTTCCTCTGTCTATATAAAAATGTCTGGTTGGGGCTGGAGAGATGGCTCAGCGGTTAAGAGCACTGATAGCTTTTGCAGAGGACCTGGGTTCGATTCCCAGCATCCACATGATGGCTAAAAATGTCTTTAACACCAGTTCCAGGGGCATCTGACACTGTCTTCTGACCTCCCCAGCACTGAACGACACGGGTGCACCAACCTTCATGTAGGACAGTACACTCATACACATAAAAAATAATAAAAATAAAAAATGTCTGGTTAACAACCATGATTAATCCTGTGACAGTGGGCATCTGTGTATTCTAGCCTTCAGATTCCAGTGATCCTAAAGAGAACATGAGCTTCCTGGGAGAAATGTCTCATTCCTGATCTACAACAGGAAATGCATAAGAAGAGCCTGCAATCTGTCCTATCAAGCGGCACTTATATTATTACAGACTAACTAAGCTCTTGGAAAAAAACAAAAACAAACAAACAAAAACTGCTACTGGTCAAAGATAAACAATCTGAGCATCAACCAAAATGACTACAGTATCATAAAGCATACTGAGTTTGAACCCATACACTCATTTAAATAACAAGAGATTGCACTCCATTTGGTTACCTGGCGCCCCTTGAAGTTCTGACAGAACAAACCTATTATTCTGAATGCTGCCTAATAAAAAGGGATAGCACCAGCACCCACCTCTCCTTTCCTGCATCAACTGTATTCAGTGTTATCAACTAGTGAATGAAGCTCTTTTTAAAAAAGATCTTCAGTTTATAAACTCAGGAATGACAAATTTAGAATAGTATTGGTTTGCCACTTTTTTTGATGTAAAAAAACAAACAACAACAACAACAACAAAACCCCAAAATCTGATCCAGGCAAAGACTAAAAGCTTGTTAAAATAATTTGCTACAGAATCTTATAAATCAGTTAGCATCTGAATTCAAAGCTAGCTCCCTCCCTCCCTCCCTCCCTCTCTCCCTCCCTCGTGTGTGTATGGGAGACAGACAGACAGACAGATAGACAAGGAGAGAACAAAACAGCCTGATATATGCTATGATGCAATAAAACAAAAAACACTACTTAGGAACTGTTCTTGCAAAAACAAGCAATACAACAAACCTGAATCTAGACTGAGCAGTCCTCTGGATCAGTCAGCTTATCGGAAACACAGGGGTGGAGGACAGTGACACAATGGGGACAGAAGAGACACAATCCACATTAAGGAATTAAGACAAACAACACTTTTTTTTTTTTTTTTTAAAAACAACTGAACAGAAATGTTGACAGAGAAGACAAGGAAGAAGGCAGTGAAAACTTATTAAAAGAGACCAAGCAGAGGAGACACCTGCATCGAGTCAAAGTGGAAGGGCAAGAACAGAGTAACTTTGCCACCTGACAACTAAAACATGGCAGTAAAAAAGGTTGAAAGACACGAATGCCAGACAATTAAAGAGATCCCAGAGACGAGAAACAAAAACTAAACCTGCATGACTCATCCTGGTTATTTATTGCCTTCAAAGTGTTTCTAGGAGAGGGGGTCCTGGAGGAGGCCAGGGACTCTGAGCTGAGGGCAGAGCTGAGAGTTCAGGAGATAAAGTTTGTAGGTCAGAAAACGGGAGTGTGGGGGGGAAGAGAGTGAGGGAGTGAGATAAAGAGAAAGAAAGAGGGAGATAAAGAGAAAGAAAGAGAGAGCTCAAGAGAGAGAGAACACAAACATGAGAACCTGTGAGGTTTGTACTAGGCCCCTTCCAGTATTCTGATGAGCATCAATGGTGTTATGTGCCAGCTACCCAAGGCTGAGGAAGAACCACACCTATTCCCACCAGAAGAGAAAGCCTCATGGTTCCCAGGCCCCAGGAAAGAGTACTGAATGGGTCTTGCTTCAAGAAAGGGCCCTAAAACAAAAACTGCCCAGGTCTTATAAAATTAAAAAGGCAAAACCTGAAAGGAACTGTTTCTTACTAAGTGGATTTCTGAAGAGAACTTTTAATTGGGAAAAATATTACCAGAAAATGTGACCATTATTAAAAGAAAAAACATTAGTTCAATCAAAAGTAACCCAGAACTGACCAAAGGACTAATACTACCTGCTACAGGCAGAAAGAAGCGAGGACACTTTCCCTGGTCACAAAGGCACAAGGAAAGTGACTGTGAGGGACGTGTGCAGTAGTCTGGTTGGGTTGCTTTAACACATGCACACAGACACCCAAATTGGGTACTTTCAGACATATAATTAGAAATTATGGGGCTGGAGAGATAGCCTAGCGGTTAAGAGCACCAACTGCTCTTGCAGAGGACCCGGGTTCAATCCCCAGCACCCACATGGCGGCTAAGAACTGTCTGTAACTCCAATTCCAGGAGAACTCCAGTTCCAGGGGAATCCAAGACTCTCTTCTGACCTCCGCGGCATTGCACGACACGGGTGCGCGAACCTACATGCAGACAGTACATTCATACACATACAAAAATAAATAAAATTAAAAAAAAAAAAAGAAATTATATTTCCATTAAGCTGAAAGAAATTTCAAAAAGATGTTTAGGAGACATTAAGTAAATGCAATGTGATATTCTGGATTCCAATTTGAAAAACTCAATTATAAAAAATTCTAAGTCCTGGAAAAATTCAAACACAGACTGTGTATTGATATCAAATTAAGTGATTGCTTCCTTTTTTTAATCAATAGTGCTATGGTCATGTTTCTTAAAAGTCCTTAATCTTTTAGAGACAAATACTAATGCATGTTTTGGTGTATGGCAAAGATTTGCTTCAAAACTCCTTCGATGAGGCACATGGCGAGGAGGCCTAACTGAAGCAGGAACGGCAAGTGCTACTGAAACAAGAGAGGGGCCTGCAGAGGAGCTGCTCTTAAAGCTATCTCAATTTTTCTAAAATAGGAAAAAAGAGAGAAGAAAAGGGAAAGCACGGAAGAGGAACAGAAGAAGAGTGGGACAGCTCGCTTTCCCAGAACAGGGCGCAGGCAAACACAGGGGTGAGCAATCAAGGTTCCTCATTAGTAAAATGACAGTGTTTTGGTTGATGTGCAAATATATTTTAATACTAGTCTTTTTCATTTTACAAAAGAGAACTCAACTTTTGTTTTAAAATAAAGTGGACAAGGAATCTCACATAAAAAAGCAGTACTGTTTCAAATTTTAAGTATATCTAATGAGTGATCTTTTATTCTGTAAAACCTTACAAAGTACACTTAATCCTAAGTATGACTAGATGGGATTAAACATACTCAAAAGTAAAGGAAAAGGCTCAGGAAAAATTAAACCGTTAGTCTGAAAAGAAGTACTCACCGTCAAAAGTTTGGTGGGGATTCCGGCATCGACCACGGCCTTGTGCATGGCGCGTAGTGTCTCTAGCTCTGGAGCAGCAATAAAAACCACGTACGGCATGAACTCAGATGTCCTCAACACTTTCAGTGCCTGCGTAAAGAGTAATGACAAGCCAATTTATATACTATTAGTACATGGATTGTGCTAGCCTGTGGTATAAGTCAAAGTCTATTTGCTTCCTTCCTAACATTAAGGACATAATATTTACTAGCTGTCCTCTTTGTCCTAACTCCACGTAGTATTTTCCCAAGACAATGACCCATTCATTTTGTTGTAAAATTGTTATTAGTCATTGCTCTTCTTAAACAAAAGTATAAAACTTAGTGATCCAAATATATAAACTCTGTTAATTGTAGAATACTCACACTACAAAATACTATGCAGCACAAAGAAAATGAAAAGATTTTTTTTTGTGGGTAAATTAGAAATTTATAATTTTTCCTTCCATCTGATTTTAAAGACAATAATTACAAATATTACAGATTATAAATGCAGTAATTATAAGTCATGTAAAGTATGTTCTCTGCACTAGAATTCAATTAAAAATCAGTAACAGACATAAATGCAGGGAATTCAAGAATAGGAAATTATACAACATGTTCCTAAGGAACAAATTAAAGGATAGCTCACAAATGAAATTAGGAAAATGAGATTTTTAAGAAACATTAATAAAAAAGCCAAAGATAAATAGACATAGCATTGAATTGTCTTCTATCTATGTTTATACCTGTAGACAAATGCTACTCTCTCACAATCACTCTTTCCAGTGAACAGTGAATACAGAGACTCATGACTATACAAGGTGATGAGCATAAGTGATGGATGAATGCTCAGCCCTAAACAAAAGACACCTACAGCATCGTAAAGCTGAGGAACACTGTGCACGACAGGACAGAAACAACGTAAGAGAATGTAAGAGACAGAGAGAGAAAAATGCTTCGAAATGCCATCTTCTGAGCAAAGCACAGCCCTTGCAATCACAAACTCAGAATAAGTTTGGGCCTGCACGGGGTCGTCTGTACAAGAATGGTCCCGCTGACAGTGAGGTGCAGATGGAGGAGACTTAAGGGTGCCCTGTCCCTCACGGCTGACCTATCTCCTACTGAGAGACTCGTGAGGAGTTGTCTTGTTTTCAGTGCAGACCCCACCAGGCTCCGATGGATAGTGTCAATTGAATGCTCACACAGATGACCCCGGTTAAACGAAATGGGTCACAAAACCAAACCAAAAGTTACCAATCTGGGAAAGGGACTGGTAGGAATGGGTGGGGGGATTGATACAGATGGGAGGCAGATAAAAGAGGATGGGGGGATCAGAATGCAATATATACATATATGAAATTGCCAAAGAAAAGAATCTGAATAAAACTATTCCATTTATGAAAAAGCAAGAAAAAGTAGAAACCCTGTTATTATACATACAGACACCTAAAATATACTAAAATGAAGATCTATACCTAATTACCACTATCTCTAAGTAGGAAAGTGAGGTTGGGCTGAGTGCAGAGGACAGGAAGGGTTGAGTTAAAGTCATGAAATGAAAATGGAACAGTTGTTTTCTGTGTGTTTGGAGGGAAATGAAGGGGGGCTTCATTGTTTTTTTAAATCTTATAGCCTTGAGTTTTGAATTCAACATTTCTCAATATAAACACTTTTTTAATTTTTTAATTTTTAATTTTTATTTTTGAGACAGGGTCTCCCTGTAGCCCCAGCTGGCCTGGAACCCGCTTTGTAGACCAGGCTGGCCTTGAACTCAGAGACTCACCTGCCTCTGCCTCACAAGTGCTGGGATTAAAGGTGTACACCACCATGCCCGGCTAACATAAACACTTTTGTTTTATTTGAACAAGTAAATACTAAACTTGTCAGGTTTAATAACATGGTTTTTATTGCTATCCAACTTTTGGCTCTCTGACCAGAGATTTACTTACTTAACTAGCTATGGACCAATAACGACGTTCTCTACCACCGAAAGGTAAGAGGGAAAGAATCATCTTCCTGTTCTGACAAAACAGACACTCCCTGTCTACCTACACACACACACACACACACACACACACACACACACACACACACACGTGCGCAAAAACTACCCTGGGGTGGGGGTGGGGGTGGGGGAGGCTTTGGAATCCATGCAGCTCACTTGTGGGTTGACGTCCAAAATGCAAGTCCGTCCGGTTTGGACAACTTCGAGAATAGAGTCAATCTTAGTTCCATAGAGGTTCCCTTCATATTCCCCATGTTCCAAATACTTTCCAGCTTTAATATCTGCTTCCATCTCTGATCGGGACACAAATTTATATGCCTGGCCATCTTTCTCATCATCTCTTGGCTTCCGTGAAGTAACTAGAATAAAGTAATATTGAGAATTTCCACAGTGAGATCATAAACTCTAAACAGTAGACTAAAATATCTCTTCCCATTTTTGGAAATAACATTTTATTGAGTACAGTCATATTCATTTGTCCATTCACCATCCATGGTGTCCTTTCCACTAAGACAACAGCTGTGACAGACTATATGGACCTATCAGGAACTTTTGCTGATCCGTAATTTAGAAGAATGTTTTAAGGAACATAAACTTTGTTTAAAAAATGTGATTTTAAATCATCTTGAAACTCAAAACATACTTGCTTAGAAGGAGACCCTTTTAATTTAAGTATCTATGTATAATTTAAGTAGTATTGACTGTAGGTCAATTAAGTATTGTCTTTAATTTCAATAATAAAGATAAATAAAGACAATAATAATAAACTTTAACTATTATTGTCTTTAAAATCAGATGGAAGGAAAAATTATAAATTTCTAATTTACCCACAAAAAAAAATCTTTTCATTTTCTTTGTGCTGCATAGTATTTTGTAGTGTGAGTATTCTACAATTAACAGAGTTTATATATTTGGATCACTAAGTTTTAAGCACAAATTAAGTATCCATCATTTCTGACATGCCTATATGTGAAATGTTTATTTTTATACATTGGAGGTAGAGATAGCCACATTATTATTATTATTATTATTATTATTATTGTCTATTAGCCTCTATACTCTGACCTATGGTTTCTAAATCAGAGTGAATATCTCAATTCTGAATTCAGGATGAGGGGATCCTTCTGTATGGTGTTTTAGAACTGTGACTACTTTGAGGCAGATAGCATTTCTACAACTTGGTCTGTGCTAGGAATGAACTATTACCACCTTTCAAACCTCTACAAAGGTGTCCCCTCTGCAAAATTTAAAATTAGCCTTGAGGGGCTGGAGAGATGGCTCAGCAGTTAAAAGCACTGATTCCTCTTGCAGAGGACCCAGGTTCGATTCCCAGCACCCACATGGCAGCTAAGAACCGTCTTTAATCGGGGTTGGTGGTGCATGCCTTTAATCCTAGCACACATGAGGCAGAGGCAGGAAGATCTCTGTGAGTGCAAGGCCAGCCTGGTTGTACAGAGTTCCAGGCCAGCTGGGGCTATTGGGAGACCCTGTCTTAAAAATAAAATAAAATAAGTTTAAAAAAAAATGAAATTAGCCTTGAGGAAGAAAAATAATTTTTGTGTCTATTTCAAATTTAGCTTGGAGCTAAGCTTGGTTGGGCTTTATTTATTGGAGCAAATCATTAAGTATCTGAAAATAAAATCAGAAAGTGGTAAAAATAAAAAAAGATGACAGACTTCAGACTTTGGTAACAAGCATAAGATACCAAGAAACATTTGTAAGGGCTGGGCATGGTGGCATATATCTTTAATGCCAGCAGTAGAGGCAGAGGCAGGCAGATCTCTGTGAGACTGATTCCAGGATGGTTTATATAATAAGTTCCAGGCCGGCTAGGGCTACAAAGAGACCCTGTCTTTAAAACACCACCACCACCACCACCACCACCACCACCACCACCACCACCACCAGCAAATGAAGCTTCTTGGGGGGTCACTTTAAAACAATGGGATCATTATATATTTCAAAGAATCTTCAAGATGTTATGATGGTTTTACATATTCAAAAATCACAAAACCTCTGTTTCTGAAATTATTCAAAGATGATCAAATGTTTTGAAGGAGGTGTTGGACCATCGATTGCTGCTCTCCCTTAGCAGCTTGCATGGTGCTCTCCACAGCTACGAGAGCCAGCCTTCAGGGAAGTGGCTTCCAGGTCAGCTCCAGCTTCACTGCTCCAATTCCTGTGTCCAAAGCATGTCCTGCTTTCAGCAATAGGGTCTGTCCTTCAAGTCCTGGGACACAATCAAGGGCTGTGGCAATAGCCTGATTTTGGGAGTCTCTTGGACTACCTTGGCCAACAACTCAAAGGAAGGTTTTTCCTGTCTGGCACTGTTTCTGTTTATGTAGTATCAGCTATAGACAAGGACTCATGAAGAGATACAGCATATGTAATCTGTCATTAGAAATTAAACTAAAGGACAATAGAACACAATAAAACCTCTGGGACTTTAAAAGCAGTTCTAAGAGGGAAATTTATAGGTGCAAGTGCCTACATTAAAAAAAAAAAACCAGAAAGATAGCCAGGTGTGGTGGTACATACCTTTAATCCTAGCATTTGGGAGGCAGAGGCAGGTGGATCTCTGAGTTGAAGGCCAGCTTGGTCTACAAAGCAAGTTCCAGGCCAGCTGAGATTAAAGGGAGACCCTGTCTCAAAAAGACCAAAAAAACCAAAAAAACAAAAACAAAAAAATCCTGGAGACTCTTGAAAAGCAACAATGAAACCCAAACCCAGCAGCGAAGAAGAAGTAACAAAAATCAGAGTGGAGATTAGTGAAATAGAAATAAAGAAAACAATACAAAGAGTCAATGACTCCGGGAGCTGATTCTTTGAAAAGATAAACAAGATAGACAGAACCTTAGCCCAGTTAACCAAAAGAAAGGGGAAACATCACAGCAGTCAGAAAGATCCAAAACACAAGGGCATACTTTAAAAACCTACACTCAAAATAAATAAATAAATAAATAAATAAAAATAAAACCCTACACTATTAAATTTGAAAACCTAAAAGAAATGGATGTATATCATGAGACTCACCAAAGCTAAACCAAGAGATCAACAGCTTAAACAGACTTATAACACATAAGGAAATTGAAACAGTAATACAAAATCTCACAACTAAAAAAAGCTCAGGCCCAGATGGATTTACAGCAGAATTCTACCATTTAAAGAGGACCTACAGTCAATACTACTTAAATTATTCAAAAAGAATAAAATAGAGGGAGAACTCCCAAATTCCTTCTATGAAGCCAGCAACAAAACCAGGTAAAGATATAACCCCAAAACAAAACAAATCTTATAGACCCATATCCTTAATGAACATGGAAGCAAAAATTCTCAACAAAATACTTGAAAACTGCATACAGGCACACATCACAAAGATCATCCACCACGATAAAGTCAGCTTTATTCCAGAGATACAGGGATGGTTCAATATACATAAGTCAATAAATGTGATAAATCATTTATGTGGACTCAAAGACAAAAATCACATGGTCATCTCAATAGATGCAGAAAAGGCCTTTGATAAAATTCATTATGCATTTATGTTAAAAGTCCTAGAGGGAACATATCTCAATATAATTAAAGCTATATACAACAAACCTATAGCCAACATAATTCTAAATGGAGAAAAACTAGAAGGATTCCCCTTACAATCAGGACCAGATAAGGCTGTCCACTACCACTACTCCTTTTTATATAGTGCTTAAAACTCTTGCCAGAGCAACAAGAGAAGGAAATTAAAGGAGTACTAATTGGAAAAAAGCTCAAATTATCCCTTTTTGCAGATAATATGACATTATACCTAAGATAAGCCAACTCCTAGAAAGGATTAACACTTCTAATAAAGTGGCAGGTCATAAAATTAATCTACAAAAATCAGCAACTGGAGAAAGAATACATAGGGAACCCTCCCGTTCACAATAGCCTCAAAAAAATCTCTGAAGAAACCTGACCAAAGACATTAAAGATCTTTATAATAAAAATTTTAAATCTTTAAAGAAAGAGATTGAGGAAGACATCAAAAGATGAAAGGACCTCCCATGCTCATGTACTGGAAGAATTAATATTGTGAAAATGACCATCTTACCAATACCAATATATAGATTCAATGCAATCCCAATAAAAATCCCCATGATATTCTTCACAGAATTAGGGAAAAAAAAATCCTAAAATTCATATGGAGACGTAAAAGACCCCTGATAGCCAAAGGAACCCTGAGCACAAAGAACAATTGGGGGGATTGGGGGTGTGGGGGGGGAGGTGTTACCAGATTTCAAATTGTGTTACAGAGCTATAGTCATAAAAATAGCATGGTACTAGCACAAAAACAGACCCGTAGATCAATGGGACATAACTGAAGACCCAAACATGAGTACATGCAATTTCAGCCACCTTTGACAAAAGTTCCAAGAACTCTCACTGGAGGAAAGAGCATCTTCAGCAAACGGTGCTGGTATGCTGGATCTCCACCTATAGAAGAGTAAAATTAGACCCTTATCTTTCACCCTGCACAAAAGTCAACTCTAAATGGATCAAATACCTTAATGCAAAACCTGAAACTCTGAAGCTGTTAGAAGAAAACTTTGGCAGAAACCTAGAAGACATAGATGTAGGAAAGGATTTTTAAATCATACAACAATTGGGGTAGGAATTAAGGAAAACAATCAACAGGTGGGATCTCATTAAACTAAAAGAGCTTCTGTACAGCAAAAGAAAACCACCAAGAAAGTGAAGAAAATACCTACAGAGAAAAATCTTCACCAGCAACACCTCTGAGGCTTAATATCTAGACTATATAAATCACTCTATGTTCATTAATGAAATGGGCCTATAGTTTTCTTTTTTAGTTGTATCTTTGCCTGGTTTTGGTATTAGAGTGATGCTGGCTTCCCAGAAAGAATTTGGGGGATCTCCCTCTGTTTCTATCCTTTTGAATAATTTGTGTAATAAATTGTGTAAAAAAAGTGGTCTTATGTCCTCTTCAAATGTTTTATAGAACTATGCCATAAATCCATCTGGGCCTGGGCTTATTTTAGTTGGGAGGTTTTGAATTATTGTTTCCATTTCCTCATATGTTATGGATCTGTTTAAGCTGTCAATCTCTTCTTGAGTAAGCTCTGGTGAATTCCAGGATTTCAGATATTCATCCATTTCTCTTAGGTTTTCCAAATTTAGTAGAGTATAGGTTTTTAAAATAGTCTCGTATGATTGAATCTTTTCAATGTCTGTTGTGATGTTTCCTTTTCATCTTGAATTCTATTGATTTGGAGTTGCTCTTTCTTTCTTTTGGCTAACTGGGCTAGAGGTCTATCTATCTTGTTTATCCTTTCAAAGAACCAGCTTTTGAACTGATTGATTCTTTGTGTTGTTTTCTTTGTTTCTATTTCATTGATCTCTGCTTTAATTTTTTGTTATTTCTTCTTGTCTTTTGGGTTTAGGATTCCGTTGTCTCTCAAGTGTTTTTAGCTGCAGTGTTAGATAATTTATTTGTGCTCTTTCTTTCTCTCCTTCCTTCCTTCCTTCCTTCCTTCCTTCCTTCCTTCCTTCCTTCCTTCCTTCCTTCCTTCCTTCCTTCCTTCCTTCCCTCCCTCCCACCTTCCTTCCTTCCTTCCTTCCTTCCTTCCTTCCTTCCTTCCTTCCTTCCTTCCTTCCTTCCCTCCCCCTCCCTCCCTCTCTCTCTCCCTCTCTCTCTCTAATGTGGGAACTTAGGGCTATAAATTTCCCTCTTAGGTCTGCTTTTAAAGTACCCCATTTTGTTGTGTTGTATTGTCTGTATTGTCTTTTTCATTTAGTTCCAGGAATACTTTTAATTCTTCCTTCACCCATTCATTATTTAGGAGTGTATTGTTTGGTCTCCATGTGTTCCTGTAGATGGTAGGGCTTATGCTGGTGTTGATATTGAGCTTCACTGCACTGTGGTCTGATAGAATGCATGGGATTATTTCTATCCTTTAAACTACTCAATAAACAAAGAATCAAGAAAACAAGTGACCCAATTAAAAGATGGGCTAAGAATCTGAACAGAGAGCTCTGAGAAGAAGAAATAAAGATAGCTAAGAAGTATCTTAAAAAACATTCACTTCTTCACAATAGCAAAAGAGCTGGAACCAACCCAAATGCCCCTCAACTGATGACTGGGTAACAAAAATGTGGTACATCCACACAATGGAGTTCTATGAAGCAGTAAAGAAAGATGACATCATGAACTTTGCTGGTAAATGGATGGAACTTGAAGCAATTATACTAAGTAAAGTAACAGAGTCCCAGAAAAAAAAAAAAAAAAAGGCGAATGGTTTCCCTCATTTGTGAATGCTAACACCAAATCCCCAGTTGGCAGGCAAACTGAGCAACTTTATTATTATATTTCATTGTATCTGAAAGTAACTGTGCTATTACAATGTGAATCTCTAAATGGGCTCTAGAATTGTCCTACCACTTATAGTCACACATTGTAATTACCATACATGGATGGAAGATATGTAGTCATATTCTAAAAAACAAAACAAAACAAAAAGAATGTAAAGTTACACGTCTTTATACCTACATGCAAATTTACTGTTAAAATGTGAATCTCTAAATGTGTTTAGGAATCAACCTATAGTTTATTTTCAGAATTTGTAATTTTGACTTATGTGTAGAGCATATATATATATATATATGCATATATATATATATGCATATTTTGGAATAATATAAAATAAAAATTATTTTAAAAAGTATTCAACATGGTTAATAATTAGGGAAAAGCAAATTAAAATCACTTTAAGATTTCATCTAACCCCAGTAAGACTAGCTAAGATCAAGAGAACAAATGATACCAAGTGCTGGAGAGGATATGGAGAAAGGGGAATGCTCATTCACTGCTGGTGGGAAGGCAAAATCATGCAACACCTGTGAAAAATAGTGTGGAGAACTCTTAAAAATGAAAAATGAACCAACCATTTGACCCAGTTATACTACTCCTTGGCATATATACCCAAGGACTCATCCTACTGCAGAGATACTTATTGCTGTTCTTTTCATAATAACTAAGAGATGGAAGTAAACTAAGTGTCCCTCAATTGATGAGTGGATAATGAAAATATGGTACATTTACACAATGGAATTGTACTCAGTGGTAAAGGCAAAATCATGAACTTTGCAGGTAAAGGGATGGAACTAGAAACTTATGCTAAGTGAAGTAACACAGATTCAGAATAACAACATCCTTGCACCAAATCCTTATATGCATTCTGAGGTAGGTGCAGGAACCTGGAAAATGGAAAGAGAGAACCTGAGAGAGAAGACTAGTAGGAGACAGGTGCTACTAAGGAAGAAATGGATAAAAGGGGGCATTTAAATGGGAGTGGGGGTGGGGAGGGAGAGTTATACCAGGAAGAACCTCTGGACATAAAGAAGGAGCTCAAGAGAGGTGGGACAATAGGAGACTGGTGTTATCAAGGGAGAAATAGGGACTCATTAAATGAAGGAATGGAAGGAGGGCTACACGGGGGGGGGGGCAGTAGGGGGGAATAAGTAATGCCTAACAAAACAGAGGGAATCATGTTAGTTTAAAAGTAGCCATTTTTTAAAAATACTATGGATGAGAATGGAATTTATTTACCCCACACAAGAAACCTGGGACTTTAATGCAAGAAACTAAAAATGGGCATGGATTTATAGTCATATGGAACAAGCTGATCTGTACTACTTTTTCTCAAATAGAGCATATTCTCAGCAGGAACATTATTTAAAGATACTTTAGGGGAATCCAAAAGTGCCAAAGGAAAAAATTCCCTGTCCTTATGTTTTAGGCTGCTCTAATGAAACAGTTGTCTCGTTGCCTAGTCCCTAAAATAGAACTCAGCCAGTTGCCCAGATTTGCCCAAGTACACTTCCCAACCAGCTTAACATTTTAAGTCTGAATGTGAAACTTAGGATCACTACATGTAAACAACAATCCTCTAGCACAAATGGAAAAACAGAGGGAGAACTCCAGAAGAGAGAATTTATTCTATTAAATAGAATATTTAATAGAATAGATATAGAAAAGACAGAGCTAAGGAGGAAGGAAAAAGGGATAACCAGGCAGGCTGGTAGGAGAGTGAAACCTAGAAAACAGAACAATCAAACAATGAAACATGAATACAGTGATAGTCCTCTGGTGATAGAAGATACAAAAAAAAAAAAAATCACTGCAATCCTTCAGAGTGACAGGACAAGATAAAGGGACAAGCAAGACGATGAAAAAAAATAAGACAGAAAAGAATCCAAGGTGTTCAGTTAAAGCACCCTAAAAAAAAAAAAAAAAAGCATGCAAGAGGCATAAATAATCCAAGAAATAAGAAAATTTCCAGAACAAAAAGACATGAATCTCAATTCCGTGTGACCACCAATCATACCGTGTTAAAAAATAAATATGTACCACCAAGAGCTGGTACTATTGACATTAAAAATGCTTTAAAATACCATTAAAGTAAAACAAAGAATTCTGAGTATCTGAGAAAGAAAAATTAAGTAATGTATCAAAGAGTAAGAATTCTAATGTCATTGAATCTTTCAACAGAACTATGTCCAAGGAGTATTCTCTTGAATTCTGTGGTCCAGAACTGTACCTTAGCTAAGCAATCATTCATATAAACAGTTGAGAACATACATCTTAAAATATGAAGATGCAGATTTCTTGAGAAGTTATAAGAGTATTAGGTGCAGTAGAAGGCGGCAAGAAACCAGATAAGGAAAAGAAAGACAGTCACAAACAATAGCTTCAGCCCAGGACAACAGCAAAGAGAACAGTGTTGACAGTGGGGCAGGACACAGAGCATGGGGGCGACACTCCAACAGAAGACAGGGTTCTCAGGATAGTCTGGTCCAAAAGAAAAAAAAAGCCTGTCTATTCTGCACTATAAGTGAACCTTTGATTCAAAAGCACATAAAGTCAGGTATGGAGTGGAAGAAAAAAGAAACTGTAGAGACTGCTGGGTAGTGGGAGCAGAAGAGACCGGGGGAATGGAAATCTTTATAGTGGAAGGATAGTCAGGAAGAAGTCAGTACACAAAACCTAAACTGGATAAATCAGGAAACAGCAGAATAAACATACTATGAAGAAATACAGAAAACTATCAGAAGAGTGAGCAAAAAAGAATGATACACAAATGCACAGGTCAGTGTGTCAGAGTGCAGGAGGGAAACAGGAGGCTATTTTTTCCCCCCATGATGCCCTTAAAAACAACTTAATATATTATGCATAACTAATTTGATAAAAATAAACTTTTTCTTTCACAATTACAACTCTGAAATACTCTGGTCACAGTGACTTTTATTCTTTTAGGTATTTAACCAGAATCTGGATAAATGCAGTGATTTATAGTACTTAAATGGAACTCGGAGTCTTATCATGAGCAGGCAATGATAGGGTTATCTCCTAAAGCCCTAAAAATTTTAGCAGTGAGATTATTCACTGGAATTAAATCCCAAGACATATTGGGCGAAAAACAGAGAAACTTTAAAATTCACTAAGACTTGGGTCAAAGCAGCCTAATGGCATTAAGATAGCTGAAGGAACATTGTGTCAAAGGGGCTGGTCAGTAAGAGATGGTTAACCACTGAAGCACAGAACAGGAGCAGTTCCACAGGCAAACTGGTCTCCTGCTTTGTTAGGGAGAGAACCTGTAAGTATCATGGCAGGGTTCATGTATTATATGCATACATTGAGGCAATACAAGTTGGAGGAACAACAACAAAAGAACTGGGACAAAGAACTGACTGAAACAGTGAAGTTCTCCCCAAAACAGTAATCCTCTGCTTTGGAAAAACAACAACAACAACAACAAAACACTTTGGAAAGACTTGGAAAGAGATGCAGGACATGTATGGCAGAGTGCATGAACTCGGGTGGGGTGGGGGGGCATGGAAAGGGAATTGAGTCTGAATTGGACTGAGAAATGATGGATGAAAAAGTTTAATAACAATAAAAAACAGAAAACAAATGTCCAGTGGTCGCTGCAAAGTCAGTGATTATCATCTACTTGCATTTCCTCCATTTCGGACATCATTAAACTTTCTATGTAAATAAGCAAAAACAGGGGCGAAAGTAAAAAAAAGATCACGTGGCTGGAGAGATGCTCAATCATCAAGACTGTTCCTGTAGAGGACCCGGGTTTGATTCCCAGCCCACATGGTGGCTAAGAACTGTCCTTAATTCCAGTTCCAGGAAACCCAACAATCTCTTCTGACCTATGCAGCACTGCACGATATGAATGCAAGCACATACAAGCAGCCAAAACACTCATACACATAAAATTTTAAAAATTAAAAAAAGAAAAGATTACAAAGTGATTCACTTATTGATTATATTTCCTACCAGCAATACTTTATTTATCAGTCTCAGTAAGTTTAATGAACAGTGTTTCCTGGGGAGGATGAACTACTCTTGGTCAGCTATGATCCTGCACAACTGAGAGCTATAATTCAGACTACTCAAGCTCACAAAGCTACTGTCATACTATGTGTTTAAGCATCTAGAAGGCTTTCTCCTTTTCTTTACATGACAATGGGTGAAAAAATATAAATAGATAATGGCTAATAAGAAAATACAAAACTATTGCATCTGCTCCAGTTCTGACAGCACTTGCATACTACATACCTTGGAGAAGCAACTACCACTTAGCAGCAAGCTCACAGAATTACTTCAAAATAGCTATTGGGATGATCCAGAACAATTATTATTATTATTATTATTAATTTTCTTCATATGCCCATGCTCTTTCCTGTCAACCATCAGAAAACACAAAGACTTACATGGCACTGTCGTTCCAAATCTCGTAGGATTCAGTACTATGAACCTGTTCTTCAAGCTTCTTCTGCCCACACCTTGAGCTCCTATCAATACTAATGTTTTTCTTTGGAAGGGTGGCATTTTTGCTACCTCCTCATATATCTGGATTTCATGACGATCAAATTCTGAATGTGAAAAGAAATGGGAAAACATTACATTCAGTTATGTTTTTTTCATATGCATAGAAACACTTTCTGCTATTCTGTTTGCTAATGATCTCATTGTTTGGACAGATACCATTTGAACTGTGTACACTTAACACTTTTTTTTTCCACAAATTTGGTAAGGTATAGCAAATTATTTTATATCTTGATCTAAACGTTTGTTGCCATGCATGTACCTTTAAACATTTACCTCA
Source organism: Rhizomys pruinosus (assembly GCA_009823505.1). Classification (NCBI taxonomy): domain Eukaryota; kingdom Metazoa; phylum Chordata; class Mammalia; order Rodentia; family Spalacidae; genus Rhizomys; species Rhizomys pruinosus. Next base: position 242,887 of record VZQC01005317.1, on the reverse strand, counting down.
AATTGCAGGGAATGACAAAAACAAAAGGACTGGGTCAAAGAACTGACTGAAAGAGTAAACTTCTGCCCCAAACAGTAAACCCCTGCATAGAAAAACTTTAAAAAGACTGAGAAAAAGATGCAGACATGTATGGCAGAATGCATGAACTCTAATACTTCTTCCTTAAGTTATTATCTCAACAATTTCATCTTTTGTACAATTTCTCCACAGTAGATTAGACTATAACATCTCTTTCATAGTGTGCTCTTTCATTTATTACCAGTTCAGAGATAACTCTGAACTCAAGAAAGTAAATATGGTAGTATCTATATTTAGCTTCCTTCTTAAGTTCAAATTTAATTTTTATACTTGGTTACGTAAGGCCGTTTGCATGCAAATATATAGTGTACTTTGAGCACATTCTCCCCACCGGTCCCCAGTACCCTCCCCTTTCTCAGTCCTCCCATTAGTATTCTTTCTTCCCCTAGACAGCTTCCCTTAGACTCTAATGTCAACTGTACATATGTGATTTGATGCATCTATATAAAATCCAGAGCCCACAGTGAGAGAAGATGCATCTTTCCAAGTCTAGCTTGTTTAATATGATTATCTCCAGTTGCACTATCTTGAAAATGACACAATTTCATTTCTTCTTTATAGCTAAAAAAATTTTCAGTACTCTGTGTGTGTGTGTATATATATATACATATATATAATATTTTATTTTTCCTCTTGATAAGACACCTAGGTTAGTTCCATAGCTTAGCTATTGTGAATAGTGTTGCAATAAACAGTGATAGAGAATTATCTCTGTGACATGTTGCTCTGGAGTCCTTTGGGTAAACTGGAGTGGAAGAACTGTCATAAGGGTGATTTTACTTTTAGGTTTTTCTTTTTATTCTGTGTTTTTGAGACAAGGTATCCCTGTAGCCCTAGCTGGCCTCGACTCAATCTCACAGAGATGCACCTCCAGAGTGCTGGGATTAAAAGCCTGAGTCACCATACCAGGCTTAGTTTTAGTTTTTTTGAGGATCCTCTATACTGATTTGCATAGTAGTTTACAGTCCCAGCAGTGTCAAAGCCTTCCTTTTTGTCCATATCCTTGCCAGAATGTTACTTTTCTTAATCACAGCCATTCTGACTGAGAAGAGGAGGGGGGAACGACAAAATCTCAATGTAGCTTTAATCTGCACTTCTCTGATGGCTAGTGAGGCTTTTTTTTTTTTGTTTTTTTGTCCTTTTCGAGACAGGGTCTCCCCTGTAGCCCCCAGCTGTCCTGGGAACTCACTCTGTAGACAAGGCTGGCCTTGAACTCACAAAGACTCCACCCTACCTCTTGCTCCCAAGTGCTAGGATTAAAGGCGTGCGCCACCACACCCGGCTTGTTTTTTTTTTTTTTAAACCTGTGATATATCCAACAGGTCTGATGGTATCTTAAACTTTATTTTCCTTTTTTAGTTCTGCAGATTGAACCTGGGCTTTGTGCATACTAGGCAAAGGCTTTACCACTGAGCTATACTCCTAAGCCTTTGAGTTTTTAAACTTTTTTTTCAGTTTCCTGAAGGTATAAATGACAAATAGGAATTATAGCGTCTTCTTTTTTTTTGTGTGTGTGTGTGTGTTTTCCGAACGGCGTCTCCCTGTAGCCCCAGCTGTCCTGGAAACTCACTCTGTAGACCAGCTGGCCATGAACCTCCAAAGATCCGCCCGCCTCCTGCCTCCCAAGTGCTAGGCTTTTTAACAGGCGTGCGCCACCACGCCTGGCTAAGAATTCACTTCTTAATGTATATATTGTTATGTTTCAGTGTATGTGTATAACTGTAAAATGATTTTATCATCAAGCTAAAACTGTAAAATGATCTTATCATCAAGCTAAGAAACAGATATATCTATCACTAAACATGGGTATAGTGTTTTAAAAAAACAAATACACTTTTATTTAATATGAAAAAATTTTGGCAGAGCTAGGAAGACTGAGAGTTTGAGCCTACTAGCCTGGGGTACCTAATGAAGGTATAGGAGGGAAGATTAAGTGTTTGAGGCCAGCCTGTACTAACTAGTGAATTTAAGGTCAGCCTGAGCATATAGCAAGACCGTTTCTCTCTTAAAAAAATAAAAAAAAAAATCTAAAGACTGTGCTGGAGAGATAGTTAAGAGGTTAAGAGCACCTAACTGCTCCTGCAGAGGACTCCAGTTCAGTTTCTAGCACCCACATAATGGCTTACCTTCGTGTGTCAGGAACCAACCTCTTCTTTTTTTTTTTTTTTTAATTTTATTTATTTCTATATGTGTATGCATGTACTGTTTGCATGCAGGTTTGTGCACCCATGTCGTGCAATGCCGCGGAGGTCAGAAGAGGGTCTCAGACTCCCCTGGAACTGGAGTTCTCCTGGAATTGGAGTTTCAGTCAGTTTTCGGCTGCCATGTGGGTGCTGGGGATCGAACCCAGGTCCTCTGTAAGAGCGGTCGGCTCTCTTAACTGCTAGGCCATCTCTCCAGCCCGGAACCAACTCAGTGGGCAACAGGCACATATGTGGTGCACATACATGCACATTTGCAATACACTCATATATATAAAATAAAAATAAAATATTTACTTAAAAAATTCCAAAGACTTAAAAGATTTGAGAAAGACTGTTAGAAGACTCCTACTAGAGTAGACAAAGATTTGGTGCAATGCCATATTTCCAAAAACTAACTGACAATGTTATAGCAGAATATAGTTCTCCTTAACCCTTTTTTTTTTTTAACATCTTCATAAAAGCATTATACTCCTTATAAATGGCACACAGATTACTATTTCAAAAGACTCTGAATGAACAGTTCTGACTCAACATCACTCTTGCATAGTACAAGCATAGATCCTAACCACTTCATTCTGCTTAAACTAAACTCACAAGTCAAGATTCAAGTGATTTCTTTATATTACATTGTACCATGTGTTCACATGGCAGACTTAGTAACTGGGCACTAATCTAAGCTACATTCATTTAAGATTACATATTTAGAGTTTAAAACAAACAAAACACACTAATTAATGATAGTTACTTTATTTAGACTTCTCAAGAAAAAGTATTGTTGGCATGGTGGCACATACCTTTATTTCTAGCACTTGGGAGGCAGAGGCAGAGGCAGGTGGATCTCTGTTGAGTTCAAGGCCAGCCTGGTCTACATAACAAGTTTCAGGCCAGCTGGGACTACAGGGAGACCCTGTCTCAAAAAGACCAAAAAAACAAAGTGGTAGCACATGCTTTTAATACTAGCACTTGGGAGGCAGAGGCGGGCGAATCTCTGAGTTCAAGACCATATAGACCTGGTCTATAGAGTGAGTTTCAGGACAGCCAGAGCTACAGGGAGACCCTGTCTCAAAAAGACCCAAAAAGAAAGAAAGAAAGAAAAAAAGTTCTTAAAACTACTTACCTGCATTTCTTGTGGTGAGATACATCATCTTTTTCTTTTTTTTGCTACTTATAGTTCCACAAAAAGGTCCTACAGGATGACAAGACCAATGTAACTTAGTATGTCAAGATACGATCTTAAATTGCCCTGTCATATTCTATAGGGGTAGGATAATTACCTTCCTTAGGGGAAGGGGTGAATTGGGCCACTGAATTTTGATACACTACCAGTAGGTGGCAGAAAGGGATCAAAATTATTTTTGAGAGAAAAAGCGTATGTGCTGGAAGGATTGATTCTCCATGTATTTCAAATGAACTGACTTGTGTATTCAGACAGAAGAGGCAGAGAAAGGTGAACCCAGACTCTGCATGTTACTTGTTGTGTTGAGTTCTTCACCTGAATTGTCCCAGTCTCTTCGAACAAATGCCTTTCTCTTCTCTTCCAGGAACTGGCTTGGAATGAGACCAGCGCTTCCTCCCTCTTTTACATGGCTGGCCTAAAAACAAGTTAATATCTCAGTGACCAAACTTTGAGACGATTTTCTACTAAGTAGGACAAACACTGGTCAGTTAAAAAAATGTTAATTTGCTATGAAAAACAATCTTTCATTCCATGGAACCATATGTTAAACCATTTAAACACCACTGTCCTGAGGAATCAACTGGCACCCAAGACTCTTTGATTATGTATGTCATCTGGCACTGAAAATTTGAGACCCTAATAAAAAGATCTTTGGACTACTTTAATGCTAGAATGTTTTATTTATTAAATGTGAAGCACTGAGCCGGGCGTGATGGCGCACGCCTTTAATCCCAGCACTCAGGAGGCAGAGATAGGCGGATCTCTGTGGGTTCAAGGCCAGCCTGGTCTACAGAGCGAGCTCCAGGATACCTGGTACTAAAAGGGAGACCCTGTCTCAAAAAATATTAAAAAAATTTCTAAGATTATTCTCCCCCTCCCATTTCTTTATACTTTCTCATAGATTAGGGTAAATAATGCCTCCTCCCACAGGTGAATGTACAGAGGTTCACATTCTTACCCAAACTCCTTCAAGGACTTCCTAGCACCCCACAAATAAAAGTCAACAAGTTGGGGTGGGGATGTGGCTTGNAAAAAAAAAAAAAAAAAGGCAATACTGCAGATATAGAGTGTAATATTTAATTTGTGCTAACAGGAATCTGTATATTCTGAAGTAGTAAATTTAAAACAGGCAAAACTGGGGCTGGAGAGCAGTTAAGGGCCCTTGTTCCTCTTACAGAGGATCCAGGTTTGGTTCCTAGCGCCCATATTGGGTCAACTGCAACTGCCTATAACTCCAGTCCCAGGGATGCCTTCTTCTGGCCTCCATGGGCACTGCACACATGTAGTACACATACATACAGGCACATTCATATACCATAAAGCTGAAAAGTCCTAAAATAGGTGAAACATTACCTACTATAAAAAAATTTAAAAACTTAAAATGAAAATAAGTGGTATTTTTTTTTTTTTTGGTCTTTTCGAGACAGGGTAAAAAAAATAAAAATAAGTGGTATTTTTAAATGGCAATGACTTCCATCACCATGTCAGTTTTAAGCAAACGTGAAAACGGGAATGAAAATAGCAAACTATGAAAATGAGAAAAAAAAAGAAAGATTGAAATGATGGTGAGATAAGAAAAGATATGGCATCCAGAGAAAATGAAACAGACGGAAGTGTGGATGCCTTAATACACTTAGGGTACACTTCTATAACTCACTCTCCTTAGAATATATTAGCATTAACACAAGCTCCTAGCACTCTAGTTAATTTTAGTGTTTGGTGCTTGGTCCTAGGTCTATTCCTTCCTTTCCCCTGTTCTCTAATAAGACTACTATAATAGAATTAGCTGAGAGTGAATGATTCTAGACTTTCTTATCTGTCAGTTTCTTCAATCCTGAATGCTGTGGTTGTCAGCTAATATAAACAACTGCAAAGACAAACTTAAAAACATGCCCAAACATGACCCGAAGTGGGTTCTTCTTGCCCAACAATGTATTTGAAGGCAACTTCCCACTTGAAAGAACTGCTTCATCTAATCCCTAGACCAGGAGGACAGTGCTGCACGCAGGTTAAATCTGCATTTATTAACAGCTACTCACAAATTCCCTCTCAATTTGGTCTTCTGTCCACAAAATTAGTAGCCATGAAGCAGGAACTGTTCATGCAGGAAAAATCATGGGGACAAATGCTTCCTGCACATTCAGATACTGGCCAGATCTAAGATTGAAAATAGAAAAGCAGTTGAGGAACTTTTGAGAAGCATACTAACCTGCCACCAATTGGGGTCTTCTCTGTTTACAATCTGAAGAATTTCTCCTTTGGAAAACTTCAGTCCTGCTTCTTTGCAGGGTATCAGGTTATCATTGAATGGATTATAATCAAAATGACACTTGACAAATACCTAAAACACAGCACAGTGAAAAAGACTATATATCTATCATTTGCCACTGGAAACCTGAAACTAAACAACTGTGGTTTAATTGTAACTGACTCTTACTCAGTATTTGAGATAAGAAACTTGATTTCTCACAAATCAAAATTTATTAAATATTAATGTAACAATTCGGTATAAATATAATTGTTAAGTTTGGAATAATGTAACAATTTGGTACAAAAATAAACATTTACATTACAGTGCTTGTTTTTAAACTCCTAATCTCTTTATTTTTTATATTTAGGTGATGGCCAGGATAGACTTGGGGCCTGGAAGGTGAGCAGGCAAGCCCTCTGCTACTGACACACACCCCCTGCCTAGCTTCTAGTCTTAAATCACCAAGTGCCAACAACTACTCCATTCCACCAGTCTTCTAGACCCCTCCACAATCTTTTCACTTGGCCTCTCAACATTTAACATATCTCTCCATAATTTTCAATTTAAGTAAATGCTATTTTATAATTAAAAGCCTGAAATAATATATGCAATTAATTTAAGGCATTATTTCAGATGTATCAGGATTAAGTTTGTGTAGATATCCTAAAATCAAAATTAAGCAGGAAAAGGTCTTGTTGAAGTCAGATTTGAAATATATTTACTAACCTTAAAAAAAAAAATAACTTTTACTGCTAGTAATGTTGAGACAGGGTCTCCTGTAGCCCTCACTAGCCTGGAACTTGTTATGTAAACTGGCTGGCCTCACAGAGATCGTCCACCTGCCTCTGCCTCCCCAGTAAGATGGTATAAGGTGTGAGCCAAGAAGCCCCAGCAACGTCTAGTAATGTTTTAATGACAGAGTTGAACTGGCCAAAAATAATAACAGGAAATGCTTTCTTGAAATCATCTTACTCCAACCTATATAACTATTTAAATTTAAACAAGTATTAATTGCTTGTGAGAAATTTTGAATAACTATTTGGTAATTTATGTTCACTGAAGTATACACATTTCTTTTAGATTTAAAAAATTATTTTTAATTTATGTGTATTTATGTATTGTCTGCATGTAGGTGAGTGCACCAGTGCGTGCAATTCCTGCAGAAGTCAGAAAAGGGTGTCAGATCCCCTAGAACTGGAGTGATGGATGGTTATTAGCTACTATGTCGGTGCTATGATTCAAACCCAGGTCCTCTGCAAGAGTAGACAGTGCTCTTAACCACTGAGCCATCTCTCCAGACCCACACTGCTTTATTAATAAAAGCATGTCAGTTATCAATGTTAAATAAGATCTCCAACATTTGTTAACATTCTGCTTGATTCATCTGAATTGGAATAATTAAAAATTTTTTGGATTTATTTATTTTGATTTTATGTGTATCTGTGTGTTGTATGCATGTATGCAAGTAGACCTGTGTTGTGCAAAGCTCGTAGAGGACAGAGGAGGTTAGATGCCCCCAAAATGGAGTCGAAAGCTGTTAGCTGCCATGTTGGTGGGTCCTCTGGAAGAGCACCTAGTGCTCTTAACTGCTGGACCACCTCTGCACACCCTTAATTAATAATTTTTAATATTTTATGGCAAATTTAGATCTACTGTTTTTTTTTCTTCTCCCCCTCCCCCTCCTCCCCTTCCTCCTCCTCCTCCTCGGGGGTCTTTTTGAGACAGGGTCTCCCTGTAGCCCCAGCTGTCCTGAAACTCACTATGTAGACCAAGCTGGCCTTGAACTCACAGAGATGTACCCGCCTCTGCCTCCCAAGTGCTGCGATTAAAGGCATGCACTACCATGCCCTGTTGAAATTTAAATTTTTATTTCTAAAACATAAGCTTTAACATTAATCAGGAGATAAAGTTTAAAAAGCAGAAAAGCATACAAATAGTCAAAATAACAATGCTACTTTTCTGTGTTTATCATATTTCACAACTTATATCAAACAAGATATGCAAACAGTACAAGGAAGTACATTATTAGTAGTAAGGTATAAAAGAAACCCCAAACAACCAACATGTTAGATGCATAGTAAGATAATTTAAAAATAAGTCTGGGTGTACCTGATAAAATTTATAATTAGGTGCTTCTGATTAGAACACACTGGATCATTTTCAGCAACTCTGAAATGGCTTAAAAAAAATCAGGAAGCCATTTTTCCTGATACATAATTTTGGAAGTATTTAAAAAGCAAGCATGCAAACAATAGTAAGACTGCTAAAATGTGACAAGTGGGTAATAACTTGAGTATGGCATGCAGCTCAAGGTCCCCACAAGCAACCACCCCAAGCTGAAGTTTAATCAAGGTAGATTTAGTTGACCACTAAGACACAACGAAATACCAGAGAATGTTCTCACATGACATCATACCTGACGAACATGTGCTGGATGCCTCTCCATATTGATGCAACTCTAAAAATATATTTTTCAATTGCATAAATAAAGCCAGAATTTTAACAACAAAATATAAGCAAGTTACTGGCTCATTTTATTCATTCACTTGGCAAAGCAAATTCTTAATTAACTGTTCACAGGTTATAAAACCTGCAAATTATAAATGATAAAAGCAAAACGTTACAGACATTTGACAGGAGGCAGAGAGAAAAATTTGGTATAAAGTTATAAAAATCTTGTATATTCTCCATTTCTCAAGAAAAGCTCACGGAATGAAAATTGCTATTCCTTACCTAAGCAAAGGTGTTTATCATTCTTATTTGTGAGACAATACATGTTGTAACCATAAAATTATAAGTTTATGTCAAATTATAAATAGTAATTCCCCTGGTCCCTTCCAACTGTTCTGGAAATGCTATTACTGGTAAGATACAAACTCTACTAATCAATTGTAAAGGATTTCTGGAAGGGACAGTTCTTTTGTTTTGCTGAGCTGCTTTTGGCCTTCAGGCCCAAAAACTTGGATTAACCTGGGTTTATGTGGTAAAACTTGAAAAAGCTTTTAAAATAAAGAGTTGACTGGAGTTATATTTTATTAACTGCATCTTAAAGTGTTGCACTGATAGGTTAAGAATGTCAGCTCTTCATTATTATTAAGTTACTAAACACCATCTAACAAAATATTTAAATTCTGTATTCTCATTATTAAAGAAATAATTGGGCCGGGTGTGGTGGCGCACCCCTTTAATCCTAGCACTTGGGAGGCAGGTGGATCTTTGTGAGTTCGAGGCCAGCTTGGCCTACAGAGTGAGTCCAGGACAGCTGGGACTACGGGGAGACCCTGTCTTGAAAAGACAAAAAAAAAAAAAAATAATTGAATGAGAAAAGATTCAAAGTACATGGAACAGAGAAAGGCAGTGCAATCATTTTAAACATAGACATTCCAGCTGCTCAGCATAGAAATGAAAATTTAAACTGTATTAGAATATTTTCTTTGTATCCAACTAGCAGAATTTCAAATATTTGACACGTTCTGCATACAGGACTGTGGGCTAATATGGATTTCCCTAACGGGCTTGTAGAAGAATGCTTCAATCCCTTGGGAGGACGACTTGGCCATATTATTGGTATTACAGATGTGCAAACCTTCTGACCTAGTAATCCACTTCTGGGAATGGATTCAGTATTTATACTACTCAAATACCTGTGAAATAACTTATATACAAGATAAATAACTACTGCATTATTCATACTAGCAAAAGATTAGAAGCAATCTGTGGGATAAAATACACCTAAGTCGACTTATCATCAGACAAGCTGCAAATTACAAAATGGAGACTAGTTTACTTAGAAGGAGGGGCTAAGGACAAAGCTGGGCCCGATGCAGAACTCTGGGAAGCAGGGGCTCCATGTTGTGGGAGGAGCCATGAGGCATATGTATATAAACCATATGAGGCTGTCAGTTGCTCGCCATTTTGTCACCATGGGCAGAGGATACAGAGTTCATGCCGGGACTCTGGGTGGCCAAGTTGGGGAAGGAAAATTTCCACTTGGCTAGTGAGTGATACCTTGTGCCCATCACTTTGCAGGCAAGCCTGATTAAAATATCTAGTCTCCCTGAAATTAAGATCAGAGAGTCTGCCTAGTAACAAGGGAACCAGATTGGGGAGTGGAACACTACTATACTCCCCTGCCCCCCCCCCCCCGGGGGAAATCTAACAGTAAGTGGCCTAAAGAGCTTATGCTAAATCTATGTAATGTAATGCTATTTATCTCACTCTCTCTCTCTCTCTCTCTCTTTCTGTGTGTGTGTGTGTGTGTGTGTAGCAGTCTAGGTACAGAGGGAAAAATCATTAAGATACATGATTTAGAGGGGAAAAATATATATACTAAGAAAAAGGAGATGTAAAAGGAGTAAGAGTATGTAACTTTTATTTGCTCATATATGAATAAAGAACTTACTAGCATAGTTTTTTTACTGGGGTAGTGAGAACTAGGTAGATAATGGAAAAGAGTCAGGAGGAGACTACGTGTGTGTGTGTGTGTGTGTGTGTGTGTGTGTGTGTGTGTGTGTGTGTATAAATTTCTGAACACACATTCACCTACTCAAAATTTTATAGTACTACAACATGCAATAAGTTCTACACTCATCACTTAGGTGAAATAATGAAGACCCCAATCCAGAAACATTTAAAATCCTACATAGAAGCTATGAAACAATGTTTCTAAAGACATCACATATCAGGCAAGGAAGACAGTGATTTCCTAAACAAAATTAACTTCAAAACTGTCCCAGCTAACATCACAGAGAAACTTCCTAGGCTGCAGATTGGGATGGAAGACTCCTTTTAAAGCCTGATAGTCTCCAAGTTGAGATGAACTGGGAGCCCAGGGAGCTCAAGGTGGCAACAGAACTTGGAGAAGATCGAGTGAGGAAAGGAGCAGACAGAGTCTTGAGAACCACGGAGACTCCCTCTGGTCTCAGCTGCACAATGACTAGTGCTATGCACACAGGAAGCTATGGCAACTCTCTCAAGATGGGAAAGAATCATACAAAAGCACTACAGGGAACATGCCAGAAGGTCATAAAAGCCAGGAATAGTTAGTTCCTCTTCCTATCAGCTGGTGGGGGAAAAAAAATCTCATAATTCCTGAGACACTATGGGTAGAGAACTTAGAAGGGTTATAGACTTCTTGAACTCTGGTTGTTATACCCAAAGCTTAAGAAGCAAGATCATGAAGGTTCAAGCATCCTTCAAGAAAATTAACTGTACCCTAGGACAAAGCTTAAGAATATCACTGATACCAAAATATCCTGCACCCAAAAAGGAAAATTCGCAATGGCTCGTAGCCAACCCAAAATGATCAATTGGGCATGCAAAGAAGGGAGAACACGTAATCTAAAATGAGGAGAAAATGCACTAAGAAGAACCCAGAAGTAGCCAGGTACAGTGGTGTATACTTATAATCCCAGGAGACTGATTAGGAGTTTGAGATCATTAGTGAGTTGGAGGTCAGCTCAGAATACCTGAGAACACATTTCAAAAAAGAAAAGCTCCCACAAGCAAAACAAAAAACCAACCAACAAAACCCATAAATCTATAAATGACAGAATTAGTAAACAAAACTTGGTATAGCCAGTTGTAATAGTCTGTGCCTCTAATCCTAGCACTTGAGAGGCTAAGGTAAGAGGATTACCTCTGACTTAAAGGCCAGCCTAGAATAGAGAGTAAGACCATGTCTCAAAACAACAAAAAATGATCAGTATAATAATCATCTTAAATTTACATATGTATTTCTATGTTCAAGAAACTTGAAGAGGGATTTGGACTGTTAAAGAAGCACAGCAGAATTTTAATATCAGACAAAATAGACTTCAAAGTAGAAGCAATAAGAAGAGACAAAGAGGGGCATTACATCCTTATCAAAGGGAAAATTAACCATGAAGACTTCATAATTGTGAATATATATGCACCAAACTCCAGTGCACCGATCTTTATAAATACAACTCTATAGGACCTCAAGGCACAGATTAACTCCAGCACACTAATAGTAGGAGACTTAAATAAACAATGAGCCCTTTGGACAGATCAAACCGACAAAGAATAAACAGAGACGTGAACGGAACAATGGACTTCACAGACATCTTCTGAATATTCCACCCAAGCACCAGAGAATACACTTTCTACTCAGCACCCCATGGAACATTCTCCAAAATTGACCACATACTTGGACACAGAAAAAAACCTCAACAAATGCAAAAAAATTGAAATAATTTCATGCATTCTATCAGACCACAGTGCAATAAAGCTCAATATCAACACCAAGATAAACCCTGCTACCTTACATGAACACATGGAGACTAAACACATTCCTGAATAATGAATGGGTCAAGGAGGAAATAAAGAAAGAAATAAAAGCATTCCTGGAACTAAATGACAATGACAATACAAAACAACAAAACCTATGGACACTTTAAAAGCAGTCCTAAGAGGGAAGTTTATAGCCCTGGGTGCCTACATTAAAAAAACAGAAAGAGCACAAATAAATGAGCTAACACTGCAGCTAAAAACACTTAAAAGACAACAACAAATGAACCCTAAATGGGACAGGAAGAAATAACAAAAATCAGAGCAGAAATCAATGAAATAGAAACAAAGAAAACAATACAAAAAAAAAAAAATCAACGAATCCAAAACAAGATAGACAGACCTCTAGCCCAGTTAACCAAAAGAAAGAAAGAGCAACTCCAAATCAATAGAATTTGTGATGAAAGGGGAAATATCACAACAGACAAGGAAAAGATCCAGACAATCATACGGGAGTACTTAAAAAAAACCTATACTCTACTAAATTTGAAAACCCAAGAGAAATGGATGAATATCTGCAATCCAGGAAATCACCAAAACGAAACCAAGAAGAGATTGACAGCTTAAAGAGACCCATAATATATGAAGAAATTGAAAATGTAATGAGATTTCCCAACTAAAAAAAGCCCAGGCCCAGATGGTTTCACAGCAGAATTCCATAAAACATTAAAAGAGGACTTACAACCATTATTACTCAAATTGTTCAGAAGGATATAAGCAGAGGGAAATCTCCCAAATTCCTTCTATGAGGCCAGCGTCACTCTAATACCAAAACCAGGCAAGGATGCAACCAAAAATGAGAACTATAGAACCATCTCATTAACGAACTCAGATGCAAAAATTCTCAACAAAATACTTGCAAACTGTATACAGACCCACATCAAAAAGATCATCCATCATGATCAAGTTGGATTCATAATAGAGATGCAGGGATGGTTCAACATACAAAAATCAGTAAATATCATGAAACACATAAATGGACTGAAGGACAAAAACCACATGATCATCTCAATTGATGCAGAAAAAGCCTTTGACAAAATCCAGCATCCCTTCATGATCAAAGTCCTAGAAGGAAATGGACTGGAAGGATCATTCTTCAACATAATCAAAGCCATATACAAGAAACCCACAGCCAGCATCATCTTAAATGGAGAAAAGTTGGAAGCATTCCCCATAAAGGTAGGAACTGGGCAAGGCTGCCCCCTGCACCTCTTCAATATAGTGCCTGAAACACTGGCTAGGGCAATAAGGCAAGAAAAGGAAATTAAAGGAGTACTAATTGGAAAAGAGGAAGTCAACTATCCCTTTTTGGAGATGATATGATAGTTTACCTAAGGGATGCTAAAAACTCCATCAGAAAATTCCTAGAAACCACTAAGAGTTTCAGTAAAGTGGCAGTAAACCTAGAAAAAACAGTAGCCTTTCGTTACAGCAACAACAAGCAACTGAAGAAGGAAGACAAGGAGATCTTCCCAATCACAACAGCCTCAAAAACAATAAACTACCTACGAACAAACCTAACCAAAGACACCAAAGATCTCTACAACAAAAATTATAAACTCCTGAAGGAGACTGAAGAAGACATCAGAAGATGGAAAGACCTCTCATGCTCATGGATTGGAAACAATTAATGTAGTAAAAATGTCCATTCTACCCAACCAAATTATTATAACCAATTCAATGCAATTCCAATTAAAATCCCAAGATATTCTTCAAGGGCTTAGAAAAATATTTTCTTAAATTCATATGGAACAACAAAAGACCCCAAATAGCCAAAGCAACCCTGAACAAAAAGAGCAATACAGGGGGGATTTCTATACCAGACTTCAAACTATACTACAGGGCTATAATCATAAAAATAGCCTGGTACTGGCACAAAAACAGACCTGTAGACCAATGGAACAAAACTGATGATCCAAACTTGAGCACATACAATTTCAGCCACCTTATATTTGACAAGGGGGCCAAAAACACCCAATGGAAAAAAGCATATTCAGCAAACGGTGTTGGCAAAACTGGATCACCACTTGTAGAAGAATAAAACTAAACCCCTACCTCTCACCCCGTACAAAAATCAACTCCAAATGGATCAAAGACCTCAATGTGAAACCCAAAACTCTGAAGGTGATAGAAGAAAAAGTTGGCAGCAATCTACAAGACATAGGCATAGGAGAAGACTTCCTAAATCAGACAGCAGCTGCACAGGAAATAAGGTCAACAATTGATAAGTGGGACCTTATTAAACTCAAAAGTTTCTGTACAGCAAAAGAAACAATCAGGTAAATGAAGAGAAAACCCAAAGAGTAGGAGGAAACCTTCACTGTTGATACATCTGGCAAAGCATTAACTTCCAGAATATATAAACTACTCAAAAAACAAAGAAAACAAATGACTCACTCAAAAGATGGAGTAAAGAGCTGAGCAGAGACTTCACAAGTGAGGAAATAGAGATGGCTGAGAAACATCTTAAGTGTTCAACATTGCTAATAATTAAGGAAATGCAAATTAAAACCACTTTACAATATCATCTCACTCTGATAAGGCTGGCTAGGATCAAAAAAACAAATGATACCACATGCTGGAGAGGGTGTGGGGAAAGGGGAACACTCATCCATTGCTGGTGGGAATGCAAACTTGTACAACCACTATGGGAAGCAGTGTGGAGAACATTTAGAAGACTCAAAATGAGCCTACAACCTGACCCAGCCATACCACTTCTGGGTATATATCCACCAGACTCTTTCTACTGCAGAGATACATGTACAGCCATGTTTATTGCGGCTCTCTTCACAACAGCAAAGAGATAGAACCAACCCAAGTACCCCTGAACAGTGAATAGAGAAAATGTGGTACATCTACACAATGGAGTTCTATGCAACGGTAAAGAAAGATGACATCATGAAATTTGCAGGTAAATGGATGGAACTATATTTAATGTTAAGTGAAGTAACAGTCCTAGAAAAACAAAAGATGAGTGAGTGGTATTCCTCATCTGTGGATACCAGTACCAAGTACCTAGTTATAAGGCAAACTGAGCAACATTAATGCTATAGTCCTCGTGATCTGAAAACAACTGTGCTCTTAGATTGTGAATCCCTAGACCATTTATTTTCACTTTGGATTTTTGGTATATGATGGTGGGTATGTATGCATCTTTTAGAATAATATAAAATCAAAATGGAAAAGTGCAAATCAAGAAATATGATATGGAAATAACAGTTTGTTTTCAAAAGATACAATTTTAATATAGTTGCAATGTATCAAGTTGGCGTAACTTAGCCTTTCTGGGTGTTTAAGGACCATACTTAACGCCCATACCAATTTGGCCGAGGGACTTGGGGATAACTTTGTTCCTTGCCCTCAGAGGTCAACTAAGTCCCAAGGGACTATGCACGGGGGCACCCTTGAAATGTCCTGCAAATGTGGGTCACCAGTCTTCCTGTTCAGGGAGGCCCTGAAGATCCACTAATGGGACTTCAGCCAGTGTCCTGTCTATAAAAAGGAAAGTCTGCTCATGCTTCAAAAAGGGAAGCCTGGGCCGGGCGTGGTGGTGCACGCCTTTAATCCTAGCACTTGGGAGGTAGAGGCAGGAGGATCTTCGTGAGTTGAAGGCCAGCCTGGTCTATAGAGCGAGTTCCAGGCAGCTGGGGCTGCAGGGAGACCCTGTCTCGAAAAGACAAAAAAAAAAGGGAAGCCTGGTCTAGCAAGACCTGATTTTGTCTTCAACTGGATGGAACTGGTAAATGAAAAGCTGAAAGGAGCCAGCCTCCCCCCCGAAACAACAACAACAACAACAACAACAACAAAAACAACAAAACCCAAGAGACCCCTGAGGACCAGATCCTCAACTGACCCTAAGGAAACAAAAACCTTGGTTAATCTGGGCTGTGTGGTGTTAAGCATCCAAAAGGAAAGTAAAACCAGAAATAATCAGTAAGGCCTGAGAAATTGTACTTCAGATAAAAAACTCGAGATCTTAGTAAAAAGACAAAAAGAAAAAAAAAGAGAGAGCACTGTTGTTTGGCTTGTCTTCAATTCTTACTGGCAAGTGCATCTACTCGTGGCTGCCACTAGCTTTTGCCATCCTTCAAAGACATGAGACGCAGCTTTTTTTTTTTTTTTTTTTTTTTTTTTTGTCCTTTTCAAGACAGGATCTCCTGTAGCCCAGCTGGGCTGGAATCGCTCTGTAGACAGGGCTGGCCTTGAACTTTAAGAGCTGCCTGCCTCTGCCTCCCAAGTGCTAGGATTAAAGGGGTGTGCCATGCTCGGCAAGACACAGCTTTTTAACCCTTCCAATAAGACTGAAGACTCATGTCTCTCCAAAAATCCTCAAACCTTCAATGCAAGGGGGACTACTGAGATACCCAGCTTGTGGAAACGAGCTAAGGGATTCAGCCTACAGATATAGACTGCCTTTTGAACTACGGGCTCATCATGGAGGCCAGTACAGGAAGTTCAAGACAGGATCATGCTTACTGGACCTCATTTGGGTGACCATAGGAGGGAAAGACCCAGTGTGGAGCACCAAGGTCAGGATTGATGGTTGTTTGGGCTTGCCAAGGAGAGCCTTCAACACTTCCTTAAGGAAACATGACATCTTTTATCAAAAAAAAGAAAATCCTCCATTCAGGTGGATGTGTGTTGCATATCATGTGCATGTATTATATACAACATATGATACAATATGTAGTATATATATGTATAATATATATATACATATATAATATAGTATTATGTATAATATATATAAATACTATACATATACTAGTTATACTAGACGATCTATATTATAATATGTAAATATATAACTATTTGATATATACATCTATATTATTATATCCTATATAAAGCTACGATGTAGAATTACGAGTTATATATGTACATGTATTATCATACATATATACGTTATATACATAGTTATATATACATGCATACATGTATATTATAGTTATATATATACATGCATACATGTATATTATATATATATATGCAATACCAGTTAGAGAGAACAACAACAAAAGAACTGGGAAAAAAAAAAAAAAACCTCTGGAAAGACTCAGATAAAGATGCAAGACATGTATGGCAGAGTGCAGGAACTCAGGTGGGGTAGGGGGCATGGAAAGGGAAATGACTCTAAATTCAATTGAGAAATGATGTATGATGTATGGAAAAAGTTTAATAACAATAAAAAATAAATTAAAAAAGGGACAGCAGATATAAAAAAAGATTCAATTCAAGAACTGGACATGGTAGTATATGACTATACTCCCAGCACTCAGGAGGCCAAGAAAGGATAATCACAAGTTTGAGAGCAAGTCAGGCTCCAAAGTAAGACCACCTAAAACAAACAAACAACAAACCCAATCAAAACAAAAAGAAATAAACACCCCCCGAACACCCAACAGATTACAGCCTTTCCTCACAGCTTATATAAAAAGTCAATTCAGAAAAGGCAGAAATCTAGCTAGAAAGCACAGAACTATAAACTTATAGAAGAAAATCTTTATGATCTCAAGTCATTCAAAGATTTCCTACAAAATAAAAGCATGATTTATAAAAGAAAAAAATCTTGACAAAAATTAACATTAGCAACTTTTAGTGTCTGAATGACTAACATCAAGAAAAAAAGATAAAGAAGAAAAAGGCAGAGATGGAAAAAAATCTCTGAGAATCCCAATTCGGATGGAAGTGCTTGTACCCAGACCACAAAACAATGCTAAAACGAAACAAGAGAACAATATAAAATGAACAAAGATGTGAAGATACCTCAAAGTATAGAAAAGTGTAGGAAATCAGCACATGAGAAAAATGCTCATTATTCAAAAATGTTCATTATTATTCATCAGTAGTGGTAGACAAATAAAAATCCTAACTAGTTACTATACCACACACCTATTAAAATGGCCAAAATTAAAGACTGATCATTTCAAATACTGTTACGATGTGGAGGAGAAACTTTCAGCAATGCTGGTAGGAATGTAAATTAGTATAATCACTTTTAAAATGCAGGCGGATGTTTGTGAGTTCAAGGCCAGCCTGGTCTACAGAGTGAGTTCCAGGACAGCTGGGCCTACATGGAGACCCTGTCTCAAAAAGACAAAAAAAAAAAAAATTATATTTATATAATTTTAATTTTATGTGTATGAGAGTATTACCTGAATGTAAGTATATGCATGCAATACCCACAGAGGTCAGAAGGGGCATCGGATCCCCTGGAACTAGAGTTGAGGATAGTTGCTAGCCACTATGTGGGTGCTGGAAATCAAATCCAGGTCCTCTGCAAGAGCAGCCATCTCTCCACTTTTGAAAACAGTGATTTTATTTCTTTAAAATTTCAACATCTATCTACCACATGACTCAATCTCAAGAACCCTAGGTATTTACCCAAGAGATTAACACGTAAATGGTAATAGCTCTTTTATTTGTAATAGCTTCAAATTGATAACAAAAATGTTCATTAACTAATTAATAGACCAACAAACTGGGATAATCGTGCAATGAAAACTAGTAAATCAATATAAAGGTGTTAACTTTCAATACAAGTAAACAAAATGGATGAATCTTGAGAGAAGCCAAATTAAACGAACAAAACAAATCCATTTCTAGTTGCATCGATTCCACAGACACTCCAAGTGCACTGCTTAGTTTTTGTCAACTTGCCACAAACTAGAGTCACCTGGAAAGCAGGAATCTCAAATGAGGCCTGTGGGCAGGTCTGTGAGGCACTTTCTTAATTGTTAATTGATGTAGGAGGATCCGACCCACCATGGGTGATGCCATCCCTAGCAGAGAAAGCCAGGAGAAACAAGGCAGCAAACAGTGTTCCTCCGTGGTCTCTGCTTCAGTTCCTGCTGTGAAGTCCTGCTTTGTCTTCCCTTCATGATGGACTGTAACTTCAAAGATGAAATAATCCCTTTCCTCCCCAAATTGTTTTTGGTCAATGTTTTAGCACAGTAACAGAAAGCAAACTAGAATACCAAGTTGAACAAACCTAAAGATTCAACTCTAAGATCCACAAATGAATGAGAACATGTAACTTTTGTCTTTCTGGGTCTAGGTTACCTCACTCAGCATATAGTTGGGGAACTCATAGGCTCCAGGTGTCAACTATTACTATTATTTTGCCAAATGGACAAAACCATAGATTAGTGCCGCTATTAGATACCATCAGAGAAGTTTCTTCATGCAGTGGACAGTGGTTAATGCAGAAACTCCAAACTAGTCAAAGTGCAGAGAATTAAGTTATTTAGTGCTCAGCCACTAATGGGACATTTACCCTTAAAGCTCAGGGGCTATTGAGAAATAGGAGGCAGAGAGATTGATTGTAAGAGCCAGAGGTCAGAAAGCACCAGAGAAAAACAGAAGCTCACAAGAGGTGCTTGACCTGTACAAGATCAAACCAGCCAACCTTCCCCCACTAGGGGTGGGAGGCAGAGCCCTCACAAGCCCCCACCCCTAGCCAAGGAGCTACCGACAGTTTGTGGCTTCTTGGGGAGAGAGAATTCGTTTTCTTTAAGGGTTTGGCACCTGGTAGGTTGACCATGATCCTACAAGAGCATACAGTCATCATAAACGTGGGTTGTTTACAGAAAACAAAGGACACGAAGTTGGGAGAGGATGGAGAATGGACCTGGGAAGAATTAGGGGAAGAAATGGGGGATGAATATGATCAATACATGGCAGGCATGTCTGAACTTCTCAAAGGAAAAAATGCTAAAAAAACCCAAAACGATGAAATCTTAAAATAGTATTCTACATGAAAATATGGGAAATGCAAATAATGTATAGTGCAGCAGTTGCATGGAGTGGGGAAGGAGACACAAGAAACAGGAGGGTACAGAAGACACTAGGTACCCAGCGGTGAGAGCTAAGTTCACTGTTAATTTTAGTTGTGTTGATGGCATCATGGGTACCTATGAGCAGCTATGCTTATCACGTTTTACATTTTAACAACTTATGCAATTTATAATCCTTCAATTTATAATCATACTTGGGCTAATCCTGCAGGCTGTATTTGTTTAATTTATTTATTATAAAATAAAGAACCACAGGGCTGGAGAGATGGCCTAGCGGTTAGGAGCACCGACGCTCTCGCAGAGGACCCGGGTTCGATCCCCAGCACCCACATGGCGGCCGAGAGCCATCTGAAACTCCAATTCCAGGAGAACTCCAGTTCCTGGGGAATCCGACACCCTCTTCTGACCTCCGCGGCATTGCACGACACGGGTGCACAAACTTACATGCAGACAGTACATTCATACACATACAGAAATAAAATTAATAAAAAAAAAAGCCTAATGAAAAAAAATAAATAAATAAAATAAAGAACCACAGACTTGACCCCCAAAACAAAAACTAGGAACTGGTTCTATTGCCTTCACTCCATTCCAAACCAGTATTTCAGTTTCCCCAACCAAGATAACTTTTTTTTTTTTTGGTCTTTTCAAGACAAGGTCTCCAGCTGTCCTGGAACTCACTCTGTAGACCAGGCTGGCCTTGAACTCACAAAGATCCGCCTGCCTCTGCCTCCCAAGTGCTAGGATTAAAGGCATGTGCCACCACACCCGGCCCAAGGTAACCTTTACCCTAGATTTATGCTCACTTGCTATTTTTCCTTCTGGATACAGACTTAATTGAATCTATAAGCACTTTTGTTTTAGTTTAGTTTTGTTTTTTTGACAAGGTCTCCCTAGTCCCAGCCCACCTGGAAGTGAGCTTGTGGACCAGGCTGGTCTTAATCTCAGAGACACCCACTTGCCTCTGTCTCCTGAGAGCTGGGATTAAAGGTGTGCACCACTCACGGCCCTATATGGTTTTTTTGTTTTTGTCTTTTTGAGACAGGGTGTCCCTTTAGTCCCGCTGTCTTGGAGCTTGCTCTGAAGACTAGGCTGGCCTTGAACTCACAGAGATCCACCTGCCTCTGCCTCCTGAGTGCTGGGATTAAAGGTGTATGCCACCATGTGGGTACTGGGAATCGAACCCAGGTCCCCTGCAAGAAGCAGTCAGTACTCTTAACCACTGAGCCATCTCTCCAGCACCATATTTTAAAATGATTAAATATACATCTCCAGAGATGATTTAATGATTATCTCCAGAGATGTATATTTAATCATTTTAAAATATGAGTAGGCCTTTTCCTAAGCTCTCTATTCCACTGATCATGCCATCCATTCCTATGTTAATATAATATCTAAACCCTACATATAAATAAGCCTTTGTGATGGTTAATTTCAACTGTTAATCGATGAGATTTAGAATCACCTTGGATAAGCCTATAGTTCTGCTTTTGGAGACTATCTTGACTAGGAAGACCCACCCACTATGGACCACACCATTTCCTGCACTGGAATCCTGGACTACATAAAAAAGTGGAGTACAGTCACTCCTCTCTGCTTCCTAATTGTGGATGGGATGTGACAGCTGCCTCAAGCTCCTGCCACTTGACTTCCCCACTATGATGGACTGCACCCTGGACTATAATCCGGAGTAAAATCTTTTATCCCTTACTGTCTCAGTATTTTAGCACAGGAACAGGAAAAGGAACTCAAAAACCCTATTCTTGCTTTTTCTGTCTTAAGAGTATCCTGGGTATTTACCTCAACAAAAGCCATGAAAAACTTTGCTGGAATTCTGATGGGAATTCCTTTGACTCTATTAGTTAATTTGCAGAAAATCCATTTTTATATTATCTTCCTGTTCCTGAACATGGTAACTATTTTAGAATACCATAATTCCTTTGTGTAGAGCTTGTGAATTATTTTGTGAGATTTACTCAGACATAAAGGTGACATGATCTGACTCTACAATAAGTGATGCCTTAGTTATGGTTCTAGACAGTTGCTGTGCAAATGGATATTGTGTACTAAACTGGTTTTGAAATGATTTACTAAACTATCTTATTTATGAAGTTGTAGTTTCTTGGAGGTAGTCCTAAGCTCAAAAATTATATTTAAGTATAAATTATATGTAAGTTTATTCTTTTATTTCTTTCTTCCTCAGCCTTAATTTTTATAATTTGTTTTTGGCTACACTATGCTTATAGAACCCTCCAGAAAAGTCACTTCATGACAAGAAGAGATGCTAATGAGTATCTTTTTTAAAAATGAAGCAAAAGCTTCATCTTTGTTTTAGACTGGGATTATTACAGTCCATTTCTATTCCATGGTTTGCAAATGTAAGTTTAGTACCAGAAATACTGGCCTTTCCTAATGTATAAGGAGAACTAGAATTTTATCATTTGTTGGTCATACCACTTAAGGACACCTCCTTTCACCAATATATGGTTGATCTGATAACCAGTAAGTTTCTTTTGATTTATGATGAGTTCTTTTACTTTGTTGGAAATGAGGCCTCATGGGAGACTGGAGTTAGCCATGGAGAGGTTTCAGGCAGAGCAACTCCGGGTCTAGCTTCTGATTTTTTTTTTTTTTTTTTTTTGGTCTTTTTGAGACAGGGTCTCCCTGTAGCCCCAGCTGTCCTGGAACTCACTTGTAGACCAGGCTGGCCTTGAACTCACAAAGATCAGCCTGCCTCTGCCTCCCAAGTGAGAGCTCCAAGGAGAGCTTCTAACATTCAACTGTTAGGAACCTCCTGTTCCTGATTTACTAATCTTTACAAAAGAAATGTGGGTTGGTGCTAAATTTTATCTTACTTATAGTGAGGTTACTCTCTTTTACTATTTAATATGCTTAGTTAAAAATATGTGAATTTTCTAATAAAAACTATTCTAGCATACCTAGAATAAACTCAACTTGGACATGTTTCTACTAAATTTTTATATACAATTAAATGTGATTTGCAATTATTTTGATGAAAAAGTTCACATGCCACTCCAATGAAATAGAATTATTTTCTGATGGTCTTGGTGTCCAGGTCATTCTGATCATAAAAACTGAGTAAACAAGGGTGGTTTATGTATAAAGAGTTTCCCCAAACCACATGTGTTGTATATGATGACCTCTTGACTCCAGATGGCTGATCCAATCACTGAGAGGCGGGTGCTCTATGAAGTAGTACTTTCATCAATGGGCAAAAATCCACTGAGGAAGTGGGGCCTGGTTAGAGAAGTAGAACACTGGGAGCATGTCTTTGAGGGATACATTTTTTCCTGGACTCCTATCTCTCTGTTTCTTAGACCCATGAGGTGAGCAGCTCTGCCCTGCTGTGCCTTTCCTCAATCGTGCTCTACCCAACAGTCTAGAAATGGAGCCAGGTAGCCATGGATTGAAATCACGAAACCATGAACCAAAAGAAATCTTTCCTTCCTTTTAAAGCATTTCTCACATTTGACAATGTGAAAAAACACATGAGTTCATAAATAGAATTATGAATAGAAACACACTGTATATAATGAAGAAATTCCTACCTGGGCTACTTCTATTTCACCCTGGCTCTCAAATTATAAAATATACATCAGATATCCCATAAAAGATTTTGGACTGTAGACCAGAACTTCAAATGTTCCTGAAAAAGATGATCTACTGATAAGCTGCAAAAACACCAGCCTGGCAGGAGAGCTCCAGGGTCCCTCTGTTCTCGAAGCAATCCAGAGAAGCCATGCCAGATCCGAGCATAGGATTCCCCACTTCTCCACAAGGCACACATGTCTCGTGGACGCCTAAGTCTCAGAAAGTACTGAACCACGTTAACTTCATGTCTTTTCCATCTTAACAAAGCACTTGACATACACTATGACCTAACTCTTACTGTTTTAGGTGACACAGTAAAAATAGCACTTATTTCTTTTTTCTTTCTACACAATTTCATGGACATCAAGATCTGTTCTTACTATAGACCTTAGCAACTTCAGCACAGGACTCTTGCTTTCTTACTAAATCAAGAGCTTCTGAGTTGGCATATCTGAATCACCAGTATCATTCATTCATCTTGTGCTTTGAGGTCTGTTGTTAGGCACAATATGGGTTACTTGAGCATAAACACTGCTACATCAGGATAGGTGTTTTGATAACTGAGACAGTTGCTAACTAATGGGAAGGTACTGTGCATAGCTTGAGTACCATGGACAAGGGAAGATTCAGGTCCTGGGTGGAACTGAGCAGGAAGAGCAATAGTACATTTTACTGCTCAGAATATGCACATTTTAAAATTTGTTTCAGGAATTTTCCACTTAGTATTTTCAGACTTTGGTTACAACTATACTTCATGACGGAGCTGCTAAGTGTTGGTTAAATGATGCCTCCCCTTTCCTGCAGCAGATCTTAAGAAGAGGTCCGAGGTTTGGCCAGGATGCTTATTGTTTCAAAGTAATTGTCCCCCAGCTCACTGTATCCTTTTTCATAGTGCGGTAAGCTGGAGATGATTTCATCAGCTCATATGACCTTTTCTTCCCTACTTCACACTTGAATTCCTGCCTCCCACCCAGTTCTAAAGAGTGGAAAACCCAGAAGTTAGTGGAATGGGAAAAATTTATGCTTAAGGCAAGACTAAATATCCATGTATTGAGGTTGGCTATTCAGTTCACCAGATTCAAAATTTTGCCTACAAAGTCCATTATACCCACAGTGTGATAGTTAATCTTTGCCATCAACTGGACAAGATTTAGAATTACCATGGAAGAATTACCACGAATTAGCTCTGGGAGTGTCTATCAAGTTCCTAGACTGATTAGAAGGGAGAAAGCCGAGCACCGGCATTCATCTCTATCTGCCTCCTGACAGTGGACAGAATGTAATGCTGCCGTGGCTTTCCAACCATATGAGCCAAAATAAACCCTTTCTTCCTTGAGTTACTTTTTTCAGGTATTCTGTCACAGAATGAGAAAAGTAACTAATACACAAAGTGAATTATAAGACTTCTGATTGGGATTACAAACGGGGAAAAAAACTTTTCTATTACAATTAACAGATAATTATAATAATACCACCTAAGATATTATCTTCCGACCTATTCAAGTTCAAATAGGTCAGATTTTGTCACAAATGGAAATATACTGTAATGAGGCACCTCAAGATTATCCATAGCCATACCATGTTATGAGCCCCAGCTGAGCCCAATAATGCTTAACTCAAAGTATGGGAACAGACAACTGAACAGGGTGGGAGTTTGAGAACAGGTCAGTGTATACCTGGTTACTTAAAAACTCTTGTTAACCCAGATTCATGGCTTCTATATGTTATGCTTGGCTTGCTTTTAGAGAATATAAATTGTAAGAGGGGCTTTCCACCCCCAAGCTTGGGAACTTAAACTTCTCACTCCTGATGTGTTTTTCTGTATAAAATGCCTCCTAACCACAGCTCCACACTTGAGATTGAATGTCCGGTGTGTAGCCATTTTGTGTCTGAGTGGTCTTCTCTGGTAGAATTACTCCATTACAGTAACAGTGGAGAAATAAAGGTAACTTGAGAAGACAGCAAGCTTCTAAGGTTCATTTTATTTTTTATGATTCTTTCCCTTAAAAGTGAGGGAATGTTAGAATCATCTGAGCTTCAATGAAGGATTATCTACAATGAGTTGGCCTGTAAACATGTCTGTTGGGGACTAAGGAGATCTGATATGAAAAGCCACCCCACTGTGGGAGGCAGCATTGCCTAGGCAGGAGGTCCTGGACTGTTCAGATAGAGAAATCAAGCAGAGTACAAGCAAGCAAGCAAGCAAGCATGGATGCATTCCTTTTTCTCTGGTCCCAATTGTGAGTGCAATGTGACTAGCTGTTTGAAGCTCCTGCCTTGAGTTCCCTACAAAGATCAACTATAATATGGCTTATGAGGTGAAATAAAACCTCTTTGTCAGGTATTTTGCTCTTTGTCAGGTATTTTGTCACAGCAAAGGAAATGGAACTAAAACAGAAATCTACCTCTAATTTTAACCAAAGTTTGGTTTTACAAGTCCAATAAATAAGTAAAAATTCATGATTAAGCAGAATATCCTATCTTCTAATAAACGGTCCAAACATAGAAGGCTATTTATGTTCTCCTTTTAAGAGAGGAGGTGCCTCACTAAGTTTCCCAAGCCAAGCTCTGAACTTGGGGTCCTTCCGCCTCAGCCTCAAGTGCTATCATTACGCTATCACATTTACAAGAGACCTGGATGGTCTCTATCATTAGAACACTCTCTTGTTCATTTATCCACTTTGCTTAAAATACACATGACACATGTACTAGCTAAATTGTCAACATTTTCTTCATTCCAACTTTTCTGGCACTGTTCCTTTAGCATCCCTCAAGTGTATTACCTGGACATAAGCTAGACTCTGCCCTTTCAAAGGCCCTAACAATACATGGAACATAACAGCAGTCAAAAATGTTTTCAAGATTAATAATTAAAAGTCTTTAGGGCTTTTCTGATACCTGGCTATTAGCTGCTGAAATGACAGAGTTCGTAATGTTCACAAAAAATTATATCATTTGTAATACTAAGATGGCATTATATAAAACTAAAAAATTCATTCATGATAATTCAGCACAAATAAATCAGACAATTCATTTCTTCTTTTCTTTAGCAAACTAGTAGCAACTAATGGTTATATCCAATAAAATGATTTAAAAATACAGTATTCTTAATATCATCCAGCAAATTATTACTAACCTGTTGAGGAGTAATAGTATCTCTATAACTTGGCAAAATTTTTAGGGTGACACTTCCACTAATATTTTTCAGTAATTCTTGTAATTCCTTTGGATTGTTTCCAACCTCATGACCATTGACTTCTTTAATGATATCTCCCACATGAAGCAGACCTTGTCGATCTATCATTCCTCCGTGAAGGATTCGGGCAATTACCAGATCATTATTTTCAACCCTAAATGTTACACCCTATAGGAAATTAAAAAAAAAAAAACAACTTTTATTAAGAACAAATACATATATATTCATGAATATTTGTAGGAAAACAATTCTGAAACTAGGTAAGTGAATTATTCTCACTTTCCCCACATTCTCTTTTGTCCTAATATTTCAATCCCAATAAAGTAGCTACAACTGTGACACTACATGCTACTCCATCAAAAGTGCATCCATGCAGTAAGGCTAACCCTAAAAATGAAATGTATACCAGTGTCTGGGCAAAGAAGCAAGTCAAGATTCCTGGCTTTTCCTTTTGCCACATTGCTGTTATAATCTCGTTATGGCTTCAATCTTTAATAAATTTCCACCTCATTTTGATAAGCAACCTAAGTTAATTTTTTGAAAGGTGAGGTAAAGATGGAATAGTTTTCTTGGCATAGTTATAGCATCTTACTCAGTTTAACATTTCATTTTGTGGCTAAAGTTGATAGATCATCTGTTATGTATTATGCACAGCTCCCAAAAGACTGATAAACAAATACGCATACAATTTTTATAACAGTAGGTTATAAAAGAAAACAAATTAGTGACTGAGCCAGACATTATCTTTCAGATTTAAGAAAGCAACTGATTCATCTACTCACCAATGGCTCCCCAGCTCTTTTGTGAATACCAAGAATACGAATGGCATCTACTGGTAATAACTGATTATTGACAGAATTATTCATTTCAGGGCTCGATGGAGGTGAATCATAACACTTTGATGCTACAATATCATGGGCCTCTAGGAGTGACTGTAAGGAGTCAAAACAGACTGTGGTTATTAGCTACTGAGGGAGCAAGTTACTAAAAATAATTTATTAGTTCATTATCACCATGGAGTACTAAAGTTTCCAAAGCACACATTATTAAATTCCCAAACATGAATCATATCAAATATACATCACTCTTTTTAAGAAATGTAAAACTATATAATTTTATTATCATACCACAATATTACATTCAGGTTTTTGATCTGAAGAGATTGGTAGATTTCTGTCACACTTTTTTTTTTTTTTGTCTTTTTGAGACAGGGTCTCCCTGTAGTCCCAGCTGTCCTGGAACTCACTCTGTAGACCAGGCTGGCCTTGAACTCACAAAGATCCGCCTGCCTCTGCCTCCCAAGTGCTAGGATTAAAGGCATGCGCCACCACGCCTGGCTCTGTCACACGTTTTAAAGCAGCATGTTCACTGGAAACTCCAGGCCTGGTTTAGGGCAGGCAACGAAGTTATCTACAGCATGAGTATCCTCTTCCATCTTTCCCATTAATCTTTATCAAAAAGGTATCAAAAAGGTCAAATTACAAAGACCTAATTCTTATTTGTATGTTGGTATGCCAGTAATATATTTTTTTTACATATATGAAATGTGTGCTAAATGATGTCCAACAGAAAACAAATACTGGCAATTTCTATCAGGGACAGGAAACTTTATACTACCAATTAAGGTTTTAGTCTATAAAAGATGTAAGTTAAAAAAAAATTTTTTTTGACATAGTAACATTTCTTTTTATTATTTTTATTTTCTTTATGTGTATAAGTGTACTGTCTGCATGTAGGTCTGTGCACCTGTGTCGTGCAATGTCACGGAGGTCAAAAGAGGGTGTCAAGATTCCCCTGGAACTGGAGTTAAAGATGGTTCTTAGCCGCCATGTGGGTGCTGGGGATTGAACCTGGTTCCTCTGCAAGAGCAGTTGGTGCTCTTAAATGCTAGGCCATCTCTCCAGCCCAAGATGTAAGTTTTTTGAAGAACAAAATGAATCAAAAATGGTTGTGTATATAATGCCTTCTAAATAAACTATGTATATGAAATTATTATGTATGATTTTAAGCTAGCTGCCCAGGAATTTCTTTCATATTTTTGTATACTTAATACTTTTTATCCTTTATCCTGAAAAGTTTTATTGTAATTATACATAATTACCATAAAGCTAAGTTAAATTCTTTTTGAGTAGACAGAGTACATATTCAGAAACAATAATTCAAAACAGAAAAAGGGAACAAGCACCAGCAAATTCAGGACAGAAGCAATCTAGATACTGGCTGAACCTGTAATTCTTGGCAATATCATAAAACCATTTGCTAAGACAATGGGGAAAACAATGTAAAGACCGGTTAGTGCAGTGGCTCAATCAGCAATGCCTTCCATCCAAGCAAGAGGAGGACCTGGGTGTAGAGCCCTGGTACCCACAGAAAAAATTGGGAATGGTGCCTATGCCTGCAATCCTAGCACACAGGGCCCGCTGCCCTCTTAGCCTAGTCAGATGATGAGCTTAGGTTCAATAGAGACCCCATCTCAAAAAGTAAGTTAAAGGAGCAACTGAAGAAGACCCCAGATATCAATTAGCCCCTGGATTTCACACACACATGCATACATGTGCATGAGCACTTGAACGCATGTGCACATACACAAACAACAACAAAAAAAAACTAAAAAAAAAAAAAAAAAAATTTAGAAACTTCTATGTAAGGGGAGGGTCTTCTCATGCATGCTGCAAGTTATTCAAAGCTCTAAACTGGGCTTCTGTTTTGAGGCAGTGTATTGACTACTTAAAACACTACAGAATTTTATCTCCCTGGTCAACAATTTTCATGTCCTTCAGATTCATATACTAAAAATCTGCTCACTACCAAGTAACATCACAATAATTTAAAACTCAAAGGATTACAGAGAATTAAAATATTTTATTAATGGGGCTGGAGAGATGGCCTAGTGGTTAAGAGCACCGACTGCTCTTGCAGAGGACCTGGGTTCGATCCCCAGAGCCCACATGGCAGCTAAGAACCGTCTGTAACTCCAATTCCAGGAGAACTCCAGTTCCAGGGGAATCCAAGACCCTGTTGTGACCTCCGCGGCATTGTACAACACAGGTGCACAGACCTGCATGCAGACAGTACATTCATACACATACAAAAATAAATAAAATTAAAAAAAAAAAAAAAGAGCACCGACTGCTCTTGCAGAGGACCCGGGTTCGATCCCCAGCATCCATATAGCGGCTGAGAATCATCTTTAACTCTAGTTCCAGGGGAATCCAACACCCTCTTCTGACCTCCGCGGCATTGCATGACACGGGTGCACCAACCTACATGCAGACAGTACATTCATACACATAAAAAATAAATAAAATATTTTTAAAAAAAGAAGGCTAAAAATCTCTTTGTTATCATTAGAAACTGCTGTTTTAAACAAGTTTTTACTTTGAAAATTGGAAGAGACCCCGCCATTCTGCTATTCTGCTGCCCTCTCCGTGGGAAGTGCGGTATAGGGTAGGTAGCAGGCAAGGTGAAGACAACCGGGTCACAGAACAGCACCAGCTCACAAGTGGAGAATGAGACAATTTGGAAAACAATATTTTGCAGTCTCTAATGAAAATACTCAAAAGGATTATTAATTTGTGTTCACCTAGAGCAAGTGGCTTTTGGGACTAACAATTGTATAATGTTAGGTAGGTAGAGGGGACATGCCTGTAATCCCACCCCTAGGAGACTGAGGCAGGAGAGGAGGATGGTGAATTAGAGGCAAGCTTATGCTAAGCAACTAGACCCTATCTCAACAACCAACAAAACCCACCCCCCAATTTAAAAACCATTTGTATAATGTTAGAATAAAAACACACTAGATTACTTCCTAGCAGAGATTTCAAAGAAAGAATTAGACTTTTACAGCCCTTAATAATCAAGGAACTACTTTCAGAATAAATAGGCATGGGGTAACCAGGTATTCTGCATCTTTTGATACAGTCTACCTCATTATGAGTCATCACTTAAGATGCATTCTGGCTTAAAATACTGAATTTGAATTTAATCATCAACCTTTTAATTAGAACATCTATAAATAAGTAACACAGTAGGAAAGCACCCAGAGAAACCCAGCAAGTAGACACTGCATATAGCCTTCTCTTCTAGAGGACAACATTTGCAGGAAAGACACATGGCACTTATTCTTTTATGCTAGCAAAATCCATTCTCTACTGAAGTGTGATGTCTCTGTCATAAAATGAGTTGCCCATACATGGCTGGATGTATTTCTGCAGTTTCTACACACTTCTCCCTTTTCTAACATTCTCCATTACTATAGATTTAAAAGAAAACCTTCTCATTTCTTCTGTTCAGAGAGAATTTTTCTTTGTGACACTGATTCACTCCTACATAAGCCCAATTTTTTATCTGTTGAACAAGGTATGCTGTATAAGAGTTTCTAGCCTTAGACAGCCCTTCTATCTATGTATCATGGCCAGTCACTGACTGCATCTGATCTTGAGAAGGAGGAATGAGAAACAGTAGTAGTAAAGATGAAAAATGGCTGAGAAAATGGCTCAGCAAGTACTGACAACTTGAGTTCCATCTCCAGGATCCACATGGTAGGAAGAAAGACCAACTCTCGCAAGTTGTCTTATGACTCATGAACATGTGCCTTTCCCTCATAATAAAACATCAATAAACGACAAGAAATAATAATTATTATTATTCATTTGGAAAATACTAGCATGTGGGCTGATGGAAGTCAGCGTTATTTTTGACATGGGCACAAAAGAAAATCCAAGGTGTTTTTTTTCTGTGACAGATACCATGCATTTCTGTAGTATATAGAATTCTGTGTCTGAAACAGTTATGTTACTTTAGCAAATCAGAGTATTAGAATACCTAACCTGGCATTTATGCACTTACAAAATGGGCCCTAAATAATTTTGAAAGAAAAATTACTTTGGAGCTGGAGAAATGGCTCAGCAGTTAAGGCCACTGGATTTCCAAAAGACTGGGTTTAGTTTCCAGCACCCATGTGTAAGCTAATGTTGGCCCTAACTCAAGTTCCAGGGGATTCAACACCCTTTTCTAGTCTCTGTGGGCACCAGGCCTGCACATGTTATACTTACATGCAGGCGAAACATTCACACACATAAAATTAAAATAAAATTTTTTTTTGGTCTTTTCAAGATAGGGTCTCCCTATAGCCCCAGCTGTCCTGGAACTCACTCTGTAGACCAGGCTGGCCTTGAACTCACAAAGATCCACCTGCCTCTGCCTCTCAAGTGCTAGGATTAAAGGCATGTGCCACCACGCCCGGCTAAAATAAAATTTTTATAAATAGAAAGAAAAAAAGAAATCAGAAATTAGCTTCTAAAGGAGGGTACCATAGGTACCTATGGGACTCTGGGAAAGAGTGACAGGGGAAGGTTACCTGGAAGTGAGGCTCCTTGAGTATACCAACAAGTTCTGCCACATTTTCATCCACGTTGATAAGAGGAGTGATATCTTCAAGAATTTCATTCACTAATTCCAAGTTGTTGTCACCGACAGCTTCTAATTTTGAATCCTCAAGCCTCTCGTGAGCCTGAAAAGAAAGCAGTATATTAAATAGCTCAGAACCATTCTGTTCTAGGCCATCTATATTTCTTTTTTGTAGTTAAAAGGTATTTTATTATTTTTATTTTATGTGTATGATGAATGCAGTGTGTACATATAAGAGGGTGTCAATTCCCCTGGAACTGCAGTTATAAACAGTTATTAGCTGCCACGTGGGAGCTGGGAATTGATCCTGGATCCTCTGCAAGAGCAGTCAGTGCTTTAAGGACTGAGCCATTTTTCCAGCCCCTCTTTTTCTTCGTTTTAAAAGATATTAGAGGGGTAGTGAGATGGCTCCTGTGGAAAAGGCGTTTGTCAACAAGTCAATGGCAAAACGAGAAGACTGATGCCAGCAAGTTGTCCCCTGACCTTCACATACACAATGCCCCTCAATAAATAAACGTTAATATAAAGATATCACTTAGACCTGATCTACTGAAGCCAAATTTCTATAAGTGGCAATAGATGGACTTTATAAATATATCATGCAATATGACAGATTTTGGCCTCTATTTCTACCCAGCAAGCCATGAAATAGTAATTCTTATAATTACTCCTGAAAAAAGAATAGGCCAGATGATTATGTATAAAACATGTGATAACCTCTATTCACCAATTATATTTCTAGTACAGACTCAGGATATTAAATTTTATTAAAGTAAATGATTAAATATAGGAAAAGACAAGAACAAGAACATAATCAATTATTCATATTAACATATTTTAAAGTGATTTTTAAAAAATCAGCCAAGTTTAGTGACATGTGCCTGTAATCTCAGCCCTTGGGCAGCTGAGATGGGACAATTGGGAATTGAAGGGTGGACTTGGGCTACATAAAATATCCTGTCTTGAAAAAAAAAAAAACCCCACAAAATTCAGATAAACAAACAAAAAGTCATTTTGGAAATCCCAGAATCCTAAAGCTACTACATTTCTTTTAAAAAATCTAGGTTAGGGCTGGGGAGATGGCCTAGCAGTTAAGAATGCCAACCGTTCTTACAGAGGACCCGGGTTCGATCCCCAGCACCCACATGGCAGCCGAGAACCATCTGAAACTCCAATTCCAGGAGAACTCCAGTTCCAGGAGAATCCGACACCATCTTCTGACCTCCGCAACATTGCACGACACGGGTGCACAAACCTGCATGCAGACAATAAATTCATACACATACAGAAATAAATAAAAAATTAAAAAAAAATTAAAAAATAAAAATCTAGGTTAGTGTTGGGTGTGGTGGTGCACGCCTTTAATCCCAGCACTTGGGAGGCAGGGGCAGGCAGATCTCTGTGAGTTTAAAGACAGCCTGGTCTACAGAGTGAGCTCCAGGCCAGCTAGGACTAAAGGGAGAACCTGTCTCAAAAAAGACCCCCCCCCAAAAAAAAAAAAAAATCTAGGTTCGTGGAAGGCAGAGTTATAGTCAGTAGTTAGTGCTCAATGCTCTTATACAGGACCCAAGTTTGATCATCAGGTTGCTCTCATCTATAACTGCAGCTCCAAAGGACCTGACAGCCTCTTCTGGCCTCCATAGGTGCCCACACAAATGTGGCATTCACTCACACAGACATACCACATGCACATAGGATAAAAAATAATTAATTCTTTAAAAAAAGAAAATCTAGGCTAGGGATACAGCTCAGTGGCAGAGTCTTTGCTTAACATGTACAAAGAGGGCCCAGGTTTAAGACACATCACTGAAAAAAAAATTAGCACAACATAATTAAAACAGGTAATTCATAATTGGGTCTTTGAAATAATTTGAATACCCACCTCCCCCACTTATGAACCTCTGGAAAACAATACAGTCTTTCCACAGAAAGTGCACTTGTGAATCACATAGTTGCTCTCAAATATTATTAATAAGAGAAGTAAAGCAGGATTCTAAATCTGAACTGAGAAATAGCAGTAAGTGCACTCCATCTTGGCTTTTCTGACAAATAGATGCTTACTAATTTTGAAGACAGGAAAAGCATAACTATTACAATTTAATTTATGGCCAGGCATGGTGGCCCACGCAGTGTCAGATAGCTCTAATAGTTGATACATAAGTATCACCTGCGGACCCTTTGGAGTCCAATGTAACTTTTTGGGAGGGGGGGTCTTTTCGAGACAGGGTCTCCCTGTAGCCCCAGCTGTCCTGGAATTCTCTCTGTAGACCAGGCTGGCCTTGAACTCACAAAGATCCGCCTGCCTCTGCCTCCCAAGTGCTAGGATTAAAGGCGGGTGCCACCACACCCAGCTGTAACATTTCTAATGTGTTAAAAAAGATAATCTTTTTGTTTGAGCATAACTTTTTCTAGGCGATTGACAAAGGTGAAATACTATTTTCTCCCCTTGACAAACAAATAAGTTCTTTTTTTTTCTCCTTGAGAGCCAGAGTCTATATTTCTCTGACTGGGTTTACACTAGGCTCAAGCAAACTTTGTGCTTCAGTAGCCTGGATATTCTATTATCCTGGGCTATAGATGTGAGCCATCACATCCAGCAAAATACATTTTTTTAAAATTATTTTATGTGTATGAGTGTACTGTCTGCATGTAGGCTGGTGCACCCATGTCGTGCAATCCTTCAGAGGTCAGAAGAGGGCATTGGATTCCCCTGGAACTGGAGTTAAAGGCGGTTCTCAGCCACCATGTGGGTGCTGGGAATCGAACCCGGGTCCTCTGCAAGAGCAGTCAGCGCTCTTAACCACTGAGCCATCTCTCCAGCCCCAAAATACATTTTTAATTGGAAGAGATAGGTGTTAAGGAACATTTAAAAATATTGATTTTAGCCGAGCGTGGTGGCACATGCCTTTAATCCTAGCATTTGGGAGGCAGAGGCAGGCGGATCTTTGTGAGTTCAAGGCCAACCTGGTCTATAGAGAGAATTCCAGGACACCTGGGGCTACAGGGAGACCCTGTCTCAAAAAGACCAGAAAAAAAATTGTTTTATTTTATGTGTGTATGTAAGTGCATCCATGTCATGAACTGCCCCAGGGATCAGAAGAGGGCTGTGGATCTCCTGGGACTGGAGCGATAAGACAGTTGTTAGCCACCATGTGGTTGCTGGAAATCAAACCCAGGTTCTCTGCAAGAGCATCCAGGGCTCTTAACTGCTGAGCCAAATCTCCAGCCTCTTAAGCATTTTTTTTTTTTTTTTTTTTTTTTTTTACTAACCTTGTTTGAGGAAGTAATAGTATCTCTAATAACTTAAACAAAATAACGTTGGCAAAATTTTTTAGGGTGACACTGTCCCACTTAATAATTTTTGTTTTCTCTTCAGTAATTCTTGTAATTCCCTTTGGATGTTTCCAACCTCATGACCATTGACTTCTTTAATGATATCTCCCACATGAAGCAGACCTTGTCGATCTATCATTCCTCCGTGAAGGATTCGGGCCAATTTAACCAAGAATCATTATTTTTTCAACCCTAAACGTTATACAAAACACCCCTATATAGGAAAAATTAAAAAAAAAAAAACAAACTTTTTAAATAGAGAACAAATACATATATATTCATGAAATTATTGTAGGAAAACCAATCTGAACACTAGGTAAGTGAATTTATTCCTCACTTTCTTTCCCCAACATTCTTCTTTGTTTTGCAGAGTTTTCGAATCCCCAATAAGTAGCTTAAACAACTGTGACACTACATAGGCCTACGTCTCTCCATCAAAAGTTGCATCCATGCAGTAAGGAGCTACCCTAAAAAATGAAATGTATACCAGTGTCCCCCACCTGGGCAAAGAAGCAAGTCAAGAGTCCTGGCTTTTCTTTTTCTTTTGCCACATTGCTGGTTATAATCTCGTTATGGGCGGTTTCAAATGCCTTCATCCTTACATAAATTTCCACCAACCTCATTTTGATAAGCAAACCTAATTTTAATTTTTTGAAAGGTGAGGTAAAGATGGAATGTTTTTTGTTCTTGGCATATTATACATACTTACTCAGTTTTAACATTTTCAATTTTGTGGCTAAAGGGTTGATAGATCATCTTTTATGTAATTATGCACAGCTCCCCAAAGACTGATAACAAATATGCATTACAATTTTTATAGACAGTAAGGTTATAAAAGAAAACAAATTAGAATTTGGACTGAGCCAGACATTATCTTTTTTCAGATTTAATAAAGAACTGATGTCATCTACTCACCAATGGCTCCCCGCCTCTTTTTGTGGAATGACCAAGATATACGAATGGCATCTAGCTGGTAATAACTGCATTATTGACAGAATTATCATTTCAGGGCTCGATGGAGGGAACACTAACACTTTGATGCTACAATATCATGGGCCTCTAGGAGTGACTGTAAGGAGTCAAAACAGACTGTGGTTATTAGCTACTGGAGGAGCACAGTTACTTAAAAATAATTTATTAGTTTCATTATCACCACTGGACACTAAAGTTTCCAAAGCCACACATTATTAAATTTCCCTCAAACATGAATCATAATACATAATATACAATCGACTTGTTTTGTAAGAATGTAAAACTAATATTTTTATTATTCATAACTAGCTATACCAATATTAACAATTCAGGTTTGAATCCTTGAAGAGATTGGTAGAATTTTCCTGTTCAAACACTTTTTTTTTTTTTTTTTTTTTTTGTCTTTTTTGAGACAGGTGTCTCCCTGTAGTACCAAGCTGTCCTGAGGAACTCATTCCTGTAGACCAGCTTGGCCTTTGAAACCTCAACAAGATCCGCCTGGCCTCGCCTCCCAAGTGCTAGGATTACAATAGGCATGCGGGCACCACACGCCCCTGGCTCTGTCACAACGTTTTAAAAGCGCATGTCACTGGAAACTCCAGGCCTGGTTTAGGGCAGGCAACGAAGTTATCTACAGCATGAGTATCCTCTTCCATCTTTCCCATTAATCTTTATCAAAAAGGTATCAAAAGAAAAAAGGTCAAATTAAGAAGACCTATTCTTACTTTCTAGTATTGTTTTCCAAATATATTTCTTTTTTAATCTATATGAAATGTGTTGCTAAATGATGTGTCCCAACAGAAAAAACATACTGTGGCAATTTCCTATCAGGACAGGAAACTTTATACTACCCAATAAGGTTTTAGTCTAAAAAGAGTAAGTTAAAAAAAAAAATTTTTTGATTTGACAATAGTAACATTTCTTTTTTATTATTTTTATTTTCTTTGTTGTAAAAGTGTACTGTCTGACAGTAAGGTCTGTGCACCTGTGTCGTGCAATGTCCAACGGGTCAAAAGAAGGGTTGTCAAGATTCCCCTTGGAACTGGAGTTAAATGGATGGTTTATTAGCCCCGATGGGGTGCCGGGATTGACCTGGTTCTCTGCACAGAGCAAGTTGGGCTCTTAAATGCTAGGCCATCTCTCCAGCCCAGATGTGGTTAGTTTTTGAAGAACAAAATGAATCAAAAATGGTTGTGTATATAATGCCTTCTAAATAAACTATGTATATGAAATTATTATGTATGTAGAGTTTTAAGCCTAGCTGCCCAGAATTTCTTGTTCTTCCATGTTTTTGTAACTCTAATCATTCTTTTTTAAAATATAAACCTTTATCCTCGAAAAAGTTGTTATTGGTAATTATACATAATTACAATAAAGCTAAGGTTAAATTCTTTTTTGAGTAGACAGAGTTACATATTCAAGAAACAATAATGCAAACACCAGAAAAGGGAACAAGCACCAAGCAAAATTCAGGGACAGAAGGCAATCCTAGATACTGGCTGAACCTGTAATTCTTGGCATATCATAAACACCATTTGCTAAGACAATGGGGAAAACAATGAAGACCGGTTAGTGCAGTGGGCTCAATCGCCAATGAGCCTTCCATCCAAGCAAGAGGAGGACCCTGGGTGTAGAGCCCTGGTACCCCAAGAAAAAATTGGGAATGGTGGCCTATGCCTGCAATCCTAGCACACAGGGCCCGCTGCCCTCTTAGCCTAGTCAGATGATGAGCTTAGGTTCAAATAGAGACCCCCATCTCAAAAAGTAAGTTAAAGGAGCAACCTGAAGAAGACCCCAGAATTTATCATAATTAGCCCCATGGATTCCACACCACACATGCATACATGTGGCAATGAGCACTTGAAAGCAATGTGCTCATACACACAAACCAACACACAAAAAAACAAAACAAAAAAAAAAAAAAAAAAAAATTTTGAAAACTTTCATATGTAAGGGGAGGGGTCCTTCTGCCATGCATGCTGCAGTTATTTCCAAAGCTCTAAACTGCAACGGGGCTTCCTGTTTGAGTCAGTGGTATTGGACTAACTTAAACAATAAGAATTTTATAACTCCCTGGGTCAACAATTTTCATGTCTTCAAGATTCATATACTAAAAATCTGCTCACTACCAAGTAACATCACAATAATTTAAAACTCAAAGATTTACATGAGAATTAAGAAATATTTATTAATGGGGCTGGAGAGATGGCCTAGCTGGTTAAGAGCACCGACTGCTCTTGCAGAGGGACCTGGGGTCGATCCCAAGAGCCCACATGGCAGGCTAAGAACCGTCTGAACTCCAAATTCCCAGGAGAACTTCTCCAGTTCCAGGGGAATCCACAACCCTGTTGTTGACCTCCGCGGCATCTTTACACACAGGTGGCACCAGACCGTGCATTGCAGACAGTACATTCATACACAACAAAAATAAATAAAAAATTAAAAAAAAAAAAAAACAGAGCCACCGACTGCTCTTGCCAGAGACCCGGGTTTCGATCCCCAGCCCCAATCAAGCGGCTGAGAATCCTATTTAAACTTCTCTAGTTCCAGGGAAATCAACACCCTCTTCTTGACCTCCCGCAGGCTTTGGCAATGACAAGGGTGCACAAAACCTTGACAATGGCAGACCAGTACATTCATCACCATAAAAATAAAATAAAATATTTGTTTAAAAACAAAAGAAAAGGCTAAATAATCTCTTTTGGTTATCATTAGAAAACTGACTGTTTTTAAAAACAAGTTTTCTATACTTTGAAAATTGGAAAGGACCCCGCCATTTTCTGCTATTTTCTGTTTTCTGCGCCTCGTCTCCCTCCGTGGGAAGTGCGGTATAGGGTAGGTAGCAGGCAAGGTGAAGACAACCGGGTCACAGAACAGCACCAGCTCACAAGTGGAGAATGAGACAAGTTTTGGAAACAAAATTTTGAGTCTCTAATGAAAATACTCCAATAAAGGATTATTAATTTGTGTTCACCTAGAGCAAGTGGCTTTTGGGACTAACAATTGTATAATGTTAGGTAGGTAGAAGGGGCAGCCTGTAATCCCACCCCTAGGAGACTGAGGCAGGAGAGTGAGGATGGTGATTAGAGGCAAGCTTTATGCTAAGCAACTAGACCCTATCTCAACAACCAACAAAACCCACCCCCCAATTTAAAAACCATTTGTATAATGTTAGAATAAAAACAACACTAGATTACTTTCCCTAGCAGAGATTTCAAAGAAGAATTAGACTTTTTTATCAAAGCCACTTAATAATCAAGGAACTACTTTTCAGAATAAATAGCATAGGGGTAACCAGGTTATTCTGCACTTTTGATACAGTCCTAACCTCATTATGAGTCCATCACGTTAAAGATGCTTCTGGCTTAAAAATATAAAAACTGAATTTGAATTTAATCATCAACCTTTTAATTAGAACATCTATAAATAAGTAACACAGTAGGAAAGCACCCAGAGAAACCCAGCAAGTAGACACTGCATATAGCCTTCTCTTCTAGAGGACAACATTTGCAGGAAAGACACATGGCACTTATTCTTTTATGCTAGCAAAATCCATTCTCTACTGAAGTGTGATGTCCCTCTGTCAATAAAATGAGTTGCCCATTACATGGCTCGGATTGTATTTCTGCTCTTTTTTTTCTTTAGTTTTCTGCATCTACAAACTTTCCTCCCTTTTCTAACATTCTCCATTACTATGAGATTTAAAAGAAAAACCCTTCTTCATTTTTTTTCTGTTCAGAGAGAATTTTTCCTTTGTGACACTGATCAACTCTACATAAAGCCCCAATTTTATCTGTTTGAACAAGTTATGGTATATAAGAGTTTCTTCTAGCCTTAGCACAGACCCTTCTATCTATGGTATCATATGGCCCAGTTCACCTACTTACTGCATCTGACTCTTGAGGAAGGAGGAATGAAGCAAACAGTAGCATAGTAAAGAATGAAAAATGCTGAGAAAATGGCTCAGCAAGTACTGACACCTTGAGGTTCCATCTCTCCAGGATCACATGGTAGGAAAGAAGCAACCAACTCTGACAAGTTTGCTCGTATGACCATGAACATGTGGCCTTTTCCCCTCATAATAAACATCAATAAACGACAAGAAATATATATATTATTATTATTTCATTTGGAAAATTACTAGCATGTGGCTGATGGAAGTCCAGCGTTATTTTTTTTGCCATGCATGGCAACAAAAAAAAATCCAAGGCTGTTTTTTCTCTTTTCTTGTTGACAGATACCATGCATTGTCTGTAGTATATAGAATTCCTGTGTCTTGAAACAGTTATGTTGTACTTTAGCAAATCAGAGTATTAGAATACCTAACCTGGCATTTATGCACTTACAAAATGGGCCCTAAATAATTTTTGAAAGAAAAATTACTTTGGAGCTGGAAAAGGCTCAGCAGTTACGGCCACGGATTTCCAAAAGACCTGGGTTTAGTTTTCCCAGCAGCCCATGTTGTAAGCCTAGATGTTGGCCCTAACTTGTGTGCAATTTGGCCCACTTTTCAGGGGATTCAACAACCCCTTTTCTTAGTCTTCTGTGGGGGCAACCCAGGCCCTGCACCATGTTGGATACTTACATGCAGGCGAAAACATTCACAACAAAATTTAAATAAAAATAAATTTGTTTTTTTTTGGGTCTTTTCAAGTAGGGTCTTCCTTATAGCCCCAGCCTGTCAAGCTGGAACTCACTCTGTAACCAGGCTGCACGTGAACTCACAAAAAGATTCCCACCTTTGCCCATCTTGCCTCTCAAGTGCTAGGATTGAAAGGCAATGTGCCACCACGCCCCCGGCTTTAAAATTTTTTATAAAAATTTTTATAAATAGAAAGAAAAAAAAAAAGAATCAGAAAATTAGCTCCTAAAGGAGGTACCACTAGGTACCTATGGGACTCTGGGAAAGAGTGACAGGGGAAGGTTACCTGGAAGTGAGGCTCCTTGAGTATACCAACAAGTTTCTGAGTTTCTTGAACATTTTCATCCATGTTGATAAGAGGAGTTGAATAATCTTCACCAAAGAAATTTCAATCCTTATTCCCAAGTTGGTTTTGCTCAAACACAGACAGCTTTTTTTTCTAATTTTGAATCCTCACAGCCTCCTCGTGAGCACTGAAAAGAAAGCAGTATATAAATAGCTCGAACCATTCTGTTTCTAGGCCATCTATATTTCTTTTTTTGTAGTTAAAAGGTATGTTTATATTTTTATATTTTGATTTTAAAATGTATGTAATCTGTGTAATAAAAAAGAGGGTGTCACATTCCCCTGAGACTGGCAGTTAAAACAGTTATTAGCTGCCAACGTGGGAGCTGGGGATTGATCCTGGATCCTCTGCAAGAGCAGTCAGTGCTTTAGGACTGAGCCATTTTTCCTTTCAGCCCCTCTTTTTGGTTTTTTGCTTCGTTTTAAAAAAAGAATATTAGAGGGGTAGTGAGATGGCTCCCTGTGGAAAAGGCGTTTGTCCGTCAATGACCAACTACCCAGTTCATCCACATGGCAAAACGAGAAAAGACTGATTTGCCAGCAAGTGTTGTCCCCCTACCTCCGCACATACAACAAATGCCCCTCAAAGAGAAAAAAAAAAAAAAACTAAAAAAAAAATAAAGAACGTTTATATAAAGATATCCTTAGACCTGACTACTGAAGCCCAAATTTCTATAAGAGTGGCAATAGATGGACTTTTTAATAAATATATCCATGCAATATGAACAGATTTTTTTGGCCTCTATTTCTACCCAGCAAGCCATGAAAATATAATCTTATAATTACCTCTACTCTGAAAAAAGAATAGGCCAGATGATTATGTATAAAACATGTGATAACCTCTATTCACCAATTATATTTCTAGTACAAGAACTCAGGGATAAATGAAATTTTTATTTTCATCAGCTCATATGACCTTTTCTTCCCTACTTCACACTTGAATTCCTGCCTCCCACCCAGTTCTAAAGAGTGGAAAACCCAGAAGTTAGTGGAATGGGAAAAATTTATGCTTAAGGCAAGACTAAATATCCATGTATTGAGGTTGGCTATTCAGTTCACCAGATTCAAAATTTTTTTGCCTACAAAGTCCTATTTAAATTATACCCACAGTTTGCTTGAATAAGTATAGTCTTTTGTCTTGCATCAACTGACAAGATTTAGAATTACCAAGGATAGAATTACCACGAATTCTAGCTCTGGGAGTGTCCTATCAAGTTCCTCAGAAACTGATTAGAAGGGAGGAATAGCCTGAGCACCGGCATTCATCTCTATCTGCCTCCTGACAGTGGACAGAATGTAATGCTGCCGTGGCTTTCCAACCATATGAGCCAAAAATAAACCCTTCTTTTGTCCCTTTCTTCCTTGAAGTTACTTTTTCATGGTATTCTGTCACCGGAATCAAAAAGTAACTAATACACGAAAGTGAATTATAAGATTCTGTTGGGATTAACAAACGGGGAAAAAAAACTTTTTCTATTACAATTAACAGATAATTATAATAATACCACCTAAGATATTATCTTCCGACCTATTCAAGTTCAAATAGGTCAGATTTTGTCACAAATGGAAATATACTGTAATGAGGCACCTCAAGATTATCCATAGCCCATACCATGTTATGTAGCCCCCGCTGAGCCCCATAATTAAATGCCTTACAACCTTCAAAGTAATGGGAACACAGACAACTGAACAGTGTGGTGGGAGTTTGAAAACAGGTCAGTGTTTTGTTACCTGGTCTTAAACCTTACTTAAAAACTTTGATCATTGTTACACCCAGATTCATAGGCTTTCTATATTTATGCTTGCTTTTTGCTTTTAGAGAATATAAATATTAAGAGGGGCTTTCCACCCCTCAAGCTTGAACTTAAAAACTTTCACCAAACTGGTATGTGTTTTTATTGTATTAAAATGCTCTCCTAACCACCAAAGCTACAAAATCGTGAGATTGAATGTCGGTGTTAGCACATTTTTGTGTCTGAGTGGTCTTCTCTGGTAAGATTAACTTACTCCATTACAGTTAACAGTGAGAAATAAAGGTAACGTGAGAAGACAGCAAGATTCTAAAGGTTCATTTTTTATTTTTTATGATTCTTTCCCTTAAAAGTGAGGGAATGTTAGAATCATCTGAGCTTCAATGAAGGATTATCTACAATGAGTTGGCCTGTAAACATGTCACTGTTGGGGGGACTAAGGGGAGATCTGAATATGAAAAGCCCCCCACTGTGGGAGGCAAGCAAAATTTGCCTAGGCCGGAGGCCGTGGATGTTTTCAGATAGAGAAAATCAAGCAGAAGTACAGCAAGCACAGCATAGCAAGCATGGATGATTTCCTTTTTTCTTTCCTCTGGTCCCCCAATTGTGAGTGCCCAATTGGTGATAAGCGTTTTGAAACTCCTTGCCCTTGAGTTCCCTACAAGGATCTACCTTAATAATATGTGGCTTTAGGAGGTGAAATAAAAGCTTGAAACCCTCTTTGTAGGGATTACTTTGTCAGTATTTTGTCTTTGTCAGGTAATTTTGTCCTCAAGCACAAGGCAAATGAAAATGGAACCTAAAATCAGATAATACACTCCCTCTAAGTTTTAACCAAAGTTTGTTTTAAAACAAAGTCCAATAAATAAGTAAAAATTCATGATTAAGCAGAAATATCCTATCTTCTAATAAACCGGTCCAACATAGGAAGAAGCGATTTATGTTTCTCCTTTTTTAAAAGTAAGGAGGAGGTGCCTCACTAAAGTTTCCCAAGCCAAGCTCTGAACTTGGGGTTTCCATTTTCCGCCTCAGCCTCATTGCTAATCATTACGCTATCACATTTACAAGAGACCCTGGGATGGTCTCTATCATTTAGAACACTCTCTTGTCATTATCAATTCTTAATATCCACTTTTTTGCCTTAATAAAATACACAGAACACATGTACTAGCTAAATTGTCAACATTTCTTCAATTCCAACTTTTTCCTGGCACTGTTTCCTTTAGCATCCCTCAAGTGTATTACCTGGACATAAGCTAGACTCTGCCCTTTCAAAGGCCCTAACAATACATGGAACATAACAGCAGTCAAAAATGTTTTCAAGATTAATATTAAAATAGCTTTGAGAGAGGGGCTTTTCCTGATTACTGGCTATATAGTTCTGCTGAAATGACAGAAAGTTTCCGTAATGTTTCACAAAAAATTATTATCATTTGGTAATGTAATAGACTAAGATGGCATTATAATTAAACTTAAAAAATATTATAAATTCAAAAAAAGCAAAAAAAAACAACAAAAAAAAAAACTTTCTTTTC
Organism: Rhizomys pruinosus; assembly: GCA_009823505.1. Classification (NCBI taxonomy): domain Eukaryota; kingdom Metazoa; phylum Chordata; class Mammalia; order Rodentia; family Spalacidae; genus Rhizomys; species Rhizomys pruinosus. The sequence continues at coordinate 198,277 of VZQC01005317.1, read as the reverse complement.
TTTATCTTTTTCTTTTTCCTTTAGCAAACTGGAGTAGGCATAACTAATGGTTTATAATCCAATAAAATGAATTTAAAAATACAGCTATCTTAATACATCCGTTGCAAATTATACTAACCTTGTTTGAGGAAGTAATAGTATCTAATCTACATAACGTTGGCAAAATTTTAGGGTGACACTTCCCACTAATATTTTTCTCTTCAGTAATTCTTGTAATTCCTTTGGATGTTTCCAACCTCATGACCATTGACTTCTTTAATGATATCTCCCACATGAAGCAGACCTTGTCGATCTATCATTCCTCCGTGAAGGATTCGGGCCCCCTTTAACTTACCAGATCATTATTTTTTTCAACCCTAAATGTTTACAAAAACACACCCTAATAGGAAAATTAAAAAAAAAAAAACACACTTTATTAAGTAAAGAACAAATACATATTTATATTCATGATAATTAGTTGTAGGAAAACAATTGTGTGAAACTGAAGGTAAGTGAATTTAATTCTTCACTTTTTTCTTTTCCCCACATTCTCTTCTTGCTCCTTGTCGAAAGTTTCTAATACCCCAATAAGTAAGCTTAAACAACTGTGACACTACGGCCTACTCTCCATCAAACGTTGCATCCATGCAGTGAGGAGGCACCCTAAAAATATGAAAATGTCTATTATACCAGTGGTCCCCCTGGGCAAAGAAGCAAGTCAAGAGTCCTGGCTTTTCTTTTTCTTTTGCCACATTGCTGGGTTATAATCTTAGTGCGTTTCATGGCTTCAATCCTTTAATAAATTTACCAACCTCATTTTTGATAAGCAACCTAATTTAATTTTTTTTTGAAAGGGAGGTAAAGATGGAATTGTTTTTTTTCTTGGCATAATTTTATAGCATCTTACTCAGTTTTACACATTTCAATGTTTTGGTGGCAGAGTTTGATATCCCTGATTCATCTATGTAATTCATCCAGCTCCCCTCAAAGACTGATAAAACAAAGCGCATTACATTTTTTATAGAAGTAGGTTTATAAAAGAAAACAAATTAGATGTGACTGAGCCAGACATCTATCCAGCTTATTTTCCAGATTTAAAAAGTCAAACTGATTTCAATTAGCTACCCCAATGGCTCCACCGTCTTTTGTGGAAATGACCAAGAATCGAATGGCCCATCTACTTGGTAATAACTGATTATTGACAGGAATTATTCCATTTTCAGGGCTCGAGGATGGGAATCATAACACTTGAGCTACAATATATGGGCCTCTAGGAGAAGGGACGGGTAAGGAGTCAAAACAGACGGTGGGATTGTAGCGACTGATGGGAGCAAGTTACTTAAAAAAATTTTAGGGTCAGTCAGGCACTAAGAGTTCCAAAGGGGCCCAAACACAATTATTAAATTCCCCAAAATGAATCATAATCAAATATACAATCGACTCTCGTTTTTAAGAATGCTAAACTATATAATTTTATTATTCATAATCAAACAATCCACATATTAACATTTCAGGTTTTTTGAATCCTGAAGAGATTTAGATTTCCTGTCACACATACACTTTTTTTTTTTTTTTTTTTTTTTTTGTCTTTTTGAGGACCGGTCTCCCTGGTAGTCCCAGAGCTGTCCTGGGAACTCACTTCTGTAGACCAGGGCTGGCCTGAACTCACAAGGATCCGCCGCCTTGCCTCCCAAAGTGCTAAGGTAAATAAGGCATGCGGCACACGACGCCCCTGGCTCTGCACACGTTTTAAAGCAGCATGTTCAAACTGGGAAACTCCAGGCCTGGTTTAGGGCAGGCAACGAAGTTATCTACAGCATGAGTATCCTCTTCCATCTTTCCCATTAATCTTTATCAAAAAGGTATCAAGAAAAAAGGTCAAATTTAAGAAGATCTATTTCTTACTTTTAATTAGTATTTTTTTCCTATACTATTTTTTTTATCATATATTGAAATGTGTGCTAAATGATGTCCCCAACAGAAAAAAATACTGGCCAATTTCCCTATCAGGACAGGAACTTTAATACTACCATTAAGGTTTTAGTTATAAAAGAGTAAGTTAAAAAAATTTTTTTTAATTTTTTTTTAAATAACATTTCTTTTTTATTATTTTTATTTTCTTATGTGTATAAGGTACTGTTGCATGTAAGGTCTGTCACCCTGTTCGTGCAATGCCAGGTAGTCAGAAAGGGTGTCACGATTCCCCTGTGGAACTGGAAGTTTAAAGATGGTTTTCTTAGCCGCCATGTGGTGCGGGGGGATTGAACCTTGTTCCTCTGCAGAGCAGTTGGTGCTCTTAAATTGTAGGCCATCCTCCAGCCCAGATAGTAAGTTTTTTGAAGAACAAAATGAATCAAAAATGGTTGTGTATATAATGCCTTCTAAATAAACTATGTATATGAAAATTATTATGATGTGATTTTTTAAGCCTAGCTGCCCAGAATTTCCTTTCATTTTTCCATGTTATTAACTCTATCACTTTTAATATATAAAATCCTTTTAATCTCCTGAAAAAGTTTTATGGTAATTATACATAATTACAATTAAAGCTAAAGTTAAATGCTGTTTTTGAGTAGACCCAGAGTACATATTTCAGAAACAATAATTGCAAACACCAGAAAAAGGGAAACAAGCACCAGCAAAATTCAGGGACCAGAAGGCAATCTAGATTACTGGCTGAAACCTGTAATTCTTGGCATATCATAAAACCATTTGCTAAGACAATGGGGAAAACAATGTAAAGACCGGTTAGTGCAGTGGCTTCAATCAGCATATGCCCTTCCATCCAAGCAAGAGGAGGACCCTGGGTGTAGAGCCCTGGTACCCACCAGAAAAAATTGGGAATGGTGCCTATGCCTGCAATCCTAGCACACAGGGCCCGCTGCCCTCTTAGCCTAGTCAGATGATGAGCTAGGTTCAAGTGACCCCATCTCAAAAAGTAAGTTAAAGGCAGCAATGAAGTAAGACCCCAGATTTATCAATTAAAGGCCCTCATGGGTTTCCACACACACTGCAATACATTGTGGCAATGAGCACTCTTGACGCAATGTGCTCAGCAACACAAACAACAACAACAAAACAACTAAACAAAAACAAAAAAAAAAAAAAAATTTTGAGAAACTTTCTATGTTAAGGGGAGGGGTCCTTCTCATGCATGCGAAGTATTCCAAAGTTACTGCTAAACTGGGGCTTCCTGTGTTGACGGCCTAGTTGGTATTGACTTACTTAAAACCAATAACGAATTTTTAAACTCCTCTGGTCAACAATTTTCATGTTCTTTCCAAGATTCATATACTAAAAATCTGCTCACTACCAAGTAACATCCACAATAATTTAAACTCAAGTATTTGAGAAGAGAATTTAAAATATTTTATTACTGGGGCTGGAGAGATGGCCTATGGGTTAAGAGCACCGACGCGTCTTGCAGAAGGGACCGTGGGGTTTCGATCCCCAGAGCCCACACGGCAAGCTAAGAGAACCGTCCTGTAACTCCAATTCCAGGGAGAACTCTCCAGTGTCCAGGGAGAATAACCCAAGACACCTGTTTGACCTCCGCGGTCACTTGTACCACACAGGGGCACAGACTGCATGCAAGACAGTACATTCCATCACATACAAAAATCATAAAAATTAAAAAAAAAAAAAAAAGAGCCACCGACTGCTCTGCAGAGGACCCGGGTTTCATCCCCAAGCCATCCCAATGAGCGGCTGAGAACTCATCTTTTTAACCTCTAGTTCCAGGGGTGAAATCCAACACCCTCTTCTGCCCTTCCGCGCTTGGCAATGACACGGGTGCACAACCTGTACATGGCAGACCAGTACATTCATGCACACATAAAAAAAAATAAAATTATTGTTTAAAAAAAATAAAGAAGCTCTAACAAATCTCGTTTTGGTTATCATAGAAAAACTGAACTGTTTCTTTTGTTTTTTTAAACAAGTTTTTTTTACTTTTGAAAATTGGAAAGAGACCCCGCCCATTCTGCATTCGTATTTTCTCGGCTGGCCCCTCTCCGTGGGAAGTGCGGTATAGGGTAGGTAGCAGGCAAGGTGAAGACAACCGGGTCACAGAACAGCACCAGCTCACAAGTGGAGAATGAGACAATTTGGAAACAAAATTTTGCAGTCTCTAATGAAAATACTCATCAAAAGGATTATTAATTTGTGTTCACCTAGAGCAAGTGGCTTTTGGGACTAACAATTGTATAATGTTAGGTAGGTAGAGGGGACATGCCTGTAATCCCCCTATGGAGATGAGGCAGGGACGGAGGATGGTTGATTAGCAGGCAAGCTTTTAGTGCTAAGCAATAGGACCCCTATCTCAACAACCAACACAACCCACCCCCCAATTTTAAAAACCATTTGTATAATGTTAGAGAACAAACACACTAGATGTAGCTCCCTAGCAGAGTTTTCAGCAAAGAAAGAATTAGACTTTTTTATACAACAAGCCCTTAATAATCAAGGAACTACTTTCAGAATAAATAGGCAGGGGTAACCAGGTTATTCTGCACATGTTTGATACAGTCTAACACCTCATTATGAAGTCATCACTTAAGATGCTTCTGGCTAATTAAAATACTGAATTTGAATTTAATCATCAACCTTTTAATTAGAACATCTATAAATAAGTAACACAGTAGGAAAGCACCCAGAGAAACCCAGCAAGTAGACACTGCATATAGCCTTCTCTTCTAGAGGACAACATTTGCAGGAAAGACACATGGCACTTATTCTTTTATGCTAGCAAAATCCATTCTCTACTGAAGTGTGATGTCCCTCTGTCATAAAATGAGTTTGCCCATACCATGGCCGTGATGTATTTGTCCGTTCTTTTTTTCTAGCTGTTCTGCCAGTTTCCTCAAACTACACACTTCTCCCTTTTTCTAAACATTCTCCATTACTAGAGATTTAAAAGAAAAACCTTTCTCATTTCTTCTGTTCAGAGAGAATTTTTCTTTGTGACACTGATTCAACTCTACATAAGCCCAATTTTTTGATCTGTGAACAAGGTAATGCTGTATAAGAGTTTTCTAGCCTTAGACAGACCCTTCTATCTATGGGTATCATGCCCAGTCACACGTGACTGCATCTGATCTTGAGAAGAGGAATGGAATTGTGAAGAAAACAGTTAGTAGTCGAAGATTGAAAATGGCTGAAGGAAAAAAATGGCTCAGCCAAGTACTGACACCCTTGAGTTCCCCACTCTTGCCAGGATCCACATGGTAGGAAGAAAACCAAACTCTCGCAAGTTTTTGTTGATGCTATGAACATGTGTCCTTTCCGCTCATAATTAAAAACATTCAAATAACGACAAGAAAAAATAATATTATTATTATTCATTTGGAAAATACTAGCATGTGGGCTGGATGGAAGTTCAGCGTTATTTTTTGACCTGATGGGCCACAAAAGAAAATCCAAGGTGTTTTTTTTCTTTGTTGACAGATAACCATGCATTCTGTATGTATATAGAATTCCTGTGTCTGAAAACAGTTATGTGTTACTTTAGCAAATCAGAGTATTAGAAACCTAACCTCGGCATTTATGCACTTACAAAAATGGGCCACTAAATAATTTGAAAAAAGGAAAAATTAACTTGGAGCTGGGAAACATGGCCCTCAGCCAGAGTATTAGGCCACGGGATTTCCAAAAGGACTGGGTTTAGTTGTTCCAGCAAGCCCAGGTGTAAGCCTATGTTTTGGCCCAACAGTTTGTCTGTGGCTAACTCAAATTATTCCATGGGGATGTTCCAACACCCTTTTCTTTATCTTCCTGTGTCGTGGGCCACCAGGCTCTGCACCAATTGTTGTTATACTTCACTGAGGCGAAACATTCACACACATAAAAATTAAAATAAAATGTTTTTTTTTGGTCTTTTCAAGATAGGGTCTCCCTATAGCCCCAGCCTGTAAGCATGGACCCACTCTGTAGACCCGGCTTGGCACTGAACTCCAACAAAGATTCCCACCTGCCCCTCTCTTTGCCTCTCAAGTGCTAGGATTGAAAGGCATGTGCCACCACGCCCCGGCTAAAATAAATTTCTTATAAATAGAAAGAAAAAAAAGAAATCAGAAAATTAGCTGTCTAAAGGAGGGTACCATAGGTACCTATGGGACTCTGGGAAAGAGTGACAGGGGAAGGTTACCTGGAAGTGAGGCTCCTTGAGTATACCAACAAGTTTTCTGCAGTTCGCTCACATTTTCATCCAGGTTGATAAGAGGGAGTTGAATAATCTTCACCAAATTCATTCAATAGTCCAAGTTGTTTTGACTCAAACCACGACAGCTTTTTGCTACTTTTGCAATCCTCCAGCCTCCTCGTGAGCCTGAAAAAGAAAGCAGTATATAAATAGCTCAGAACCATTCTGTTTCCTAGGACATACTATATTTCTCTTTTGTATATGTTAGTTAAAAGGTTATTGTTTTGTTTTTATATTTTTTTTACGTGTATGATGAATGCATGTGTGTACATATAAGAGGGTGTCAATTCCCCTGGGACTGCAGTTAAGAACAGTATTTTAGCTGCCACGTGGGAGCTGGGAGATTGATCACTGGATCCTCATGCAAGACAGTCAGTGTCTTTAAGGACTGAAGCCATCTTTTTTCCAGCCCCTCTTTTTTTTTTTCTTTTCGTTTTAAAAAGAATATTAGAGGGGTAGTGAGATGGCTCCTGGTGGAAAAGGCGTTTTGTCCAGTCATGAACAACTCTATCCACATGGCAAAACGAGAAAGACTGATGCCAGCAAGTTGTCCCCCTACCTTCCCACATTTACTCACAATGCCCCTCCAATAATATAAAAAAAAAAAAGAAAAAATAAACGTTAATTAAAGATTATCTTAGACACCTGATAACTGAAGCCAACTTTCTATAAGAATGGCCAATTATAGAAGGAAGCTTTTTATAAATATATCCATGCAATATGAAACAATTTTTGGCCCTCTATTTCTACCCAGCAAAGCCATGAAATATAATCTTATAATACCTCTTACTCCTGAAAAAAGAATAGGCCAGATGATTATGTATAAAACATGTGATAACCTCTATTCACCAATTATATTTCTAGTACACAAAGAACTCAGGATATATAAATTTTTATTAATTAAAGTAAATGATTAAATATAGGAAAAGACAAGAAACAAGAACATAATCAATTATTCAATTTAACATATTTAAAAAGTGATTTTTAAAAAAATCAGCCAAGTTTATTGTGACATGTGCCTGTAATCTCAGCCCCTTGGGCTTAGCTGAATGGCGGGACAATTGGTGGAATTGAAGGGTGTACTTTGGGCTACATAATAAATATTCCTGGCTTGAAAAAAAAAAAAAAACAAAAAAACCCCACAAAATTCAGATAAAACAAACAAAAAGTCCATGTTCGAATTATCCAGAAATATCCCTAAGGCTACATTTACTGTTTTCTTTTCAAATAAAAAAAGTAGGGCTGGGGAGATGGCCCTAGCAGTTACAGAATGCGACCGTTTCTTCAGAGGACCCCCGGGGTCCAACTCGATCCCCAGCACCCACATGGCAGCCAGAGAGACCGTCTGAAACTCCAACTACAGAGAATCAATTCCAGGAGCATCCAGGGAATCGACACCAGTCGAACGACAAACACTTTCTGGACCTCCGCAACATTGCAGATACAACGGGTGCACGAATGCTCTGATGAGACAGAAATACTCAATACATATACAAAAATAAATAAAAAATTAAAAAAATAAATAAAAATAACAACCATAGGTTAGTGGTTTGGGTGTGGTGTGCCAACGCCTTTAAATCCCCAAGGCATTGGAGGCAAGGGGCAGGCCCCAGATCTCTGTGAGTTTTTTAACAAGCCACAGCCCCTGGGTCTAACAGAGTGAGCTCCAGGCCAGCTAGGACTAAAAGGGGAAAACTGGTCTCAAAAAAAAAGGACCAACCCCCCCCCCCCACAAAAAAAAAAAAAAAAAAACTTAGAAGTGTCTTTGGAAGCCGCGTTAAGTTTATAGTCAGTAGTTAGTGCTCAATGCTCTGTATACGGACCCCAAGTTTTGATCATCAGAGTTGCCTCCTCATAAACTAACTGCAAGCTCCAAAAGGGACACTGACAAGCCTCTTCTGGCCTCCCATAGCACGTGCATACCGTTCCACAAGCAAATGAACACTCACAATCTTAAAACAAAAACCAAAAAATAGGAAAAAAAATATCAATATTCTAAAAAAAAAAATCTAGAGGGGATAACAGCTCAGTGGCCAGAGTCTTTTGCTAAATAACATTGTACAAGGGGGAAGGTGGCCCAGGGTTTGAAGAACACAATCACTGAACAAAACCAATATAGCAACAAAACATAATTAAAACCAGGTAGACTTCATAACGTTGGGTCTATTGAAATAATTTGAATACCCACCTCCCCCACTTATGAACCTCTGGAAAACAATACAGTCTTTCCACAGAAAGTGCACTTGTGAATCACATAGTTTTTTTGCTCTCAAATATTATTATAAGAGAAAAAAAAGCTTGGATATCTAAATCTGAACTGTGAAAAGAGAATAGCAGTAAGTGCCACTCCATCTTGGCTTTTCTGAACAAATAGAGTGCCTTACTAATTTTGAAGACAGGAAAAGCAAAACTTATTACGATTTAATTGAGTGGCCAGGCCACATGGTGGCCCACGTCAGTGTGGTCAGATAGCTCTAATTAGTTGATTACTAAGTATCCACCTGCGGACCCTTTGGAGTCCAACTGTAACTTTTTTGGGAGGGGGGGTCTTGCTTTTTCGGACGGACAGGGTCCTCCCTCCCTAGCCCCAGCTGTCCTGGAATTCTCTCTTAGACCAGGCGGGCCCTTGAACTCACAACAGATATCGACCTCCCGCTGCTCCCTTTGCTTCCCCAGTGCTAGGAATAAAGGAGGGTGCCCACCACAACACCAAACAGCTTAACATTTTCTAATGTGGTTAAAAAAGATAAATCGTTTTTGTTTTGAGCAAAATAACTTTTTTCTAGGACCGATTTGGACAAGGTGAAATCTATTCTATTCTTTTCTTCCCCTTGATCAATCTTTTTTTTTTTAGTTCAATTTTTGTTTTCTGTTTTTTTTCGTCCTTGAGAGCCAGAGTCTATATTTTCTCTGACTGGGGTTTACACTAGGCTCAAGCCAAACTTTGGTGCTTAGCAGTAGCCCTGGATATTCCGTATTATCCTGGGGCTATAGATTGGTGAGCCATCACATCCAGCAAACAACATGTTTTTTTATTTAAAATTATTTAAATTGTTGAGGTTTACTGTCCCTACCATGTAGGCTGGTGCACCCATGTCGTGCAACTCCATTCAGAGGTCAGAAGAGGCGCCTTGCGATTCTTCCCCTGGAATGGTAAAAGGATTTAAAAAAGGCGGTTCTCAGCCACCATGTGTGGTTTGCTGGGAATGAACCCGGGTTCCCTCTGCAAGAGCAGCCCCAGCGCCTTTCAACAAACCCTGCTAGCCATCCTTCCAGCCCCAAAATAACATTTTTTAAAATTGATGAGATGAGTGGTTGGTAAGGAAACATTTAAAAATATTGTTATTTTAGCCGAGCGCTCGGGTGGCCACATGCCCTTTAAAATAATCCTAAGCATTTGGGAGGCAGGATCGGCATGCCGGATCTTTTGTGAGTTCAAGGCCAACCTGTTCCTATAGAGAAGAATTCCAGGGCACCTGGGTCTCAGGGGACCCTGTCTCAAAAGACCAGAAAAAAAAAAAATTGTTTTTTTTTTTAATGTGCGTAATGTAAGTGCTCCCATTGGGTCATGGAACTGGGCCCCAGGGATCAGAAGGAGGACTGTGGGGATCTCCTGGGGAATGGAGAGATAGACAGTTTGTTTAGCCACATGTGGTGCTGCTGAACATCAAACCGCAGGTGTTCTCTCGCAAGAGCATCCAGGGCCCCTTTAAAAAAACCATGCTGGGAGCCAAAATCTCCCGCCTCATTCCGCTATAAGCAATTTTTTTTTATTTTTTTTTTTTTTTTTTGTTTCTTTGTTTGTTTTTTTTTTTTTTTTTTTTTGTTTTTTTTTTTTTGTTTTTTTTTTTTTTTTTTGTTTTTGTTTTTTTTGTCTTTTCTTTTTTGTTGCCGACAGTTTTTTTTTGTTTTTTTTTTTTTTTACCAGCATTTTTTTTTTTTTTTTGTTTTTTTTTTTTTAACAAATTTTGTTGTAAATTTTTTTTTTTTTTTTTTTTTTTTTTTGCTTTTTTTTTTTGGTTTTTGTTTTTTTTTTTTTTTTTTTTTTTTTTTTTTTTTTTTTTGTTTATTTTTGTTTTTTTGTTTTTTTTTTTTTTTTTTTTTTTTTTTTTTTTTTTTTTTTTTTTTTTTTTTTTTTTTTTTTTTTTTTGGTCCTTCTTTGGACAGTCTCCCTGAGCCACCAGCCTGGCTACATGAGACATGCCGACTCTGTACCCAGAATCCCCCAACGTACTTGCTAAGGAGATTACAGGGTGCCCCCCAACGCGGGCACCAACACCGCCCCGGAATTAAAGCAAACATTTTTAAAGGAAGCCACCTTAGAATGAAAAAAAAAAATTTTAAGTCATGAAACAGACCCTTGATCAAGAAAGCAACTGTAGCTACAGACTAAAGTGAAACCTATGAAAAAAAGAGGGGATGGAATTTAAAGGACACAGAAGTTACTATTTGATCTGTATAAGAAAAAATACAAGACTATAAATGTAACAAATAATGCAACGACTAGTAGTAAATTTTCTCAAAGTATATATACAACCTGATAAGATGGAAATAGTCAACAAATATAGGTTGTCGCCAATGGAAAGATTAAAACAATCTACATAGCCATGCTAAAAGCCAAACTAGGCTGGGCATGGGTGGCCACACGCTTTAATAACAGCACCAAGGAGGCAGAGGACGGTGGATCCTCTTGGTTGAGTTCAGGCAAGCCTCCGGTGCTGGCGGGGAGACCTCTCAGTCGAGAAAACACAACACAAAACAAAAAAGGGAACTGGAGAATTACCAAACTGATACACCAAAAAAAAACAAAACAAAACAACACACACCCAGAATTGGGCATTGGTGCTGTTACCACACACCTATAATAGCTAGCACATTCAGAGGCTCAGGGCCAAGGAGGATTTCTGCTATGGTTAGTTCTCAGATCAGCTTGGACTTGCACAAACACAGTGGAGTTTGACCACCAGTCTTTGAGCTATAAACTGTTCTCCAATACAAAATTACTGAAAAGCGGGGCTGAGAGATGGCCTATGCGGTAGAGCAACAACTGCTTCCTTGCAGAGGGACGTTCTTTTTTTCGATCCCCAGCACCCCACATGGTGGCTGAAAACGGTTTAATACAACTAAACCAACAAAATACAAAACTCCAGTTCCAGGGGAATCCGACGCCCTCTATCACTTTTCTGGATCCACCGCCTTGGCATTTGCAGACAAACGGGTGTACTAAAACGTATGTGCAGAACAGTAAACATTCATCCACATAAAAATAACAAATAATAAAAAAAAAATACAAGCACAAAAATAAAAACAAAAAAATAACAAAAACAAAAAAAAAAAAACAAAACAAAAACCTGTTTGGTTAACCTTTGCCTATCCTTTAATGGTTCCTAACACTCTTATGGTACATTTAGAGAAAAAAAAAAGGTTTAAAAAAACAAAAAAAATAAGAAAATTAATAAATTATTATCTGTTGGAAGTCCTTCTTGTTTTTGGTGTCATGTACCATATTGTGTCCCCTGTGGTTCGGTACAATGTTAACAAAGGTAGCAATGTTAACAAAGATTCAACAATTTGCTTGTGTCCTTGCGGCTAGTAAATGGTAGTTAACAGTAGGACTTGAGCCCATACTACTAAAGCTTGAAACCTTTTTTGGCTTTATTTTTTTTCGAGAAAGAGGTGTTCTATAAAGTCATCTTGCAGTTAATGATTCAGTCTGAATGATGTGGAATGTAACTATGCTGTGTCCATCAAATGTTGAGCCTGCAGGTCTGCCCCTTGCCGGTCAGCTGCAGACTCCAGCAGCTGCAGCTTCTTAGCACCCTCTTCCAGAGTAGGTATTATTTTGTGGTCCCTCATCATGTTTCCAATCCATCAAAATCCCTAACAAACCCAGTTATTTGGATGGGCCTTCATGGGTTGAGAATACTAACCCTGATCCTCTGACTTTCACTTGAGGGGAATAGCTGTGAAGATCACATACTTCTAAACACAAGCACACAGCTAATAAAATGGTTTCATACTTTCGACCCAGACATCATGTGGTCAAAAGGTTTTGTTTCAAATGTTAAACCTATGCTACAATTGTAAGACTGGTTCAATTCATGGCCTTAGTAACAGTAAACAGATGGCTGAGTTGGCACGTTCAAAATTATATCTTTCGGTAATCATTTGTTACAAAATAGAGTGAGGATATTCCACCTGCCACTGGAAATAATTGGCAGCAGATTGGCGCCAATAAGGAACCATCAATGGCCGGTACTAATTACCAATCCTCTAATTCATTAATTGGGCTATTCTGCCACTACAACACTCCCAATTGGAGGATAGCACACCATGGCTAGGGCTTGAGGCCACAAAAAAAAGCTTACATCCTTTACAGGTGTATATAAGTTATCAATAGAGCCAAATAAAAGCACGAACCCTGTCATATTTTAAAACAAAGGAAAAAGAAAATGATTAGTTTCGTGGATCAACATTTTCATCAAACATGATGTGTCTACAAAGTAACCTACCATAACTATTAGTGCTGTTTAAATAACTATATATATAATTGCTTGTGCTTCAGTAGTAGGATCGAAACGGTTTATTCATGGCAAACTGTCAGACAATGAAAGGAAACAGCAGAACTGACCAGAATCAAAGGACAAACAGGCAAAGAGAGAGTGGGACTTGTTCTTCTTGTATATACAAAGTGCTGTGCCCCTTTTCTAAGCCCAGGGAATAATCTGCGGAAGAGGGGGCGTGGTAGAATGTAAGGGCTGCGATTGGGGTGAAGGGTGAAACTACAGCAATGTAGTCTGGACCCTCATTTGATCAACCTGATTGAACATGCAACCCCTCACCCCACGCTGGAAGGTGGGGCTGTGGGGGTTTCGGCACAACAGCCTGCAAATTGGTTTTACATGAAGGATGCTTGTACTCATGGATTATCACTTATAGCTAAAAAAATGGAAAAAAAAACTGAGAGAGATATGCAGGATAGTCATGGCAGAATGCATGATCTCGGTTGGGGTGGGGGGGGGAAGGGAAGGGGAGATATGCCTGAACTGAATTGGAAAATGATGTATGAAATGCACAAAGCATCAATAAAAAAACAAATAGAGTGAGGATAAAAGTGGGAAGGAGGCAAAGACTAAAGGCAGAAGAGGAGGAAATAACTAGCAGGAGGGTAGAATTATAAAATAACCCAAATACATCAGAATGCTTTTTCGAATCAACCACAGATTGGTTTTATGTAAATAAACTCAATAGAACATATAGAAATTCTCAGAGAAAAGTTTTTTAAAGTGAAATTATAGTTGTAGCCACATTAATATGGAAAACCAATTTCTGAAATATATATATGTTCAATCAAGATTAATTTCACAGCATGACACTGTGGTGCATGCCTGTAGTCCTGCACTTGGGAGGATCAAGGTTCAAGGTTGTTCTTGGCTATATAATGAGTCTGAGGCCAGCCTGGGGCACAAGACTTTATAAGAAGTATGTATTTTTCACTTTCACTTCTCCCAAGAAAAGAAAGACAGGTTCAGTTATTATCTAGTTTTAAAATCCCTGAAGCATTTTGAAAATCCTTGAGACCTCTAACTCACTTTCAAGTCAGAATTTATTTAGCAGCTTTTAGAAGGTTAAGATATATAAAAACAAAAAACAAAAAAGGTTAAGATACATCTTCAAAAAAAAAAAAAAGATACATCTTCAATTTAGCCCATTAAACTAAGACAGACAAAGGAAATACTAAAAACTAATTTAAGGGTCAAATGAGCCAGGGGTTGACTAAATGGGTCTGTTTCTTTTAAGGAAATGCATTATTAGAAAGCTAGGATAAGTCAAATAAAATACACTTCACCTGTCCCAAGTGGGAAAGAGCATGTCATTTAGTCTGTTCAGTTCTGAGATTCCATTCACCTTTTGCACTTTAGAAAGACAAGCTGTAGAGAATAAATTCTTCTAGAACTTCTGGCTCTCTCAGTCAAATCCAGTCCAAGAATACTTCCCAACAGAAATAAATTTAAAAAAACAACAATATATTTTCTAATAATGACAATACTATTAATGATGGCATTATTACCAGATTGTACTACCTTTCCCCTTAAAATGAACATATTGTAAACTTTGTTTCTATCTTCTTAGAACACAGCAGAGCATGTACCACTGCTTATTAAATACTTTTTTGAGAAAGATATGTAAATAGGAAATAAATTTGGCCAGAGTAGAAAATAATTGCTTTCTTTTATCTAAGGACCTAAAACCCAAACATCAGACAAGTCTAGAAAGATTCCAAAATAAGAACTAAGAAATGAGACAGAACAGAAAAAATTTCTATTTTGCTCTGCATACACGACATCATGGAATTAAGAAGAGGTTAATTTTAAAAATAAAAAAGAAGGGTGATATTCTAGAATGAATTTTCTAATGAGGAAGGAGCTTTTCAGAAACCATCTAGCTATCAAAGTGGAGTTCAAACCCTTAGGTGAGTTACATCAAGGAGCCCCTAAGGAACACCTCACCTCTAAGGTATCTGTAGAAGTAGAACCATACAGATATCCAAAAGTACAAAAAGTAATCTGTCACTATTTATTTACTTATTATGAGTATGAGTGTGCGGCCTGCATGTGTGTAAGTGCACCTGTGTTGTACAATGCCCATGGAGGACAGAAAAGTATGTTGGAACTGGAGTTAGGGACACTTGTTAGCTGTCATGTGGGTGCTGGGATTCAAGCCCAGATCATCCATGAGAGCAGCCAGTGCTCTTAACGACTAAGTAATTTATCTTTTTTTTTTTTTTAAGTTTTTTTTTTTTAGAATTTTTTTATTTTATTTTATTTATTTATTTATGTGTGTGAATGTATTGTCTGCATGGAGGTTTGTGCACCGGTGTCGTGCAATGCCGCGGAGGTCAGAAGAGGGCGTCGGATTCCCCTGGAACTGGAGTTCTCCTGGAATTGGAGTTACAGACAGTTCTCAGCCGCCATGTGGGTGCTGGGGATCGAACCCGGGTCCTCTGTAAGAGCGGTCAGTGCTCTTAACCGCTAGGCTATCGCTCCAGCCCCATAATTTATCTTTTTTAAAAAGAGAAACAGCTTCTTCCTTGGGAAACACCAAATGGTGGATGACTTCGGTGCAGCGGGAGTGCCCGGAGGACCCGGGGGCCCAGGCTTGGGAGGCCTTGGCGGCTTCCACGGAGGATTTGGTAGCGGTCTCTGGGGCTGTGGTTGGGGCCGGGTCACGTTGGGGTCTCGGTTGGGGCCTCGGGGCTTGTGGAGGCAAAGCTGAAGACAAGGAGTAGATCCTAGTCACCAAGCTGGGCCACCTGGTCAAGGACATGAAGATCAAATTCCTGGAGAAGATGTACCTGTTCTCCCTACCCATTAAGGAATCTGAGATTGACTTCTTCCTGGGAGCATCCCTTAAGGATGAGGTGTTAAAGGTCATGCCAGTGCAGAAGCAGACCCACGCTGGCCATCGGACCAGGTTCAAGGCTTCTGTTGCCACTGGGGACTACAAGTGTCATGTTGGTCTGGGGTATTAAGTGCTCCAGGGAGGTAGCCACTGCAATTTGAGAGGCCATCATCTTGGCCAAGCTTTCCATTGTATCTGTGCAGAGAGGCTACTGGGGAAACAAGATTGGCAAGCCCCACCTGTCCCATGCAAGGTGACAGGCCGCTGTGGCTCTGTACTGGTGCGCTCGTACCTGCCCCCAGAGGTACTGGCATTGTCTCTGCTCCTGTGCCCAAGAAGTTGCTGATTATGGCTGGTATTGATGACTGCTACACATCAGCCAGGGGCTACAGTGCCACCTTGGGCAATTTTGCCAAGGCCACCTTTGATGCCATCTCTAAGACCCACAGCTACCTAACTCCTGACCTTTGGAAAGAGACAGTCTTCACCAAGTCTCCCTATCAGGAACCCACTGACCATCTTGTGAAGACCCACACCAGAGTCTCAGTACAGAGAACCCAGGCTCCAACTGTGGCCACTACCTAGAGCTTTTTTTTTTTTAATGAAAAAAATAATGTGAGCCTGGTGTGGTGGGAGTATCAAGTCCAGCTACAGGGAGACCCTACCTCAATAAAGTGACTGAAGTATGTTAAAAAAAAAATAAATAAAATAAATAAATAAAAAGAGAAACAAAACTGGCATGGTGGTGCATGCCTTTAATCCAGCCTCAGGAGGCAGAGGCAGGAGGATCTCTGTGAGTTCAAGGCCAGCTTGCTCTACATAGCAAGCTCCAGGACAGCTGAGACTAAATGGAGACCCTGTCTCAAAAACAAAACAAAAAACAAAACAAAATTAATTCTGTTTTGAAAAAAGTATTCAGAGAAAATATAAAAATATCTATTTATAATATCTGAGTTGGAAAGACCTTTCTATATGAGATACAAAATTGGGAAGCTATAAATTATACCACAAAAGGCCTAATAAAATTCACTATGTAAACATTTCTTAAGTACTTCTCAAGAATCAACAATGTCAAAACACAAAAAACTAGGGTAAAAAAAAAATCATATTATAGAGAAAAGTCTAATTTCTTGTCATACAAGACTTCTAGGGGCTGGAAAAATGGCCTAGCAGTTAAGAGTGCCGACTGCTCTTGCAGAGGACCTATGTTCGACCCCTAGCACCCACATGGCGACTGAAAACCATCTGTAACTCCAATTCCAGGGGAATTCGATACCCTCTTCTGACCTCCGTGGCATTGCACCACACAGGTGCATACACCTACATGCAGACAGTACACTCACACACAAAAAAAAAAAAAAAAAAAGAAATCTGAAAGAATCAAATCACTATAAAGACACCCATGTTCACAGATTACAAGATTTAATATTATTTGGATGGTAATGGCCCACAAATTGAAACCAAAATGGTTGATAAATTTAGTGTAATACCTATTAGAAACAGGTGAATTCTTTGTAGTAACAGACTAATTGTTAAATACATATATAATTGCAAGGGACCCAAAAGTAGCCAAAATAATCCTGAAAAGAACAAAGAGAGGTTGACACTTCCTGAGTTCAAAACTTAACAGCAGTGCTACCAAAGTAATGCACATGTGCCACGATGACAGAAAAAAAGAACTGATGGAAATAGAATTAAAAGCCCCAAAATAAACATACAGCAATGTTCAACTACTCCACGTTTAAAAAGCAAGCCCAAACCCACCCAACATCCCAGGGAAAAGAATGGTCTTTTTAGAAAATAGACTAGAGTACATAGAAGAGTTGAAACCTTAACTATAAAAATTAACCAAATGCCCACGCCTTTAATCTCAGCACTCGGGAGGCAGAGGCAGGTGGATCTCTGTGAGTTCAAGAACAGCCTGGTCTAAATAGAAAGTTCCAGGACAGCTGGGGCTACAGGGAGACCCTGTCTCAAAAAGACCCCCCCCCAAAAAAAATATATATATATAAACCAAATGGATGCAAGATCTAAGACCTAAATTACATATTAGATTTGGCAAAGGCCTCATATATGAGATCAAAATCACTGTCAGTAAAATAAAACAGGTAAATCTAACTTTAGAATTTTTGTATTTCAAAGTAGCCTATGGGGCAGCAGCTCAGCAGGAAAAAGCGCTGTCATGCAAGCATGAGGACCCGAGTCTGAATCCCCAGAACTCAGGTGAAAGCAGAGGCATAATTCAAGAGTCTGTAACCCCAGTGCTCTTACGGGAGATGGGAGGCAAGGGAAACAATCTCCAGAGGCTCACAGGACAGCAGCCAGGGGAAGACAACACAGAGACTCTCAGTCTAAGGAGAAGACTGATCCCCTCAAGCTGTTCTCTGATTTCCATGCCTGTACTGTGGCATGCATACACCCATGCTGACAAACATGAACACACACACACACACACACACACACACACACACAAGCAGGGGGTGTGTGGTGAAACCAGCATTCTAGTGCAAAGCAAAAAGAACAAACCAGCTCTCTGAAGGGGAGGCTATAGGATCATGGGCCACCAAGGTGTGAAGGAGACAACAGAGTGCTACATAAAGGAAGCTGAAAACTTCAATGAAAAAAAAAACAGGTAAACGTTATAATGCAAAAGAAAACACTTTGCTATTGTTAAAAATAAAGATAGAACCACAATCTCCTTGACAGGCTTCATTATAATTCTTGTGCTGGTATGACTTTGGTAAACATGTTAGGACAAGAGCTAAAAGATATTTCATTCTCTATGGAAGGACAGAATAAAAAAGGCAAGTGGAGGGGTGAGGCTAGAGAAATGACTCAATGGTTAAGAACACTGACTCAATGGTTAAGAACACTGGCTGCTCTTCCAGAGGACCCAGGTTCAGTTCCCAGCAACTACGTAGGAACATGCTTGCTAACAAATGTTGGTAACTACAGTACCAGGGGGATCCGAGTCCCTCTAATGGCCTCTGTAGGTACTGCATGCACATAGGCAAAACTCTCATATACCTAAAATAAAAATAAATAAAAGTAATCTTTTAAAAAAGGCAGTGTGGCCTTTTTATTAAACATTAAGATTTTACTTTTCATTGATGTTAACCATATCTAAAAGTGTATCAACTAAGTTCCCAAATAAGATTTCTATAAGAGCAATTCTCAATATAATTCAGTAATCTTATGAACAAATCAATATTACCTTAGCAAGTGATTTTACAATAGGATTCTCCATAATCCCCTTGAGGAAAATTAGGTCTATTTCTTCTGCTCCTGTGGATGAGGGCAGCTCCGTAAGGTTTTCCAAGACTTGCTGCATTGCTGCTGAGATAAAAAGCCACATTAAAATTAAATAAGTAAATAAAAAAGTAAATAAAAAAATAAAGCAAGACTTAAACTCTAGGCCATTATGGAGTAAGATTATAAAGCCACACACATAAAAAGATGAACTGTTAAATAGTATGAGTTTCAAGTTAATGTCCCACGAATTAGTAGGATGGATTTTTATACAGCTTTTTATACACATAATTTTCATTTGTTTTACATTTTTCAAA
This sequence comes from Rhizomys pruinosus, assembly GCA_009823505.1. Lineage (NCBI taxonomy): Eukaryota > Metazoa > Chordata > Mammalia > Rodentia > Spalacidae > Rhizomys > Rhizomys pruinosus. The sequence goes on along the minus strand of VZQC01005317.1, from coordinate 179,131 downwards.
TTTGTTTTTTTTGTTGTTTGTTTGTTTTGTTTTTGGTCTTTTTGAGACAGGGTCTCCCTGTAGCCCCAGCTGTCCTGGAACTCGCTCTGTAGACCAGGCTGGCCTTGAACTCACAAAGATCCGCCTGCCTCTGCCTCCCAAGTGCTAGGATTAAAGGCATGCACCACCATGCCGGCACATTTTTCAAATTTGAAAATATTACCCATGCCGGGCGTGGTGGCACACACGTTAATCCCAGCACATGGGAGGCAGAGCCATGAATCTCTATGAGTTCAAGGCCAGCCTAGTCTACATAGTGAGTTCCAGGACAGCTAGGGCTAGAGGGAAACCTGTCTCAAAAAGACCAACAAAATGAACCAGACACCTATAGAAAGCATTATGCCAAACATCAGATTCAATTTATCCCAGGAAAGCAAGATGTGCAAGTCATTCAATGTAATATACCACAATAACAGAACAAACCCTACAACAGACACACAAGGAGGTATTTGAAAAAAATCCCAAACCTCTTTCCTGGTCCATAACAAACTATTCCCAATTCCTCCACTCTCCAAAAGCATGAACCAAACTAGTTATGATAAGGAAATACTTTGCCCAATAAAGGGCAAAATCTGAAGCCAGTGCCATGCTTGATGGCAAGAGAGATGATTTCCTGAAACATAAAGAACAAGAGAAAGTGTGCTCCCTATTACTGTAAAAATAGTGGACATTCTAACCAAAGGAACTACATAAGAAAAAGAAATACAGAACATCTAGATCAGAAAGGATTAAGACTATTTCTATTTAAAAATGCTAAGATCTTACAGGCTAATACACAAAAAATTATTATGAGAACTCTAGTGATGGCTTGGTGGGTAAAAGGTGTTGGTCTCCAACCTTGATGAACTGATGATCCCTGGAACCCACATGGTAGAAGAAACACACACACACACACACACACACACACACACACACACACACAAAATGATAAAGGAATAACTAAGGTTTCAGGGCTCAAAAATCAATAACCCCAAACCAAACATATGTATCAGCAACAAATACGTCCAAAAAATTTTTAAAAACCATTCCTTTTACTTACTGTACCATCAATAACAGTAAAAATTAAAGGAATAAACATCAAAGAAGCACAAAAATCTATACTACAACCACAAAATATAGGATACAGGCACCACTGCCAAGCCTGACAACCTGTGTTCAATTCCTGGGACCAACAGGCAGAAGGCAGACAACCAACCCTGTAGGTTGTCCTCTGGCCCCTAGCTGATCACCAAACAGGGCTCCTCTCTCTGCCCTAGGCCTGATGTCCCTCTCCCATCCTGCCCTACTTCCTGGTAGCACCTACTCAGAATTTGTTAATCTCTTCTCTTAATTGTATCTGCCAGTAGTTTCTTTTCCTTATCTATTCTGAATAGCAACTTTTTTTTTTTTTTTGGTCTTTTTGAGACAGGGTCTCCCTGTAGCCCTAGCTGTCCTGGAATTCACTATGTAGACCAGGCTGGCCTTGAATTCACAGAGGTCCACCTGCCTCTGCCTCCCAAGTGATGGGATTAAAAGCATACACCACCACACCCACCTGAATGTCAACTTTTTTAAAATTGAGGCTTAAGCTTTTATTTTCCCTCTTCCTGCACTCTCAGTTTTTTAATTAAAATAGTGCTTTGCATGGAACTCTTCATGGACCCCCCCCAAATGTTTCGACACTTTTCTTTTTTTTTTTTTTTTTACACATTTTCATATTTGTTTTTTTTTTGACAGGGTCTCACTGGTCACAGCCTGCCCCGGAACATTGCCCAGGTTGACCTGGATCTCAATGATTCTCCTGTTTCTGCCTCCCAGGGCTAGGATTTTCACACTTCTTTCAGTATTTGCTCACATGCTCAGACACTTTCTGAATCCTCTATTAGCTCTCTTCCCCGACTTCTGTTCTCACCTCCCTCCCCAAGTGCTCATCTTCTCTGTACTTTCATATAGACAGGCTCATCTCCTGGTAGTCTACTTGGCAGGGCAGAATCAATAATTTTGAAAGCAACAAAGTGAAGAAGAATGCAGTTCATGATGCATATACCATGCCAAGATGAAGGAAGATGACACTGGGAAATAATAGGCATTCAAAATATCACTTCTGGGCTTTGGGGCTAAAATCAAGTAAAGAATACAAACAAAACCTACTTCATAATTTTGCTCCATGTACAGTTTTTCTTTAAATGGGAGGGGATTAATAGAATCTGATTTGCAAAGTATTTCTGCTCTGCATCTGTCCATGTAGTTAGCACTACTTTTCATGATTATTTTGGGAGATGAAAGAGGGTTACTGGGGACCAAATCCATGCTAGGCAAGCACTCTGCTACTGACTGGCATCACAGCCCTTTCCCTTGACATTTCTACATTTGTTTTTATGTTTAACTTTTATTATGGAAAATTCCAGCCATACACAGAAGTAAAAAGAATTCTGAAATGGCCAATATCTTTCATATTTATATATACTTTCTATCATATATTAAGTTTGAAGCAAGCTTCATAGTATATCTCAGTGTGTATGTATAAAAAATAAGACTCTTGGGCTAGAGAGAAGACTCAGTAGTTAGGAGCACTGGCTGCTCTACAGAGGAACTAGGTTTGACTCCTAGCACCCACGTGGAGGCTAACAACCATCTGTAACTCTAGTTCCAGAGGATCTGACCCTCTGTGGGCATTCCATGACAAGGATACACTTATATACATGCAGGTAATACACTTACATACACAAAATAAAAATAAAATATTTTTAAAAAGACAAGATATGCCGGGTATGGTGGCGCACGCCTTTAATCCTAGCACTCAGGAGGCAGAGGCAGGTGGATCTTTGTGAGTTCAAAGATCTTTCTTCTGGTCTACAGAGTGAGTTCCAGGACAGCTGGGGCTACAGGGAGACCCTGTCTCAAAAAGACCAAAAAAAATAATAATAATAATAATAATAAAAAAAAATAAAAAGACAAGACATTAAATAACATAACTAAAATACAGTTAATGCACCTAACAAATTAACAATTCCTTAATGTTAGTGAAATATTTACTCAGTGTTCGAATTTCCAGCTTACTATTTTTAAAAACATATCTTATATATTGATTCCTGAATTCTCAATTATTTTATTGGTGCTAACTAACTGGGTAGAAAAGAGATGGAGATTAAAAACACCTCCTTGGCTACTCTGAAGACCTTCACACATTGCTACTGCTTTTGATCATACAGAATATAATCAGAACACTAATGGATTTGCCAATACCACAGGTCCTGGGAAGGGAATCTTGAATAGTATAAAGCTGTGTCTTCTGCCTCCGCGGCATTGCACGACACAGGTGCACAGACTTGCATGCAGACAGTACATTCATACACAAACAGAAATAATAAATAAAATTTAAAAAAAAAGCTGTGTCAATCATTCTTATCTAAATTAAAATTTTTCCCCTTCCCTTCTTTTGTCTCCTCCCCCTCTTCTCTTGCTGCCCTCTCCCTCCTCCTCCCTTCTGGCCTGGAACTCCTTAGGTGGATTAGCCTTGGCCTTTACCTTGCTGTGCTGCCTCTGCCTCCTGCCTTTACATTTGGTGAACTTCTAGCAGAAGGTAATACACAATTCTTTTCAGCTATATTATCCTAATGATACATGAAAAGACAAGAGAAAGTGCGGGCCACTTTAACAAAAGATAACACACTTTGATATTCTCCCAATTTACTAAGCAAGGGACTCTGCACTTCTTCAGCAATATTATAGACAACAGAGTTCGAGCTCTTTCTTATGGATGTCTCTCCTGTTGTATTCTTGTTTAAGATAGAAATAGCTTTGTGTTTTTCACCATCAAAGTTCTTTCTTCCCTAAACTTTCATTAAAGTACTTTTATGATTTAAAACAACCACAAAACTAAAAAGAAGAGTAATGAGAAAGAACACTACAAGATATTAAAGCATGAAATAAATCAGACAGGGGAACCACAGGAGTGCTCAGGGAGGGCCTCATACAGGAAATGCATGGGAGTCCTGAGAAGTCAGCCTGGACATCAGAGAAACAAGGTGCCCCCAGTTTATTCAAATTCCAGGAAGAAAGTCTACAAATTCTACTCACAGTCCTTGAAGGAGAGACCTTTTAGTTAGCACAGTTAAATATGAGATCCTTCTCTGAGAAAAGAGCTAGTACTTAACCTAGCCCTCAAATTACAAATATGAACAATTAGCCAACACTCAGGAAACCTAACACCATGATTGAAAGGAATCAAATTCAAACAGAGGCACTAGCCTCCAAAGAAACAACAACTAAGACAAAAAAAAAAAGGGGGGGGGCTGGAGAGATGGCCTAGCGGTTAAGAGCACAGACTGCTCTTTGCAGAGGACCGGGTTCGATCCCCAGCACCCACATGGCAGCTGAGAACCGTCCTGTAACTCCAATTCCAGGAGTACTCCCAGTTCCAGGGGAATCGGACACCCCTCTTCTGACCTCCGTGGCATTGTACAACACAGGTGCACAAACCACATGCAGACAATACATTCATACCACATAAATAAAATAAATAAATAAAATAAAAAAAGAAAAACTAAAAAAAAAAAAAAGTGGGGGGGGGAGAGAGAGAGAGAGAGAGAAGAGAGAGAGAGAGAAAATAGAGATTATTAATGTACAGGAAATGAAACTGTGCTTGTCTAGCTTGCATTTAGGTCCTGGGTTTGATCCCTAACACCCCTTCCTACCCTTAAATAAAAGAAGAGAGAAAGAGACAGAGAAAAACATTGTGAATCAAGTACAAGTTTCTAAGGGGCCAAAGGGGACAAATAAAGGGGAGGGGGAAGGTCAAGGACAGAAAGGGGATAAATAATATATTCATGTCCAAAAGCTTGAAAAAAATTAGAAATATTAGTCTTAGGAAGCATAAAAGTGGGCTAGAGAAATGGTTCAGTGGTTAAGAGCATGGCTGTTCTTCCAAAAGACCCAGATTTGATTTGATTTCTAGCATCTACATGGTGGCTCCAGTTCCAGGGAACTGACACCCTCTTCTGTCCTCCCTCAGGCACTACACAACATGGCTGCACTCACATATATGCAGACATAACACTTATACACATAAAATAAAAATAAAAAAAAATTAAAAACATAAAAAGCATGAAAAACCAAACTTCATAAATAGGAAATCTAGAAATACAAACTAAAAATGAATAAAAGGGGAAGTAGAAATCAGTCAGTTAAATTAACAATTATAATAAACCAATAATTGTTGCCTATTTTAAAAGAGAAATAAAGAGAAACAACTATTCTACTAGCTTTATGAGGGAGAGAAAAAACACAAACACTAGGAATAATAGTAGACATTAACTGCAATACAGAGACCATTGAAAAGGAAATATAATAAATTTTACTTTAAAAATCTAGTCAAGCAGATGATTTTGGTTTTTAGGAAAACTTCAAAGATCAAGGGCTAGAAGAAAGGCAGAAAATGGAAACAGATCACAATAGAAGAATCAAGTTTTTCAAAGGTCCACTCCTTTAAAAATACATGACGTCTAGGCAGATTTAAAGAATAAATCCTATGAAGCATTTAAGGCAGAAACTCACATTGCAAAAACAAAGCAGAAAAGACTCAAATCTCAAACCTGATGGAATATGCCACAAAAAGAAAAAGGTTATTTTGGCTCATAGTTTTTGAAGTTTTCAGGTACAACTGATTGCCCAGTTGCTTCAGACCTGTGATAGCTAGCATACCAGGGCAGAGGCCCAGGACAGGACAGAGCGGTTTACCTCATAGCCAGGACAAGAGAGAAAGAGGAAGAGACCAGGGCTCCACAACTCCTTGTGAGTCCAGTGTGCACATGCCTCCAATAAAATCTCCCATGAGGCCCCACCTCTTAAAGGTTTCATCACCTCTCAATAGCTCCATAGGTTGGGAACCAAGCCCTCGACACATAACTCTTGGGGGGCATTCCAGATCCAAACTACAGCAGTGACCCATAAGGAAGTAATTAAAATGTAAAATTTAAGGCTTATAAGCCTTTTAATACATTGTTGGAGTCTATCTACACCAGTCTTTGTAGCTTGAACTCTACAGTCCCTCAACCCTCCCCTGCCTTTATACAAACCCTCTCTAGTTTACCACCTCTCACATAACCACCTGTGCACACTCATCTTTCAGGAGCAAAATTTCAACCTCACTCACTGCCTCAACTAGGATTTCTCTTAATATATATTCTGACAAGCCCATAAAATTAGCATTGTGGGGCTGGAGAGATGGCCTAGTGGTTAAGAGCACCGACTGCTCTTGTGGAGGACCTAGGTTCGATCCCCAGCACCCACATGGAGGCTGAGAACTGTCTTTAACTGCAGTTCCAGGGGAATCCGACGCCCTCTTCTGACCTCTGTGGCATTGCACAACACGGATGCACAAACCTACATGCAGACAGTACATTCATACACATAAAAATAAATAAATTTAAAAAATTAAAAAACACCAAATTATTATAAAAAAATTAGCATCGTATTTCCTCAATACATAATTTCCTTTTTAGTTTCTGTTCAGAGTGTAGAAATCATACCCCTGTCTTCCTCCAACCTAAATCCCTAAGAATTAGGATGCAGTTTGGTACATCTTAACTTTTCAATAATATATTTTCAGTGACAAAAATGTAGCATTTTGATGTATCTAACAGTTTTCAAATTATGTATTTGTTTATAAATAGAATTATAAGAGAGATGGCTCAGGAGTTAAGAACACTGGATGATCTTAGACCCAGGTTCAGTTCCTAGCATTCACATAGCATATAACTGTTGTAACTTCAGTTTCAGAAGATCTGTTGCTCTTTTCTGGCCTCTATGGGCACTGTATGACACAGTTACAGTTACATATGAAGGCAAAACACTCATACATATAAAATTAAATACAAAATTTTAAATAAACAGCTATAATACCTTGAGATTATAATTTAGAATCTAATCAGCAAAGTAGAAGTTTGAATGTATTCAATATATTCAACCATTATTTATTCAGGGCTTTACAGATATGTAGTACATGATTAGATGAAATAAGAGAACTATTTCCCCTCTAAAAGTTCCACTTAGGTGAGTAGAACATGTATAAACACACTCAGGAAGCAACATGGTAAGAATACCATGAAGGAATAAGCACAAACAGCACTACAGGGTGGCTGAGAACCCCAACTCTACTGCCTAACTAGTCCTGGAAACTTGGTCTGCTGAACAGCTTTAGTGTCAACTTGACACACCTGGGTTGAGGGAGCCTCAATTGGGGAATTGCCTCCATTGGACTGGCCTGTGGCCATATCTGTTGGGTATTTTCTGGACTGTTGAGTGATGTGGGAGGACCCAGCCCATTGTAGGCAGTGCTGCCCCTGGCAGGTTGTTCTATATTGTACAAGAAAGCAGACTGGCCTGGGCCAAGAGAGCAAACCAGTAGGCAGCATTCCTCCATGGCCTTGCTTCAGCTCCTGCCTCCAGGTTCCTGTAGTGAGTTCCTTCCTACCTTGGGTTCCGTAAGGGATGAACTATGACCTGGGAGATGTAAGATGAATAAACCCTTTCCTCCCCAAGTTGGTATTGGTCAGAGTGTTTTGTTACAGCAACCGAAACCAAACTAGAATACCTGGGTACATGATTTAGCCTCTCAAAGCTTTCTAGTACCTTCTGGTGCATTAGTATTTTGGGAATACTGGAAAGCATTCAACTCTATTTGATGGGCCTGGAAGGGTGCTACTAAGAAAATGAGAAACCAGGAGAAATACCAAATGTAAGTCATCCTAGTGGAAGTAATGACTCTAAGTTCAAACCTACTAAAAATACCTAATTTGTGATCAATAGTGAAAGCCTTAAAAATGTGAAGCTGAATTTCCCAAATCATCCTTAGAGAAAATCCAAATGAGAAGTCATCAAGTACAAAAAGAGGGCAGGCACGGTGGGCTCATTCTGAGCCCACAGAGAGGAGCCCATCTTTGGCTTGGTTAAATACCACAACCTTTCCAGAGCATGGTGGTATACACCTTTAATCCCAGCACCCAGGAGGCTGAGGCAGGCGGATCTCGTGAATTCAAGGCCAGACTGGTCTACAGAGTGAGTTCCAGGCCAGTTGGGGCTACAGGGAGACCCTATCCCAAAAATTACCAAAACAAACAACCCCACAAACTTCTGTATATAGAATTATATGAGGCTGGGGTAAATCTGGTTTTCTCTAAGACAACAGAGAAAGGACAGAGGAAGGGAGGCTATCTAGCAGTGAATGCAATAGAGCCTTGTCTTCAAACATGAAAATACTAGCATTTAGGGAGCAAGATTTTCTGTTTAAAGAGGACTGTTCATCAAACACTGGTAGTGTTCCACAGTTAAACCATAAGTCTCCCTTACTATAACAATTTTATAAGTGGTACCTGTTTCTGTTCTTCCAAATTAAAGCCTTGCACTAATGTGCTGAATAAGTTGTCAACTTGACACACCTGGGTTGAAGGAGCCTCAACTGGGGAATTGCCTCCACTGGACTGGTCTGTGGCCATGTCTGTGGTGTATTTTCTTGACTGTTAGTGATGTGGAAGGGCCTAGCACACTGTAGGTGGTGCCACAATGAGGTTATTTATTGTATAAGGTTATTCTTTATTGTGTAAGAAAGCAGGCTGAGCATGGGCCAGGGGAGCAAGCAGGTAAGGAGCATTCCTCCATAGCCTGTGCTTCAGCTCCTGCCTCCAGGTTCCTACCCTGGGCTCCTTAGGTGATGACCCGGGAGATATAAGCCAAATAAACTCTTTCCTCCCTGTGGGAAGATCCAGTTTGAATTAGGGGCTAGTTCTCAGCTAGCATCCCTCAGTGGACACTGTGGGAGTCATGGGATTCCTCTGCCCCTGCCCCAAGAGGGAGCAAGCAACATGGCCCAGGCACATGATGCTAGGAGGAGGAGCAGTGTGCAGTGGCTGGAAACTGGGGTCTGTGATTGGCTCTGGGAGCTGACATCATTTTGCTTATAAAAGTGAGTTGCAACAGGCAATAAATTGAATTCTCCATTACTATCATTACACGGAATTCCTGGTCGTTATTTTGCGTGCATACAGGCCGATGCAGGCCTGGATTTCAAGTATCGGTGGTTAGTGGGTTGGACGGAGGTCTATCAGACCACCAGCCTGGTAAGCTAGCGTAAGGTTGGACTGGTTGGAGAGCTATCAGGTCACCATCTGTGAAGTGAACTGTGAATGGGTGTAGGCTGAAGATAGGCCATCAGCCATCAGCCATCAGCCATCAGCCTGAAATTCCTGTCCATAGACCAGCAGTCTTTGGGCAGGTGGGAAAGCCTGGCCAGACGGGAAACATTCTGTTTTCCCAGGCTGAGGACCTGAGGTGGAAGTACCTCTCAGGTTGGGTTACGAAAGTAACCAACTGACCTCTGTAACCGGGGTCAGTTCTTCACAGTCACCACAGGCCGCCACTGTTCTCCCCTTCCCTTAGCAGGACTGCACTGTACCTGCTCATAGCAGGAGAAGCTCCTACACCTCTCCAATTTGGTTCTGGTCAGAGTGGTCATAGCAACTTGATGCAAACTAAGACAACTATGTTCCATGTCCAGGGTACTCCTTAATTTAGCTACTTTCACAGGTCCTAGCTGTTCTTTGCCCATAAATAAGAGAAGCCTGCTTGAGGAAACATCCAGTGTCTCTTCTTGCCTTCTCATTCCAAGGAGGACTGAGGTGGGAAGCCTATACAAGTAAGGAACTGTTATAGTTTGTCTACCATTGCTGTGACAAAACACTCTGACCGACACCAACTTGGGGAGGAAAGGGTTTATTCAGCTTACTATCTCCTGGGTCACAGTTCATCACTCAGGGAGCCCAAGGTAGGAACTCAGCACAGGAACCCAGAGGCAGGAGCTGAGGCACAAGCCATGGAGGAATGCTGTTCACTGGCTTGCTCCCCTGGCCCATGCCCAGCCTGCCAGGGTGGCACTACTCACTGTGGGCTGGGCCCTCCCACACTGCTCGACCATCAAGACAATACTCCACAGATGTGGCCACAGGCCAATCCAATGGAGCCAATTCCCCAATTGAGGCTCCCTCAACCCAGCTGTGTTAAGTTGACACTAAAGCTATCCAACACAGGAAGTATCCATCAGCTGCCTGTTCTGGATCAATCAGCCTTGTCCTTCACTGGTAATTATAAACCCGCTCTACAGATCATTATATATTTGAGGACAATGTGAGTGATAGGAAAAAATAAACTACAGAAGGAACAAGGAGGTGAGAAGGAAAGAGAACTTCTGAAAGGTCATTCTGTCAGAACTCAGACAAGTGAGAGGCCACTGCTTCAGAAAGAAGCAACCATGAAGGGGAGAAATGGAATATCCAAGTAAGTTCTTGGCAATTAAAAATATCATCATAGAAAATATTTAGTCTGTCCACTACTGAAAGATAATACATACAGACTGCTTCCATTTCTTGCAGTTATAACCAGTGTTGCAATCAGTATCCAAAAAATAAAAAAATATGTATTTTGGGTATACATTAGTAAGTAAAAACTTAAAAGCAGAATAGCTAAGTCAAGGAATATATGATTTCAGTGACCAACAGTGCCATACTATCCTTTAAACAGGTTGCAGTAATGGCATTTCCATTGAGATCCTTACTTCATTACTTATTATTTAAGTGACCAATCAATGAAAAAAATGTAAATGCTGTTTTATCTAAATTCTGTTTTATTATGCAACTCAATTTTTTAATGATTATTAACACAGATGCACTGAGCATCTGTGTTAATAATCATTCAATGGAAGATGTCCTCAAAAAACTAATCTAGGGCTGGCAAGGCAGCTCAGTGGGTAAAGTGCTTACCTTGCAACCACAATGACCTGAACTGGAGCCTCGAAACCCATACTTAAACAAGAAAAGTAGAGGTGTACAGTAGTGATACACTCTTATAATTCTAACCCTGGGGAGGCAAAGACAAGCCATCCACTAATTCATGACTGCCGCACACACAAAGGAAAGAAGCTAATCTCAACTATAGCAATTTACTTACAAGGTTGCTGTGACTTTAAAGCAAAGTTTTTTGTTTTTGTTTTTGTTTTAAATGTAAGCAGTGGGATCTCCCCTCTGCTGAGGATGAATTCTGATGTAAGTGAACTACTGAGGCTTTTCTAAACCACATTATGGTTTAGAAAATGGAGAGCTTGACAGTTAGCATTCACAAGGCCAAGAGCAGACCAGAACTGCTGAGAACCCCTCCCTTTAGATGTCTCTTGGAATTGTGCTCCTGAGCCAGGCTTCACTTATTCTTTAAGGGGGAACATCAACCAATGGTCCAACACCAGCTTTGAGGCCAAATAACCACATCAGTGACCAGCACAGCAAATGACACTGGTGCAGTAGTGGAATTTTTTTTTGGGGGGGGGGCAATCAACAGCTACCTAATTGGACTTAAAGCTTGGTCAATGGGAGGAAACTTGTGTGTGGTACTGTAAACATAGCCAAATACAAATGGCCGGAGAGATCATAGATCTTAGAGAAAAACCCAACTGTCACATCTCTAGACAAATATAATTGCTTACTATGTGCAAAATCTGTATTACAGAGTATTACAGAGTTCCACATCTGGTCACACAGAGACACTGCTTGTGAACTGTCCAAGCCTAAGTGGCACATCTACAATGCAACTGCTACAACATAGAACAAGAGGTAAAGAAGACACCAATGAATCTCTCAGTTTTCATTGATGAAGCTCTCTCATGCAGCAGAGGACCAGGAACAAAAAAAAAGTCACAAAGGCCAAAGAGGAGAGAATAAGAGTCTGCAGAATGTGAGTCACTGAGCAGGAGGACTCCTGTATTAAACTTCACCTACCCAGGCTCAGTATCATTGCAGACGGGGGACAGAAAGACTGTAAGAGCCAAGTAGGAGACGCATGATATGGTACTCCTGTACGTGGCTCCTTGGGAACCCCAAAATTCAGAAGTAATTACTCAGCCTGAGTGTCTCAACTAGAGCCCACACAGCGTTGCCTCCCTTGCACCAAAACTTCAAGCCAGAGTGTAGCTCTCTGCTACCTTCTACCCCAGGTAAGCACTCAGAAACCTTCCCCCCCGCCAGCACCTAGGGCCTCTCCTCTCATCCTCACCAACCTCCCCACCCACCAACCACCCAGAGATTGAGGGGTCCTGAGACTTCAAACCCAGTTAGAGACCTCCAAACCTAGCCTCCAATCAATCCAACCCTGCCTGAGGTCTGTGTGACATCCCTCTTCACCCCCCAGAGGTGGATTGCTCACTCCCACTGTGACCCCCTCCCCGACTCCTGCCACCAAAGGAACACCTATAGGACTATATAACGCTTCCACAGCTTTCCAAAGGTTGGCAGTCAGAATCTGCTACCTTTACAGAAGGTTTGTCATGGGCTCACAAGTTCATATATCCCCAGCTCTGCAGGGAACACATCTAACTATTTGCTCATCAACAGTTACCCCAAGATTGAACACCAAGCACCAATTAGCTGGTCTACAACTTGACAGATTGAGGTAACAATAAACAAAGATCAAAACACATGTTCAAAAAGGTGAGACTAGCTATCCATATCAAGAAACACCACTGGCAGCCCACCTCTAGATACCCAGGTCCAACTGCAAAATAAACAGTATGGATAGCCAAGGAAATATGTCTCCTCAATAAATCAGCACAATCACCCCAATGTCCGCTGAGAAAAGCAACTTAGTTGACATACAACACAATCATTTCAAAGTGGCAACTTTAATCATTTCAATAAACTTATAGGACATGCATAAATTTCAGAAGGAAGACGGTGAAAATACAAACAGGTGAATGAAATAAAGCAATCCGAAATATTAAAGTGGAATTCAACAAGCACAAACAGCTGAATGAAACAAAACAATTCAAGGTAAGAAAAAAGAATTTAATAAAAAGAATTTCTGAAAAGCCAAACTAAAATAAACTTGAAATAAAAAAAAATTCAGTGGAAACCGTCACTAATAGAATGAATCATATGGAAGACAGAACATCAAGCCTTGAAGACAAGACAGAGGAAGTGGATCATTCATTCATTCAAAGAAATGTTAAATCTTAAAAACAAAACAAGGGGGCTGGAGAGATGGCTCAGCGGTTAAGAGCACCGACCGCTCTTGCAGAGGACCTGGGTTCGATTCCCAGCATCCACATGGCAGCTAAGAACCGTCTTTAACTCCAGTTCCAGGGGAATCCGACAGCCTCTTCTGACCTCTGCAGTATTGCACGACACAGGTGCACCAACCTACATGCAGATATACATTCATACACATAAGAAATATTAATAAAAAAACATAAAACAAATCAATCAACCAACCAATCCCAGGAACGAAATGTGCAGGAAAAGACCAAACCTAAGAATCTACAGATATAGAGAGAAAAATCATAGGAGAAGCGGCCTAGGTCCAACAGACAAGACCAGAAAAGAAATGCCTCGCGTCACATCCTAGAGCACAGCCTCCAGGGAAAAACCTGGAGCTTTATTCACTCTGCTATGACACACATTTCCTACAACTATATTCATGTCCAGGTTTCAGCAGTGAGACAACACAGAAAATAGAAAATAAACAGGGATTTCTCTCACCCTCTTGGATCACAGTTTCTCCCATGGAAAGTCCCCTCCTTCCTTTGAAGCTTTAAGTTTTAAGAATTTTATAACTGTGCCAACACTGTTGCCACAGGATTTCTGAGGACTTGAGGACTGGGGTACAGGAGAACACTAGGAAGGAGGTGGAATGGAGGGTTAGGGGGGAAATGAGGGAAGGTAGGTAGGAGCGGGGAGATGGGAGAAGAGGGAGGGAGGGAGGAATGGCCACACAAGAGAGATCTTCTGGGTTCTTACAGAGGATCAGAAACCCATTGTATAAGTTACTTTTGTATAGCTGTGACCAAAATCCCTGATAAAAACAATTTAAGGGGGGAGGATTTGTTTTGCTCATAGTTTTGGAGGGTCCAGGCCATGGTTGCAGGGCCCATGTGCTTGGCCAGAACACTATGGCATCAGGAGCACGTAGCAGAAGAGGTACATATAACTCATGTTGGATAGGAAACAGATTGGAAGGGACTGGGAACCAGGCACAACCTTCAAAGGTATGTCACCCAGTGACTTGCTTTAGCTAGGTCCAACTCCTTAAATTTTATATTATATCCTTAAATACCAACAACAACTGGGGACCAGTAGGAGACATTTCATATTCAAACCACAACATTCTGTCTCCAAAGGTGAATGCCTGTCATCTCACAATGCAAAATGCATTTAGTCCATTTCCAAGGGTCCACAAAGTCTTGACAGTTCAAACAATGCTAAAAAGTAAGTCCACGCCGGGCGTGGTGGCGCATGCCTTTAATCTTAGCACTCGGGAGGCAGAGGCAGGTGGATCTTTGTGAGTTCAAGGCCAGCCTGGTCTACAGAGTGAGTTCCAGGACAGCTGGGGCTACAGGGAGACCCTGTCTCAAAAAGACCAAAAAATTAAAATTAAAATTAAAAAAATTAAAAAGGTCCAAAGTTTCTTCTGAGATTCTAACTCTTAACTGTGAGCCCTGTAAAATCAAAAAGCAACTTACTATTTCCAGCATACAATGGCATAAACACTGCCCAACCCACAAGTGGAGTAAGTGAGAATATCAAGGAGTGATCAGATCAAAGAAAGACTAAAACCCACCAGGGCAAACAGTATTCCTGCACCTTTATGTCCAGGATCCAGGGCACATGGTGTCAGGATGTAAGCTCTGAACTGAGAAACCCAGTCCCTCTATGGCTTTGCTGTTTGCAGTCCACATGGCCTCTTTCCTGGGCTGGTGGCTTTTATCACCAGATGGTCCATGTTTCACTTTCACAGCTTCATATACTACCAGGGGCTACTTACAGGGATTCAAACTCTACCACACACAACCTATTCTCTCAGACCTTCCTTTGAATCTGGGTGGAAGCTTCCATGAACCTTAACTCTACCAATCTGCACTGAATACAAAACTGGCATCACGGGGGTCAAGGTCGCTGCCAGCTTGAGCAGTAGCTGGCACCCCTTGATAAGAGCTGCACTAGGTTCTGAGTGCGAGTACCTGGGCAGTAAGCCCATGAAACCATGTCCCTAGGTGACCATGTACATGCACGGAACACCTGGAGTGCTCTTCTCAAAACAGTCTTTCAAACAAGCTGAAACCTTTACACCCCTGATCCGCTGATGGGTAGGATCTGCCAACTCCAGAGCTTGTCCTCCAGGCTTCCTTCACATGTCCAACAAAACTGCTTGGCTTCTTTTTCATAATGATCTCTTTGGAAATGACTTCCCAACTTACACTGGCTTTTCTGTCAAACCTGAAACTTTATCAAGTCTTTCTGCTGTGCTCTTTGCTCCCAATTCTCACTATAAACCAAGATAAAGTCATAAATAACATATCAAAGCCTGAACTCTATACTGTCTTGAAATTTCCTCCATCAAATTAGTCCACGACTTTTTTTTTTTTTTTTTTTTTTGTCTTTTCGAGACAGGGTTTCCCTGTAGCCCCCAGCTGTCCTGGAACTCACTCTGTAGAGCAGGCTGGCCTTGAACTCACAAAGATCCGCCTGCCTCTGCCTCCCAAGTGCTAGGATTAAAGGTGTGCGCCACCACGCCCATCTAGTTCCAGTTCACTACTCGGCTAGTCCACTACTTTTAAGTCCAGCCTCACTCAAGGTCTTAGAACATGAATATAGGCAAATTCATTAGCAAGTAATATGGATAGTTTCTAGCCCAGTTCTTGGTAGCATCAGCAGTGCTAGCTCATGATCTAGCCTCAGTGTCTGCATGTCTACCTGCATTGAGTTCGCACAAAAATTTCCCATTATGAACAGATTAGAGAGCAGTCTAGACTTTCTTCTAGTCTGCTTCAACTCTTCAAATTCCTTCCAAAAAGAAGCTCTACATAACTTAAGAATCACATAAAGATGGCAATAATCCTCCCTTTTCTGGTACTAATTTTCTGAATTATTTTTGGAAACACATTTTTGTGATCAAAGTAGCAGAAAACAGTGTGTTAGAGAGGAAAATTACTACTTTGGCCTCCCGGTTTCAGAGAGTTCAGTTTGAGGCCAGCTTCCCTGCTTTGTTCTGAAATAAGGCTGAATGAACATCACCAAGGCAGCAGGAGCACGGGGAGCCCGTTCACCTAACGGCCAACAGAACAGACTGGAAGCCCTGCAGACCAAGCGTGACCTTCAAGAGCACATACTCCAGTGACCTATTTCCTTCAGCCATGCACTACCTCCTAAAGTATTTAACACTTCCCAAAATAGGTCTACCAGATGGGGACCAAGATTTCAACACATGAACCCGTGAGCAACAGTTCATACTCAAACCTGAACAATTCTTTTCCTGTTCTTCAAGCCAGAGCTTAAAGAGTTTTCAGAGATTTCTTAAGTATTTTGAGCTGTTCAGCTACACAAAAGTGAATAGTTAAGTCACCACTGATTTAGTGTCACTTCTAGTTGTCTTTTTCCATGTGCCAATTTACAGAGTCTGCAAATAGCTATACCATGAATTCTGGCCAGTTTTTATAAGTGCACTCAGTGAGAAAGACAGGGTGTATGCTTCTGTCTTACTGGAACTCTACATAAGTTATTTTCCCCCAAATTTGAAATGGGGTTATACAACATTTCGTCAAATACTTGTTCTGACCCTTTCTCTCCTTCCTCTCTGGAATTCTTGTTACATGGAATGCTGGGAAGCTGCACACCGCCCCACGGGTTTCTGAAGTACTGTTTTTATCCTTACAAAGCTTTTTCCTCTCTACTTCAGAATGGCAACTTTCTGTTGACCTTCACATTTATTCTGGCATCTCACACCTGCTGTTAAGCTTATCCAATGAGTTTCACATTTCAGATATGGTACTTTTCTAAACTAAAATTTCCATCTGGTTCTTCTCTAGCTTGTCTCTCCACTGTTACTGTCCTTTGCTGACTCTCTTGTTAGCATGTTTTCTTTAAATTCTCTCAACATATTAAAACAGACCATTTAAAGCCTGTGATAAACCTAACACCAAGCTCAGTTTACTTCTATTGATCATTTTCCTGACTGTGATCAGCACCCCCCCCCTTGTCTTTTTTTGCATGCATGGCAATTCTGGTGGAGTACTGAACTGTTAACATACTGCAGTAACTGGGATTCACTTCATTTTCAGTTATTTTTGTGGGTTTTTGTTGTTGTATTTTTTAGTAACTAGTCTTGACTTAACCTGCACAATCTACCCCCCCCAGTGGTGTCGAGGCAGGACATCTGTGTCCAGGTACACCTTGCTCTTTAGGGACTGTACAGAGAGGTCCGCACAGTTTAATCATCGGCCAATGACTTGGGCAAAGGTTGTGCTCACACACTGTGAGCCTGCAAGACTGGGAAATCCAAAGCTATAGACAGTTCTCAAGTCCCTTAGCTTTCATATTTTCCCAGGCTCTCTAGGGTCTCCCCATGTAGACAGCTTATCTCAGCTCTTTTCTAGATTTATCTGACAAATATCTGGTGGTCCACTATTCACCCAAAACTAGATCTATAACCTCAAGCTAGCAAAGCAGCACATTTCCTCAGAATTCTCAGCACATACACCATTTTAATGAGGAACATAGTATGTTTTCATGTTGTCTGTCACTCCATCCTGCCCTGCATCAAGACACTCCAACTCGTGGATGGCAGAGCTGATTGTGTTGTTCAGGATACTATAACAAAATACCCTATACTGTCCATTCATCTCCTCAGAAGGTGATTAAGGCCAGGGCAAAAGCTCTACCCTCCTGGGCTAATCTAATTCTAAGCATCTCCCAAAGGCCTCACCAACAAGTATCATCCTGGAGGACTGGGATTTCAACATAGGAATTTGGGAGGATAGGAGTATTCTGTCCAGAGCACTGATAAAACAGTTCTCACCAGATTAGCTGGAGAGTCTGGGAAGGAATATGGGAAGAGACTGAAGTTGAGCTGGGCGTGGTGATACAAGCCTTTAATCCCAGCAGTCTGGGAGGCAGAGGCAGGTGGATCTCTGTGAGTTCAAGGCCAGCCTGCATTACAGAGTGAGTTCCAGGCCAGCTGGGGCTATAGGGCCCTGTCTCAAAAAGGTAAAAAAAGAAAAAGCAATACTCAATATTCTCAACATGGGAATGGCAAAATAAGCATTACTTGGCCTATGAAGAATTAGATTTTGTCTGAGATCTCCTGAGGCCAGAGGAAGGAAGAGCAGGAGACAGGTAAGAACTGGGTGCCTCAGCAAAGCTGATTGTTGATCCCTTAATCCAGCTGTCTTTAGCTTGATTGGCTTTTGTGGCTGTGGGGTTGGAGTTATCCTCCCAGCTGGGATTAAAGATGCTGTCTTTGGCTTGATTGGATTTTGTGGCTGTGGGGGCGGAGTTATCCTCCCAGCTGGGATTAAAGGTGGGCTTGTGTGACTCTTGAGATCTGAGATCTCCTGAGGCCAGTGGAAGGGACCGGGGCGCAGGCTGAAGAGCCCCGCCCCCCCCCAAACTGGGATTACGAAAAGGCATCTGAAGGAGGCAAGCAAAGCAAGCCTTCAACACAGTGAAGAGGCATTTAGGACTCACATTGGAATACAGGCAAGGAGAAGCCCATATGCCAGGATCACGAAGAAGAGAC
>VZQC01005317.1:0-154196 GCA_009823505.1 Rhizomys pruinosus | reverse complement strand
AAAAAAAAAAAAAAAAAAAAAAAGAGCCAGGTACAGTGTCTTGTGACTATAATCTCAGTACCTGGGAGACTGAAGCAGGAGAACTGCTGTGAGATCTAGCCCACCCTAGGCTACAGAATGAGACCTGTCTCAAATAAACAAACACCCCCAACACCAAACTAAACTGCTAAGAATTACAATGAATGAAAGTCATTGGCAATTACTCTTAATCTTTGTAATTTTTAGCTGGCAAATCAGAAACTTTTTGCAAAAATGTTTTTACATTATTCACAAACTTTGGGATGTCCAAAAGAAAAGGGAGACTTCAGGACCATGTCTCAAAAAGACCCGCCCACACACACAAGGAAAAGGGAGACTTCAGGACCCTGTCTCAAAAAGACCCGCCCACACACACAAAGAGAAGGGAGACTTCAGGACCCTGTCTCAAAAAGACCCACCCATGCCCACACACACAAAGAAAAGGTAATATACTTGAGGAACCTGGAAGCAAATTTTGGAGAGAAAATTTTGTGGGCTTGTTTTTTTAGACAGGGTTTCCTGTAGCCTAAGCTGGCCTGAAATTCACCTTGTACACCAGGCTGGACTCTATTTCACAGAGATGTACCTGCCTCTGCCTCCCAAGTACTGGGACTAAAGGTGTGTACCACCAAGCCTGGCCTGAGTCAGAATTTTGAATAACCAACAACTGCTACATATCAAAACAAAATATGAAGTCTCTTTAGGATTAGTTTCACTTCACAATGGCACCAATATCCCCAGAGTGAACTCATCATCACAAGGCCTTTGACCAAAGTATATTAAAAATCAAAAATAGCTGTCTAGGGGCTGGAGAGACAGCTCAGAGGTTAAGAGTACTAGCTGCTCTTACAGAGGACCAGGATTTGATTCCCAGCATCCACATGAAAGCTAACAACCATCCATAACTCCAGTTCCAGGAGATGGAACTCCTTCTGACCTCTGAAGGCACTGTAGGACATAGGTACACCTAACTACATGCAGACAATACATACATGCACATAAAATAAAAATAAAAATAAAATAATATATTTTTTAAAGTTTTCTAGCAGAAACTTAGGTTCTAAAATTTAGTTATGCTTAATTTGACATCTTGAACTTATCTAAATTTCCACTGCCTAAAATACAATAAAAACAGTTAAGTAGAAAAGCACGGTAGTAGAAAAACAGAACGTTGTGGATCTGGTGAGTAGACATTTACAAAGGAGGAATTCTGGAGAGAAAGGAACAAGCAAAATGGAGGAGAGGAGATTCGGGAGATCCTGAACATCTTTGAGAACTGAGAACTCTAAGTTGTTGGACCATGAACACCTAGCAAAATCGATCAAAACAGACTTAAACTAGAGACTGGATTCTGAAATTTCTGAATGCTGGGAACTGGGGGAGGAGGAGGGAGAGGGAGTGGAGGGGGGTATTACATGTTAAGAACCAGGAATCAGAGTGGTTCTGAAGGGCTCAATGACCACACCTAATGATTTAAAAAAAAAATAAATCTGGGATTGTGGCGCATACCTTTAATCCTAGCCACTTGGGAGGCAGAGGCAGGTGGATCTTTGTGTGTTCAAGGCCAGCCTGGTCTACAGAGTGAGTTCCAGGACAGCTGGGGCTACAGGGAGACCCTGTCTTGAAAAGATAAATAAATAAACAAATAAATAAATACAACAAAAAAACCCCGAAAAAACTTTAAAAAAAATTTGCAGTTGAAATCTTTACCTTATCGATTATAAGGCAATTAAAAATAATTTTATGACTCATTTTAAATATTTCTAAAAATATAATTTAGCCAATGGCAATATAAACAAATTTAACCTATGGAAAATATGTTTCTAAGACTAAACAAAATCTAAGCATGAAACAAAGAACATTTTTGATCCAGGCCGGAAGCTCAACCCTGAGGTAAGACAGAGATGATGCCCAGCAATACGTTGATGGGAACGTCGGAGCACTGAAAATGCAAGTGTATATGGCCAGTTAGAGGCCCAGCAGTAACACCTTAAGAAAATGAAGTTGATAATCCAAATAAGCACATGTTAAACTGATTTAGAAAACAGCAAAGATTTAAATGTTGAATTACTGTTAAATAGTATATGTGGAAAACTAAGCAAATAATTATTAACTCTGAGAAAATAAAAATGCAGGAAAGGAGAATGGTAACAATAATTTACTAATACTTTACTAATGTATTATGTTGTGGTCAAAGAGAGAGTGGATATGTCTATTATGTTTGTATGTAAAGTAGGGACACAATGTAAAAGAGCTAAACTCTTACCTGGCATAATGGTTGTGATTTTTTGAAATTCATCTCACTCCAATAAGACTAGCCAAGATCAAGAAAACAAAAGACACCAAATGCTGGAGAGGTTGTGGGGAAAGGGAAACAGTCATCCACTGGTGGTGGGAATGTAAACTGGTACAACCACTGTGGAAAGCAGTGTGGAGAACCCTTAAAAGACTCAAAATGAGCCTACCACCTGACCCAGCCATACCACTCCTGGGTACATACCCACAAGACTCATCCTACTGCAAAGATACATGCACAGCTATATTTATTGCAGCTCTCTTCACAATAGCAAAGAGCTGGAACCAAGCCCAAATGTCCCTCAACTGATGATTGGATAACAAAAATGTGGTACATCTACACAATGGAGTTCTATGTAGCAAGCAGTAAAGAAAGATGACATCATGAGCTTTGCTGGTAAATGGATGGAACTCGAAGCAATTATGCTAGGTAAAGTAACACAGTCCCAGAAAAAGAAAAAGGTGAATGGTTTCCCTCATTTGTGGATGCTAACACCAAATCCCCAGTTGGAAGGCAAACTGAACAACTTTATTATAGTTCATTGTATCTGAAAGCAACTGTGCTATTACAATGCGAATCTCTTAATGGGCTCTAGAATTGTCCTACCACTTGTATTCACACATTGTAATTACCATATATGG
Source organism: Rhizomys pruinosus (assembly GCA_009823505.1). Lineage (NCBI taxonomy): Eukaryota > Metazoa > Chordata > Mammalia > Rodentia > Spalacidae > Rhizomys > Rhizomys pruinosus. Next base: position 151,241 of record VZQC01005317.1, on the reverse strand, counting down.
ATGGAAGATATATAGTCACATTCTAAAAAAAAAAAAAAGAAAGAATGTAAAGTTACACATCTTTTTACCTGCATGCAATTTTACTGTTAAAATGTAAAACAGCCAGGGGTGGTGGTGCACGCCTTTAATCCGTAGCACTGTGAAGGCAGAGGCAGGGGATCTCTTGTGAGTTCAAGGCCGGCCTTGGTCTACAGAGTGAGTTCCCAGGACCAGCTGGGGCTATAGGGAGACCCTGTCTCGAAAAGACCAAAAAAAAAAAAAAAAAAAAATAAAAAAAATGTAAATCTCTAAATGTGTTTAGGAATTAACATATAGTTTATTTTCAGAATTTGTAATTTTGATTTATGTGTGGACTGTATATATGCATATTTTGGAATTTAAAATTAAAGGTAACAAAAAAAGAGAAAAAGTACTCAAAGAACTGACCAAAACGGTAAACTTGTGCATCGAAAAAGATACAAGACAGGACTTAACATGTATGACAGAATGGGGGGGGGGGGGTAAGGGTTGGGCATGGATGAGGGAATGAGTCTAAATTTGATTAAGAAATGTTGTAGAAACTTAAAAAATAAAATGTAAAAAAAATTTTTTTTTTTTTTCCAAAAAAAAAAAAAAAAAAAAGACAATGAATTGAATTCTGTCCTGGAGCCTCTAGGAAGGATCAGAGCCTGATGATTAAAAGTAAGGTAGCTGTTCTAATGTATTTCTGTACCCTCTTGGTAATAAAACATAAATGTATCTATTCCAAACATAAATATGAGCAATTTACAATAGACAAAATATATTGTCTTTCCCTATTATATTAAAAAAAAGAAAATCAGGAATTTACTTGATAAGAAAATCAGCAATTTACTTGATTTACTTGATAAGAAAATAAAAACAAAACAAATCTGCTATTAAAGTTCAAACTAGTAGCAAACTCAATGAGGGGCTGGAGAGGTGGCTCGGTTGTTAAGAGCACTGGCTGCTCTTACAGAGGACCTGGGTTCAATTCCTAGCACCCACATGGTAGCTAACAACTGTCTGTGACTCCAGTTCCAGGAGAAAGTGATGCCCCCACTTCTGACGTCTGTAGACAATGCACAATACAGGTACACTTAGGTATATGCAGGCAATATACTTGTATACAAAATAATAAATAAAATATAATAACTAAATGAAGCTATACATGGTGGCTAGGGCATTCTTTTAGTCTCAGCACTGGGGAAGCAGAGGCAGGTGGATTTCTCTGAGAATGAGTCCAGACTGGTCTACATGGCCAGTCCCTGGCCAGCTGGGGCTATAGAGAGACCCTGTCTCAAAAAGACCCAAAACAAACAAATACCACAATTATCATGTGTAAATAGTAGCCAGTTTGAATGTAAAAAAAAAAAAGTTACAATCAACTTCTAGAGTTAAAAAAGTAACTCTGTCTCAGGACGTACCTTAGTAGCATAAGACTTGCATCTAAGAGGCCTTCAGCCCTATCCGAAACAGCAGCAGCAACAACAAAAAGCAAGTAGGTCTTTTTCCTTTGGAGATAAGACAAAATTATCTTCAGATGTTGTATTTTATTGAAATTTTCTTTAGGCCTGTAACATGAAATAAGTTGTAGTAAAATATTCGACTAAGCCGGGTACGGTGGCACACGCCTTTAATCCCAGCACTTGGGAAACAGAGGCAGGTGGATCTCTGTGAGTTCAAGGCTAGCCTGGTCTACAGAGTGAGTTCTAGGACAGCAGGGGCCACAGGGAAAAACCTGTCTCAAAATGACAAAAAAAAAAAAAATCAACTAAAACATAACAAAAGTATTTAAAAATCCATGGACATGAAGAGTATTTTTTAAAGTTTTAAAAAAACATGGCCAGTCTTGACATTTACAAATATGAGCATTTAACTAATACAAGCAGAAACTTCTCCATCACCTTATTTACTGCCGTGTTTATCCAATGTCAACCTAAACCATGTTCTTTAACCCATACACTTATAATTCTGTCCAAACAAGTAACTGGGGCTCAAAAATCATTGACCTGTAATCAAGTACAATTCAGTAGAGTACTATATTATGCGATACTAAAATGAAAGATCTTGTTACACAAGTTTTTTACAAAGTAGTAGAATAAGATCATAAACTTAAGAGTACGCTACTCGGGCCTCAGTACTCAGGCTGTTGCTGACTGTTGGCTTATCCAGCTTTCTAAAAGCAGCATCACACAAGAATAAAACCAAAGTACTGCATTAAAAATTAGCACACAAAATATTTCTGATTGTGAAAAATAAATGGAAATAAATGATCTTCTCCAAAGCTCCGATGATACTTGGTCACTCAAGAACAAAGGCAGAGCACAGAGAATGCTCACAGGAACACAGAAGCACGGTCCAAATATGGGAAGACTTTCATTCTGCATGTCCAGGTATAATCCTTGTAATACTAATTATTTCATAAACTTTTGGAAATGTAGAGAGTCAAAGAGCTCTGTGTTGGAAATTCAGATTATATCCTAATAAAAATGTAGAGGGTTTTTTTGTTTTGTTTTAAGCTTACTTCTTATGAGAAAGACTTTCTGCTTGTAAGAAGTTAGGCAATATGTAATTTGTTCAAAGTGATGAAAGAGCACTCTAAACAGATGAAATTACAAATGAACTCTGGTACTATTTTATCTTTCCTCACTGCACATCGCCCTATGGCAGTGTCAGCACCGCAAGACCACTGTGTCCCCTTGCCAGCCTTCAACTGCACCAGGTGTCACATTGTGAAAAATATTGGAAACATAAGGTAAAAATATAATCTGTGTCCTTCATAAATTTTTAAAAGTTTACACGTATTGTTTCAGGTACTGCAGAATGCTTCACAAGTTCGTTTCTGTAATGACACTTTTCTGCCTTAACATAATTTTACCTACATATTTTGATTTGGCAAGATAGCGTTTACATTTAGACTCAACAATGGAAACATTTGAGCAGTGGTGTGCCTATTGCTTGTCTGAACCCTACTTCACCATTACAGGAAGTCCTGGCAAGTCAGGAGGCAGTCATCTCCTTCCACATTTATTTCCACAGCTCTTTCCTCCATTTAGCTGCCTCCCTTCTAATTCCTATCCCCAAGTTTTTCAATATCCTCAAACCATTCTGGCCCTACAAAAATCACCAAGATTATAAAGGTTCCTGCACAACTCTATTCTTGCCCATTCCTAGGCTCTTTCACATTCGTATTTTAAAATATTTATATTACATTGTCAACCAATTATTTTTAAAGAGAAAGGTAAAGGAAAATGAGACTAATTATATATGCTCCACTGACATGTACCTCTATTTGTGGAATTAAATGCATCAGCATTCCTTACCACTTTTCCTCAAATCTCAGAAGAAAACATGCCCTTCCTTTACGAGGCTGCTTCCTGTACAATGAACTATATCCATCCTGGCCACTATGGGACCACGATCCTTGGCTTACTCATTTGTAACTCCCATATTTTCTCTCCCACGTCTATAAACGCTAACATCTTCTCCAGCCCTACTTTTAAGAATCACTATTAGACAATTACTGTAGACATGATAAAAGAAACATCTGTATGTTCTTAGACTCGAAGTTTGAGAAGTCCCTTTCCATGTGGTCAAAATCATGTATTGATTGATCAGATTTCTCCCTTGTGTTTTATACAAAAATAGAATTGATAAAACATTTTTTACAAAACTAAAAAAAAAAAAAGAATCACTATTCTGGGGTCTGGAGAGAAGGCCTAGCAATTGAGAGCACAGACTGCTCTTGCAGAAGACATGGGTTCGATCCCCAGCACCCACATGGCAGCTGAGAGCTGTCTATAACTCCAATTCCAGGAGAACTCCAGTTCCAGGGGAATCCAACACCCTCTTCTGACCTCCGCGGCATTGCACGACACGGGTGCACAGACCTACATGCAGACAGCACATTCATATACACACACACACAAAATAAATAATTAATTAAAAAAAAAAAGAATCGCTATTCTGAATCTCATTTCCTTTTTTTTTTACTAGTAAAATATTTTTATTATTTTTTATAGTAAGACAAGGAAAGGAAAGTTTTTTGGTGTATACCAGAGCTAAAAGAATAGAATAAGGGATTAATAGGATTTTATGTACTTTTGACAACCATAAAGTTAACAATATCAACTGTTTGCCATAAAACTTATCATAGCTCCCCCAATACACATATATAAAGAATCATAATTTTAAAATCTATAAAAGTAAAAAATATACAGTGGGACACTCTAACACTTATTTCATCTTCAATATAAAATTGTTAACATTTATTTACACAAAGCACGTGTGTATGAGAAAGTCCAAGCACCCTTTTCTTCTGAGTCCTGGCTCTGGGAAGATGGGACATGTGCCAAACACAGTCACCTCTTCCCAATTCCCCTCAAACCAGTGAGTCTCATTTCCTTTTAAGCCACTCCTCATCTCCTTCCTTTTCCTCACATCAGCCCTCTGCAGAGCAGCCTGCACTGGCCATCATCTCTAGTTCTCCATTCTGCTACTGCCCTCCTCAAATTTCTTGCAGGAATTAGGAAAGATCTAACTGACAAACTATCACAAAATCTGCACAGGGCAGCCCAGCACTGCTGTTGGTATCCCTTGAAATTTCATTCTTTTTGAGACTTCATTTCCTTGTAAGACTATAACTGATGATTTCCAAGTCCTAATTACAGCACTCACCTCACCAACCACCTTCTTAATGGACTTCAACTGGGATTGTGCTTTTAATTATCATTTTCCAAATTATTCACCTACTTTACTAAGCTTAGTCCTCTGACTACAGAGTCAACCTTGCATGTGTTATTATGATGTCACCATATGTCCATTCTCTTCAAAACTTAGATTCTCAGGAGCCCATTTTTTAATCTCCTCCCTCGTCTTCAGACTCCTAGCTCTTCTCTAAATTCTTGTATTCTGCTTTACAAAAACAACCAAAGTCATTCTAGTCACAATCCCTACTATGTTCCTTGCTTTAGAGTTCTCACTTTCCCTATTTAAAAAGCCTTTTACCAGGTCAACTAGCACATTATCCTTCCCACCGTAACCCATGTCCACACTTATGTTCAGAAGTACCATTTACACTGACCTGTATAAAATACAGTGCTCAGAAAAAAAAAAAAGAATCTAAGCCTACGGCTTCTTAAAAAACAAAAACAAAAACCACAGAACTGAACAAAATAGTGCTGTCTTACTGATCCCTCACAAAGCACTAGCCCCACTTTGAAAAACTTTTGTTAATCTGACCACTAACAAAGAGTTCAAAACTTTATCACAAGAAAATATAATCACTGAATCACAACTGCATTTTTATACACCTAATGAGCACTAAAAACACTAAGAGAATACATATGGTGACCATAAGATCAATGCTACATTTTATGAATCATTACAAATGATTACAAATCTCAAAACTACATAACTTTAGACTGATGAACGGATAGACTGTCTTCAAAGCAAACCATTATTTTATAAATGCACTTACAGGGCTGGAGAGATGGCTCAGCAGTTAAGAGCGCTGACTGCTCTTGCAGAGGATCCAGGTTCGATTCCTAGCACCCACATGGTGGCTAAGAACCGTCCTTAACTCCAGTTCCAGGGGAATCTGACACCATCTTCTGACCTCCGCAGCATTGCAGGACACAGGTGCACCAACCTACATGCAGACAATACACTCATACACATAAAAAATAAATAAATATAAATGCACTTACTAAAATACTATGATCAGAATGAGCTTTCCTAGATACAAACACGTTTCTCTCCTAGTTAAAAAAAATCACCTACTAGTTCACCATAACCTATAAAATCCAAATTCCTTATTATGGCAAAGGGCCCTGAAGTCCTCCTCGATTAACTGTCCAGTCCAAACTTCTCTTATTCCTCCTTACAAGGACTTTCAGTCCTATCTGGCCAATGGCTCTCCAACTTTCTAATATTTCACCCTACCATACCTTTATCTAACTGTCCAAGTTAAGATTTCCTTGATTAATTCTCCCAATTTAGGACACAAAACCCTTATTATATGGTACATACTGGACTGTCAATACTTACTCATGGACTCCTGTCTTTTGCTACTTAACTTACTTGCTAAAACTAATTTGTAGCCCAAAATCCAATTGTGGTCATCTTGTAAATATGCACAAGGCTTGAAATTTTTGAGTTAATATTTCAGTCCCAGCTGAGGTTGAACAAGGCTCTTCTGCCTTCAGTTCTTGTGGTGAAAATGTGTCCTTTTCAGTCTGAGTACCATCACACATATACACATACACACACACACACACACACACACACACACACACACAATCTGTGCTTTTATGAATTCACTATCTAAAATGGTCTCAAACATAGCACTGTTTAGTGCTGTCTGGTGTTTTGGATACAAGGCAATCATGCTTTTACTCTATGGAGAAAACATACACGTTAGATAAGATTCATTTGGCTTATAATAAGGCTGGCTATGAATTCAGTGTCACCAAATGCATGGAAACACATAAAATAAAGCTACATATTAATCAGTGGATGAATTACTTTATTAACCAAAGGCTCACATGAATCTTATCCTGTACTCATTATTTGATGATTCAGTATTTGCAGACTTTACAGATGTTAACTACAGCAAGTTAGTTAGAATTGACTATTTCAATTTAAAGGTCTCTCTGTGTTGAAAAACTGAAAGGCTACTGACAACAGACATGGTATCTTCTATATTCTGTTAGTATTATGTCAGACACGATGCAGCTAATATTTATTGAGAAATTTTGAAATTCTGGTTTTAAATATCTGTAACATAATTTACCCTATATATTCAGACTTTAAAGTAAAATTCCCATGTAGGTCAACAACTCCACACAGTCACCCATCTGAGTAAGGCCTTGCTCAATTGCAAAGTTAATGGTCTGAATATTAACCTCCATTCCTACCTGTTCACCTCTTTTATGACTAAAGACGGTGCTCTTTATGTTCAAACATAAAACGACAGTTAAATGGAAAAACACTCAGACATTTAGTCTTCCTCTGGTCAGTCAGTGCTATGGGCTTAGACCTAAAAACTGTTAGACAAGTGCCAAAGTGCAAGATAAAACACAGTACCTAGGGTCTGGTCCGTCCCTCCCTCCCTCCTGAGGTTCCAATGAAATTACTTACACACACACACACACACACACACACACACGTGAAACATTTTTAAAAGAAAAAGACAAGAGCAACACTGGAAGTAGTGAGATAGTAGAGAAGTGAGAGATTAGAAAGCCAAAGTTTCAGGAAGTGCTTAGAAGTTGGAAACCAAGTAAGTGAGGCTCTGGTATCTGGCAGAAAGGCTGACTTGATAATCAGAATAATTCTCTTACGACCATCTAAAAATGCTAACTAAAATACCAAAGACATTCTCTAAATTAAAAAAAAAAAGTCTCAAAGAAAACCCCATGGGTAAACAGGACAGTGGCCCTGAGTGCTATACAGGTTCACACTCAGGACTTGGCCTGAATGCTGTGGAGAACTGTAACAGACTCTCCACCAGAACCTGGAACTGACTTCTCCCTTGTATAAGAGGAGCACACTGGCCAACAAAGACAAGACAATCACTTAGTCCATATCAGCAGGGAAACATAGGCTGACAATTTGTGCTCACAGCCTCCACTCAAGAACTCAGGCTCAAATATCCTACTTGGTTAAGAAAATACTGAGCAGGAAAAATAGTGATCCTGAGTCAGTAGCTTCCCAGGTGCCCAAGACAAGCCTTAGAAATCTCAGAAAGAATGTGCCCCTAATCAGGTCACACAGAATCCCCTTAAATAAAAACAAGCAAGAGCACACGATTCAAAATCACTCTTAAAAGAAAAGAAAACAAAAACAAAACCAAAACAAAACAAAGAAAAAAACTAAGCGAAAACATAAAGAAGTAATACTGCCATAGAGGGAAGCAGGTAAGACTGTAGAGGGAAACACAGCTCTTCCCAAGTAACTTTGCTCTGGGTCTCCCTTGAATATATGTGTGCACAAATTCTCTGTTTACAACACAGTCTATAGTTGCTGTGTAAAGTTGAAAACAGATATTTTCTAAGACATGTATGTATTTTTGTTTTAATTTTATGTGTATGAATGCACTGCTTGTATGTAGTTAGGTGTGCCCATGTCATGCAGTGCCCAAAGAGGTCAGAAGAGGGCATCAGATCCCCTGGAACTGGGGTTACAGAAGGTTGTTAGCTGCCATGTGAATACAGGGACTCGAACCTGGGTCCTCTGGAAGAGCAGCCAGTGCTCTTAACCGCTGAGCCATCTCTCCAGCCCCAATATGTACGTATTTTTAAGCGTAACAGTACAAGTCATCTGCTGAGGGAGCATTTGGATTGTGCCATGGACCACGCAGAGAACACACACACACACACACACACACACACACACACACACACACAGGGGCTGGGTAGGTGACACATCTGCACACACACACAGGGGCTGAGTAGATGACACATCTGCACACACACGGGCTGGGTGGATGACACATCTGCATGCACACACACACAGGGGCTGGATGGATGACACATCTGCACACACACAGGGGATGGGCAGATGGCTCAGCTGGCAAAGCTCTTGCCATGCAAGCATGAAGTCCTGTGCTCAGATTCCCAGCACTTACAAAATGGCAGGTATGGCAGTAGCCGCCTGTAATTCAGCACTGGTGAGGCAGACACAAAGGGACCGCTGGAGTGGTTAGCTAACCGGCCTAGCCACTTCCCGGTTCGGAGATCCTGCTCAAAAAGCAAGGTGGAGAAGTGGCTGAGGAACAGCATCACATGCTGACCTTTGGCCTTTGTATGCATATGCATTTACACGTGTACACACATGCACACACACACAAACACCATTGTGGTTTGGATGCGTTTAAACACTTGGTCCTGTGGTGGTGGTGGTGGTGGTGGTGGTGGTGGTGTTTGGGGAAGTGGACTGCTGGGGGATGGGGTGGGAGCAAAGCCTGCAGTGGTCCTGCACAGCGTCCAATCCTAGCCTCTCAGCTTCATCTGCAGACATGCCACAAGCTCCCACCAGCCAGGACCAAGCAGGTCCCAGCCCCCATGCCTCCTCCACCTGAGGGACTATGCCTTTAAACCACGACCCAGAATAAACCCTTCCCCCGCCCCACCTCTGTTTTATTTATCTTTATGTGTAGGAGTGCTTTTTCTCCATGTATGTAAGTGCACCACATGTGTACATGTTTGCCTACAGAGGACAGAGAAGATAGTCAGGTCCTCTTGAACTGGAATTAAGGATGGTATTATCCACCATGTAGGTGCTGGGTACTGAACTCAGGTCCTCTGGAACAGCAGCCAATGCTCTTAAAGTCTCTCCAGCCCCTAATCCTTCCTCTCCTAAGTATTTGGTCAGAGCAACAGGAAAAGTAATTTGCATATGTGGATTCACCACATTCTGAGGACTACTCTAAATACTTCAACTTTCCTTGTCTATTTCTTGTTCATAATAGCTAGAACAGTAACAGACTACACTTGTAATGTACAAAATAGCCAATGTTTAAAACACCAGTGAATAGAAGTGGGATATGGAAAATAGTATGTAGTTCATTAAAACTATTTCCTCCTCTTCTTTTAGACATTTCTTCCAACGTTTATCTTTATATTACAATGAAATATATATATATAGAACAATCTTTAAACATAAACAGGAATTATTTTAACATAAAGAACTCCAAGGTAGTGTTCCCTTTGAGTACTTTATTGCAAATCTCTTTACTATCACTATAAAGCAACAAACAACAAAGCCAAGCACCTAGACCTAAGACCTAATTCAAACCCTGACTTGGGATACAAAACACCTTAAAGTGTATTAAAAGCATCAAGAAATCACACTCAGAACTTGAACACAGAGTGATCTCTCAAGAGTAAAATTAAACACAAGATAAATTCCAGAAGTAAAAGCTAACTTCATCAGTGAAGGTGGCTAAAAATTTTAGAAGTATTTATCCATTCAAAATGTCTTAAGAGAAACCCTTAGGAAGCTAGCGAGATGGCTCGGCTGGTAATGTTTTGCCATGCAAATATGAGGATCCAAGTTCAGATGTCCAGGACTCTCTGAAAGAAAAAAAAAGAAGCTGCCTCTACCTCCTGAGTGCTGAGATTGAGGACAGGAGCCGGCAGGCCCTGCTCAGTATTGTTGTTTTCTATCCCCCCTTCCCTAGATTTGTAATTCCACTCTCTCATCCCTTGCATAACAGAGCCCACACAGCTCATCCTATCACCATTACTGTTAATGTCCTTCCAATCAGATCATGCGGAGATGAGATGTGACTTACTAATTTAATGCCTAAATAAATGGTCTCAAATGAACTTTTCCATTCTTCAATTAAAAGGTCAAATATAGTTAAGAATTTTAGGGAATGTAGCCATTTTTTTAAAAGAGGGGCTGAAGAAGTAACCCAGGTGTGTACCTGACATGTGTGAACCCTTGCATCCAATCCCAACACACATATACAACCTACAATAACATTTATTTATTTATTTATTTATTTATTTATTTATTTATTTATTTATTTATTTTGGTCTTTTCGAGACAGGGTCTCCCTGTAGCCCCAGCTGTCCTGGACTCACTCTGTAGACCAGGCTGGCCTTGAACTCACAAAGATCTGCCAGCCTCTGCCTCCCGAGTGCTAGGATTAAAGGCATGCGCCACCACGCCCAGCTCTACAATAACCTTTAAAACAAGACCAGTGTGCATCTGGGGAAAAAGACTAGCTCTCAACGTGATCCCAAACTGAAAATGCAGAGTGCATAGGACTCCCTTGAAAAGGTCAAAGTGTGTACTCTATGCCATCTGACTTCCCGTGGCTTCCCAATGTCTGTCTTTACTAACTCTGCACTGCCACTGTCCTCCAAGCTGCCTGTAAGTTTGCCTGCAACTCAGTGCTAAGAGCTTCTTCCTACTCCTCCCTTCGTCACTGTAATCTCCTCAGCACAAGGCAAGCACACAGACCATGCTGAATTTTTTTTATTTTTATTTTTTATGTGTATGAGTATATTGCATACATGTATGTAAGTGCATCTATGTTGTGCAATGCCCACAGAGGGCAGAAGAGGGTATCAGGCCCCTGGAACTGGAGTTACAGATGGTTGTTAGCTGCCATGTGGATGCTGGGGATCAAATTCTGGTCCTGTAGAATAACAGCTGTTTTTAACTGCTAACCCATCTCTCCAGCCCAAAACATTGAAAAAAAATTTTTTTTTGGTATTTTCAAGACAGGGTCTCCCCGTAGTCCCAGCTGTCCTGGAACTCACTCTGTAGACCAGGCTGGCCTTGAACTCACAGAGATCCGCCTGCCTCTGCCTCCCAAGCGCTGGGATTAAAGGCGTGCACCACCACGCCCGGCCCTGAAATATTTTAATGGGCACGCTGCATTACAAAGACCTTTGATTTTTCTATCACCGGAGAATATTTAAATTTCTCTTCTGTTAATCTAGCTTTTCACCTATTTAATCTAATTCCCTCTTTGCCAAAATACAGACATCTGTTCTAACCACCTTGATCTTTTCTGTCCTATCTGACATCCATATACCTCACTCCCACCTAAAGACTTCACTCCTATCACTCATCCCACAGAAGGTCTTTCTCCTGTGGCTATCCATACTTAACCAATTTATGGCCCAACTCTTGCTTGGGCTGAATCAATTTTAGAACTAAATCAGTCTTCTAACTCATCTCAACATTTAATTCAATGAAATGACTAGCAAATCTCTTCCCATAGGTGAGATTTTTCTGAATTATTTTGTTTGTTTGTTTATTTATTTATTTATTTATTTGGAGCAAGGTATGTGGTCAAAGGACAACTTGCAGGAGTCAATTCTCTCCTTCCACCTTATGGTTCTGGGGATCAAACCCACTGTCAAGCTCAGAGGCAGACCCCTTCACTAGCTGAGCCTTCTTACTGGCCCCCGAATCATTTCAGAACTTACAGTGTTATTGTGCTAACAATACTATTTATATGAGGAATTCTGTTCTTCCCTATGTTTAATAACATCATAAGCATAGCCTGTGTGGTGGAATCATGCTTGCCTGGGGGAAAACAAAGTCATAGCTTATTTCCTAAAATAAACTATAGAAAGAAATCCTTTTATAATATATATTTGAATTTTCCAGAATGTTTATGTCTGCAGATTTACTTTCAGTGAAGATTTCCACTTAAAAGTAATAGATTACAAGTTGTTCTTTTTGGAAACCCTCTGAGAAAGGGAAACAGAAATTTAGATAAAAAAGAAGAGCAATCCAAACATGGGAGCAGGACTAGCAGGTACTGGCAGGGCATGCTCCTGGGAGAACAGGAGGAGGAAACTGGCAGCCTTGGGCCAGAACTGCAGGCAGCTGAGGAGAGTGAGAGCAGCCAGCTGTCCTCCTGCTGCGTTCTGATGGGTTTGGGAATGAGGTTATGAGGACTGGAAACAAACTACAAATATCTACTAGGTACAGCAAGCTCAACAAGATAAGGGGCTGCTAAAAGCTTCTTTTTTAGCTCAAACATCCAAGTCATACTTTCTCCTGGACAGTAAGTAGTTGGGAATCAGTAACTTTTAAGAGAAAATAAGGAAGGTTCCACATAATTTTAAAGTTTCTCTCAAGAAAGTAGTAAATTAAAATTAATTGTATCATCTGGAATTTCCAATTAAATAGCATAAGCTGTTGATAATCTGATATATTCTATTAATGTTTACATTGAGTGAACATTAACACTTTCTAAGGGTTTTCATGAGTTCATTTACTACCTTAGTCTATTTACCATATAAGGTCCGATTCCTTCATGGGAATTTTGTCTATCTTTAAGTTTATCAGAACTCAATGCAGAGCATCTGTGAAGGCATGCTGGGACTAGGTCACCCAAGAACACCCAACCACCTTAAACACATGCTTTAACTTTTTCATTATTCTCTGTCCAAAAGATTACTGGTTTAAATGAAGAACATTTAAATGCTATCATTTCATTTATGAAATAGTTAACTTCAACTCTTTAACTTGTACCCAGCTACCCTAAGTTTTTTATACCAAAGTCCTAGCAGAATACTGAAAAATGAAAAAGCCATTTAATTTACACAGCTAAAGTTTAAATGCCCAGAAAATATATTGTGTGTACACAGACATACATAATCTAGCAAAGTAACAGAGAAGCTAAATTCACCTGAAAAACAGCCATACTCATTTGAATTTCCATTATGTCCTAGGGGTTTATTATGAAGAAATTAGAAGTGTGTTAATTTCTTTATTCAAAATGCAGGGTGATCAAACACTGCTTAACTTCTGGAAACTATTAGCAGGAAAACACTAGAAACAAATGAGGATTATGTCAATTTTATAAAATCTTCAGGTTGGAAGAAACCTGAGTTCACCTATTCCATTTCGCAGGTCAATACTTTATCTTTGTAAATACACTAAAAAGTCGGGTAAAAATAGGACATTAACCTTAGTCAACAGTTTATAATTTATAGGGCCACTTTCAAATCAAAACTCTTTAAAAAAATGTTTACTTAAGTCTATATTGCAGGAAGAAGAAAACTATGAATCAGGCCAAGGCAACTGACTAAAAACACTTATTAACCAGTACTAGCCTGTTTTAGAGAGGAGACAAAGAAATTTACATTTATTAGATACCTAAAATGTGCCTGACTCTGTGCTATGGTTTACTTATCCAATTAAAATCACAGTCAGGTGTCCTGGCACACACCAACAATCCAAGCACAGAGGTGGAGGATCTGGATCGCAAGGTCCTGGTCAGCCTAAGGTTGTTACACAGAAAGACCCTTTTTGGAAACAACTTGTACACTAACCCTATAAAACAGATACTGTAAACCAATTTTAGAGAAAAGATACATTGACTTCAGCAGCAACTTCAAACACTTCCATTAGCAAGCTTATTTTTACTGAATAGAACTATGTGATCTGAACAACATAAAAGAACTAGAAATTAGAAAAGCCAAGGCTCTGACCAGTACTAATTCCCTTACAAAACAGAGAATGAAAATAAAATATGGTACCTAATTTTAAAGAATCATATTATTTAACTTTTAAAGATCCTATGAGAACATCATTTTGTTCATAAGATTTTAAATAATATTTGTTATAGTTAATGAAAAATCAATACTAACAGGAAAGTAACTCATGCATAAAGCTGTAATATTAATATTTATGGTAAAATTTTCTGAAACATCCAAGAATTCATAAACAACTATGGCATTAGCCCTCTCCACATCACCTAACTAGAGGCTGTACAAATGAGCTGTATTTGTACATTTCAATTTCTTACCCAACCTCTAGTATAAAATGACAGCTTTTTAATGTATATCATATTATATTTGATGGAAGACTATGGGATTTATATTTTGTTTTATATGAAAACTAATTTCAATGACTTGGACACTCAAAGAAACTAAGAGACAAAACAAAATCAAACAAGATTAACTGCTATGTAACCAAAGGTGGACAAGACAGACAGGTGCAAACAACTGAGGAGTCAGTTATAAGAGGAGTTTAGGGCTGGGTGTGGTGGTGCACGCCTTTAATCCTAGCACTCAGGAGGCAGGGGCAAGAGGATCTTTGTGAGTTCAAGGTCAGCCTGGTCGACAGAGTTCCAGGCCAGCTGGGGCTACAGGGAGACCCTGTCTCAAACACACACACACACACACACACACACACACACACACACACACAGAGAGAGAGAGAGAGAGAGAGAGAGAGAGAGAGAGAGAGAGAGAGGTTTAGATGCTGCACTCACATCACTTAACACTGCTAAGCTACTCATCAGTGATAATGCACCAGAGCTCAATAATATATTATTTAAGAATTTTTTTTTAATTTTTTAATTTTTATTTCTGTATGTGTATGAATGTACTGTCTGCATGCAAGTTTGTGCACCCGTGTCGTGCAATGCCGCGGAGGTCAGAAGAGGGTCTCGGATTCCCCTGGAACTGGAGTTCTCCTGGAATTGGAGTTTCAGACGGTTCTCGGCCGCCATGTGGGTGCTGGGGATCGAACCCGGGTCCTCTGTAAGAGCGGTCGGCACTCTTAACCGCTAGGCCATCTCTCCAGCCCCAAGAATTTTTTTTTAACTCTTCCTTTAAACACCCCCCCCTCCACACACACACACACACACACACACACACACACACAGAGTTACAGGCCTGGCTGGCCTGGGACTTGGTATGTAGCCTAGCCAGGATCAAGCTTCTAATTCTCTTGCCTTTGCATCCCCACACCCAGTTCTACCATACCTAGCCAATAGCTGTCTTTAGTTTCTCAATCTGAGAGGTGCTGACATTTTGAGTGGCTGTTTCCTTCCTGCCAGGGCTGGCCTGGGCACTCTTGTCAGCAACCGACCTAGACCCCACAGACACCAGCAGCAATTCCCCTAACATGTGACAGCAAAACCCTCTTCGGGGAAGAATGTCAGCAAAATCATTGCTGGTTAAGAAATATTACTTTACAGAAGGCTGAGAATGAGGCACAAAGACTTTTCTTAACTCTCTGTATACTAAACCATCTGAATAAGCATCTGAGAGACTGAACATGGGTCTTCCTCAATGGAACCTGTGAACGTACCTTACTAGGAGAAAGGGTTTAAAGATTAAGTTGAGGATCTCTGAGGGAAGATAAGAGTTGGGGAGATGGAGGGGGAAAAATGAGCTAAAAGATTTGAAATGCTGGCCTTAAAGAGAGTGGCAGCCACAAGCCAAGGAATAACAATGAGAAACACTGGAAAGCATCAGGTGAGTTCTCTAGCCCTCCAGAGGAAGCTGAAACACGGATTTGGGCCGAATGCTATTGGTTTCAAGCATCTGGTCTTCAGAACTGAGAGAAAAAATTCTGGTTTTGTTTATAAGCCACTAAGTGTGTCAATTTGTTGTAGCTGGCATAGGGAACCAATGGAATAGTAGAAGGATTTTACTTAGAGTTTTAAAAATGTGATGTCAAATCCACAAGTAGAAATGAAGTAATAGGCAAGCATTTAGCATAGTCCCTGAAAACTGTATCAAGCAAGAGGCAAAAAAAATAAATAAAAGGATTCACATTCAAGGCTCATAAGAATGAACACATAAACCATTCACTCATCTGATGTTAGGTAAGTTATGTGTGGTAATTTGTCTTGTATGAAAAGATAAAGTTAGAATAAGATCAACCAAAGACAATTTTTGAGGGAAGAAAACCTGAATATAGGTTAGAGACCTAGAAAGCAAAGGAGGTGAGAATATGAACATGTACAAACCAATGGAGACCAATGAGATGCTCCTAGCAGCGCTGATCTGGCCAATGCAGTGGGGAGACGGGACCTGAAAAGGCTGTGCTGAATGACTTGGTGGTTACAGAATATTCCACGGGATGTATTAATTAATTTACATTCAAGTTGTGGGTCTTGGTTTTTGTTTGTTTTTGGTCTTTTTGTAGTCCTAGTTAGTCTGGAACCATGCAGACCAGGCTGACCTTGAACTCACAGAGATCTGCCTGCCTGCCTCTGCCACCTCAGCACTGGAACTGAAGGTGTGCACCACTACCACCCAGCTTTTTCTTGATTTTTTTTTTTGGGGGGGGGAGGAGCTTTTGAGAGTTTTTAACAATATTAACATGCTAGACCTACTAAGTTAAAATCCTTTATTGTACTGAGCACTGCAAAGGATCAGACAGGCACTCAGACAAAGATCACACCTGCACCAGAGTTGCTCCGGGGCAAAAGGGACCTACCAAACAAAATCTCATGCAATATATATTTTTTACACATCTAACTAAATCAGCTCAGCACTTCCCAAGGCCAACACGAAACCTCTCTGAGTTCTATCTGTCCCTAAACTTCTAATTTTCACTCTTCCTTTCCTAAGCATATGGCCCTTCACCCATCCAGTCATTTTTCTTGCACTCACAAACTTTCTAAACATTTGACATATCTCCAGCTGTTTATCCACCTTTTCATCTTTCCTACCCGACTAAGAGCTATAGTCTTCAGAACAAAGAAATCATAAAAACAATTTACATACTATATAATAAACCAAAATCTATTTTTTAAAAACATTTTGTTGGCCATTTGTTTAAATTAATATTCTAAGTACACTTACCAAGTGACACTTTTACAGATTTTTTTTCCAGGGCACAAATTACAAAGTAGTTCTACTAAAAGGTATTAAGCCAAGTTCCTTCAGTTCAGTTATTAGAATACTCAACTCTATGATGGATACACAGCATATGGAAGCCTGATTAAGTAAGAAGCAACTTTATGGTAGCTCAGTGCCTGTGTGTTTAGCATGAGCAGAGTCTGCGTTCCATCCCAGCACCATAACCAAAAATGATACCACCTCACAGGAATTAGGATGGGAGAAAGGCTGATTGGACAAAGTAGATGGATAACTATGATGGTAAAAGGAAGTTCTTTTATGAATGTTGAGAGAAGGCCAGTTCAGTTAGCTTCATGAGTAGAGCCAAAAAAGAAAACAACAAAAAACCAGAAGCCACAGCCACACAAGCTAGTGCTCAGATAATTAAGCTGTATGTTAGCTTCTCATCTTCCCAGAGCGTCAGACATCAACTTGTGCATATTTTCAGCCCTTTCTCTTTACCTTAATGCTCTTCAGAAATTTCAAACACACTGAATTTTTTTGCATTGTATTTTCATCAACCAACATATGAGAACACTTGCTAAGCATTATTCTCTTTAAAAGCATTAGCAGAACTTTTTTGGTCTGTGAATCTAGTGGACAAAAATGGTAGTTGGTGATTTTGTGTGTTTGTTTTGGTGCTGTAGTTTGGCTTTCTTTAATGAAGGTCTCAATATTAGCTTTGGTTGGCCTTGAACTCAGGATCCTCCTGCCTGGCTTCCTAGTACTGAGTTTATAGACATGTGCCACCACATCCAACTCTGCATTAATTTATATTTGTATTATGTATGAGGTTTAATGTTTTAACATACATTAAAAATAATTTGGATTTCCTGGTGTGAAAATTAACTGTCCATGGCCTTTGCCCACTTGGTGTTAATCTTTTGCATACTGGTTAGTATCTTTCACATATTAAGAAGTTAGCCTTTGTCTGCAGTATTTTCCCCAGGTTCTTAATTATCAACCTACTATTTTTTAAAATTTTATGTGTATGAGTATATTGCCTGCATGTGTGTAAGTGTACCCATGTCATGCAATGCCTGAAGTCAGAAGAAGGTGTCAGATCCCCTGGAACTGGAGTTACAGATGGTTGTTAGGTGCCATGTGGGTGCTGGGAATCGGACCCAGGTCCGTCACAGGAACAGTCAGTGCTCTAACCACTGAGTCTTTTCTCCAGCCCTCAGCATGCTATTTTTTATTATTTCTTTCTTTCACACATATATCTTCTTTAAATAAACTGCAAATTTCTCTCATGAAGTATTCTCTTATATATTCCTAGAAAAATGCTTCTCAGACCTTTGGGTTTGAAGATCAAAGGAAGCGACAACTATAGGGTACCCCAGTACCACGGGGTACCTACCTGGACTGTACATGGTTACAGTTAAGTATAACCAAGTTTTGATAACCTAGGTTATCAAACAGGGAAGAAAAGAGTCTTAGAGCAATCTATCTGTAGTTGTCTAAGGCAGGTACTGTAAAAATACAGAAGCTGTTGGTAGCCATACTTTCCACTGAGAGAAACAGGAACTGTTCCTCTGTAGCCATAGAAGGAAGGAAATGAACGTGTGGTAGAAATAAAAAGAAAAGATGTAGTGTCTTTCTGGCATTTGAGTCGTTAAGTCCCAGTATTCAGCACACAACATTCACTGCATCTTAAGAAATCTCCCTCTTATTTATGCCAGTTAGAATGGATTTCCACTGTGTATGGACAAAGACAGCTTAGTCACTACAACCACTCTCTACATCTATCATTTTACATAGAGGCATTTTAACACCAAAACCCTCAGGAAGGTCTTAATCTTTCCAGAAAGGACTGTCTGGTGACAGCTATGTGCCAGAAACTGGTCTGAGTTTTTAAAAGATAGTATTAAGAACAGACAAGACAGCTGGCATGGGGCTCTCCTAGTGAGAGAGGTGATACTATAGATGAACAGCTTACAACAGCAAAACATAATTTGAAGAAAAATTGAAACAGAAAAGGTAATGAGATGGAGGGGGATGATGGTGGCAGTGTTCTGGAAGCAATTAGACAGCAATGCTCTTCTGAAAAGATATTCCACCTGAAACATGAAATGATGAAAGCAAGCCAGTCATGTAGAAGCCCACACAGCCTAACGTCAGAAAGACACATTCACAAGAAAAAAAAAAAAACAACAACTGTGGTGTCAGTAGAATCTAGCCACGTGTGGAAATAAGGAACCCATCAAGGCTCAAGAAATCTAAATAAAAGGAAAGGCTGGAAACTGGCAAGCTGAAGAGGGATCAGGCCACATGCAGGGGGTAGCAGATAGTAAAATGGATCTGAAAATAAGCTTTTACAAAAAAGCAAATTATCTTGTCTTCATTTCTCATTTTGCCATGAATCAGTGATAACTTTGAGGGACTGGCCTTTAGAAATCACCATCCCAGAGGATTTAAAACAACAGCTAATTTAGCCAGGAATATTTTCCTAAGCACAAAATGTTTCTTCTGTTACATTAAAAAAAGAAAAGAGGGGCTGGAGGGATGCCTCAGTGATTAGAAAGCACTTGCTGCTTTTCCAGAGGACCCAGGTTCAGTTCTTGGCACCTACATCTGGCAGCTCACAGCCATCTGTTACCTCCAGTTCCAACACCCTCTTCTGGCGCGGGGGCACTGGATGTACATGTGCACATGCACACACTCAGACACAAACACATACACATAAAATAGATAAATATTTTTTAAACAGAAAAAGAGAAATGAATGAAAGGAAAAGGAATTTTAGGGCAAATGCAATTATCAACTTAAAGGAAAAAAAAATCTAAAATAATAGCAACTACTCCAAATTGTGTCCTGTTTATCACTGTGTGAATGAATTTACTATGAAAAAGATTTGAGAAATGTCTGATTCATTCTATCAAAATTAAGGAAGGGCATAAAATGTACGCTCTTGCTAACCTACTGAAAACAGTTTGTTTTGCTTACTGAGTTCACTATTTATGAATTGACTGTTAAGAAAGTTAAATACTGTTAGAAAAGAGAAGGCAGGAATCAGATTTCTGAATTCACTATGCCTGATAAGCATAATCGTAAAGATCTAGGATTTTGTTTTTTGGTCTTTTTGAGACAGGGTCTCCCTGTAGCCCCCGCTGGCCTGGAACTCACTCCCTATATAGACCAGGCTGGCCTTGAACTCACAGAGATCCACCTGCCTCTGCCTCCCAAGTACAGGAATTAAAGGCTGTGCCACCACACCTGACAAGGTTTTTTTTATTTTATTTTATTTATTTCTGTATGTGTATGAATGTACTGTCTGCATGCACCCATATCGTGCAATGCTGCGGAGGTCAGAAGAGGGTGTCGGATTCCCCTGGAACTGGAGTTTCAGACGGCTCTCGGCCGCCATGTGGGTACTGGGGATCGAACCCAGGTCCTCTGTAAGAGCGGTCGGTGCTCTTAACCGCTAGGCCATCTCTCCAGCCCACCTGGCAAGGTTTTTAATCTTATCTTTACCTTATCTCCATAAAGAAGACCACCTTCTCTTCTGTGTAATGAATTTAACTCTAAGGGATGCTTCGACAGCTCCTCTAAAAGCTTTTAAAAGGAAACCAATCTGCTTGAAAAGGTTTGGATTTAGTATACATCATACAAGAGTAATGATCTCTTCAGATCCTTCCAGACATCTAATATCTATGTACATTAAGCAAGTAATTAAACCTATTTTGCTTCCAAGATTAATGCCAGTAAATTCAGATCTCTGAAAGCTATAACACATTCATGAATCTTTCACATTTACTTAGCCCACTTAACAGTAGTCCAAAAAGTACACTGCCAATAAGTCTAAAAGGAGAGGTACTTTGTGAGTCGAGTGTGAGTTAACGTTAGTCATTAAACATGGTGACCAAAACTAGGTTCCAAGCGCATCCTCCTCAGCACACTCTCCAACAGTTTGGACAAGTGCAGATGATTAGCAGCAGCTGTCAAGATGCACTGAAGTCTCCCCCTAGTGGTCACGCAAATAACAGTAGAGAGGAAAAACCGCTGCTTGTTTCTTTGAAGCTAACCAAAAACACTAACCAAAACCGATCTTTACAATAAAAAAATTGTAATAAAATACTGCACCATACTAGTAGAGAGATGCAAAACTACAGTATTTTTTCTATATATAATTTTCGGGGATAATGACAATATCTCAAAAATAGTTGGAGTACATATCTGTTCAATCATCCCTAAATTTCAGAATATCCTTTGTAGGTTAATAACACTTACTTGAAGCTACAAATTTCTGGTACAAATTTAGTTACATATCAAATGAAATACATTGAAAATAATTTTTATCAATATTACTATATACCTAATTTACAAAGCTCTCCTTCAGTCATCAGTAATTTGTATTACTGTAGATGATTTTAGAAACAATACAAATGGGTCTTGTCTCTCACATTTTCTTGGTGCTTTAGTCATCAGAGAGCCTGTCTAGCTTGAGCCCTGTACTATTTGCAACTCCCTCAGCAATAATAATCTGCTGATGCTCCCCACTTTTAATAAAGCTCTGATGTCCAAACTGTGCAAAGCCATTTAATTAAAACATCTGTTGTCTTCTACTAATCGCCCATTATTCAGTGGTAAAGAATATAAAGGGATGGTAAATATTCAAACAAGCAACTTAATTTTAAAACAGCTTTATAAAACAGCAACCTAGAGTCTCATGATTTTTTTTAAATCTCAAGCTAAACGACGAGAGAGTGAGAGAGCGAGAGAGCGAGAGCGAGCAAGCAAGCGGAGAGAGAGAGAGAGAAGCAAGCTGGTCAGCTTTCTGGTGCCATTCAGTCTGAAATGAGTTTCAGAAAAAAAGCAAACTGCTCCCCCTCAAATGTTTAAGAAATTACGATTCATTTTTAAAATCCACAGCCTCCTTTAAAAAAATATATTCTTACGTAGAGGTACTAGACTTGCTTTTCAATGTTGATTTTAGCCTCAAAAGCAATTAAAAAAAAAGTTCCCATAGTCCAAGGTGGAAATAGTATTAAGTGCTATCTATCATTTACAAATGGAAACACTTTCTCCACGGCCTGTAGACTCTCCAGGTCAAAACAGATCAATTAAAAGTGTTACCATTTGTGCATTATGTAACCGTAATTTAAAATAAAAGAAACAGGAGTCTTAAAGAGTAACACACCGTGAAAGCGTGTATTTAAACAAGTATTTAAATATATGATATTTAAGACACAAATGACCTCAAAATGACATAACCCACAAAAGTTCTTTGTTTGCAGTAATAAGGCCTCTGAAGACATAACTCTAACCAGGCCTGGTAGCTTATCATAACTGCACATCAGAAGCGTAAAATAAGCCATGCATTAGCTGAGGTCCCTTGCTTTACCCGTGTACCCAACTATCTCTCCACTGGGAGCGGGGGATTACCTTGCCAGATCCACGCGAGGTATTGAAGTTTTAAAGATCATGTGAAAGATTACTCGGGAAGAAATGGCTGCTAAATCATCTTCCAGTTGAACAGCATTCTAACGCACCCCCAGAACCCCATCCAGGAAGCATAAAGTAAAATTCCAAGAATTCCCAAAGGCGTAGGAAGAGTTAAAGGGCCGCCAGCCTGACCTTAACCGGCTGCTTTTCAAGTCATGCGGAGAATCTCCCGAGGCTTGCCCGCAGTCCCCGGACGCTCCGCCGCGCCCCCTCCCCACCTGCTCCAATGCACGCCCCCGGCCGAGGAAGTTGAACGAATGTTCTCTCGAGCTGTTATCCCAGGAGCTGGTAGATGCAGAATAACTCAAGTATTCAAAAACCCCAAACCAGCCCCAACCAAGCGCACGCGGTCCTCACATGGTCGGATCCTTCAATCCACGCGCACCAGGGCCGCCCAGCAAGGCCGGCGGCCGGGCGGGAGCTCTCCGGTCCTGGGTCCACATCCAGGCTCCCGGGCCCGGCGAGCAGCGGACGCCCCCGCAGCCCGCGCGTTGCCCCCGCAGCCCGCGCGTTGCCCACGGCCACTCCGGCCACACCGCCGGAACCTCGTGGCTCCGAAGTGGCCGCCGGAGTTGCAGAAAGCCTCCTCTCGGGAACTCTCGGGAGCGACCCGAAGGTGTCACGGCGCGGCCGCCCGCCCGGCTCTCCATTCATGCCTCAGCGCCAGCGCGCCGCAGAGGGCGGCGGCCGAGCCCCGGCCCGGAAGGGGCCCAGCCGGCCCGAGCGCGTGCGGAGCGGCCGCGACCCCGGCGAGCCCGCAGCCCCGCCGCCCCCGCGCCGCCGACCCCGGGCAGCCCAGGGAGCGTCCGCAGCCCGCGTGGCGGCCGCGCCGAGCAACAGGGCGCCCCCCGGCCGGCCGCCCGTTACGCCGCGTGGGGCCGCCACTCACCGGCTCGCACCCTGGCCGCCTCCGCGCTGCTCCCGTGGCCGCCGCTCTCCGCTCAGCCGCGCAGCGCCATCGACCACGTCGGGCTCGCGGTCGGGCCGGGCGGCTAGGCTCCCGCCGTCGCCGCCTGCCTCAGCCCCCGCTCCCGCCCCGGCACCGCTCGCCAGTCCCGCCCGGGCCGCGCGGCAGCTCCTCCGCCGCCGGGGCGCGCTCCTCCCGGCCTCGCGCGTGCGCCGGATGCCAGGAGCGCGCGCTGCGCTCGTGCGCGCCGAGCCGCCGCCCCCGGAGCCGCCCCGCCCCTCGGCCGTGCCCCGCGGCCAGGTGCGGTCGGCCCGCCGCGCCCGCCAGAGGGCTCTCGGCCCTGCTGCCCGGCGTGCTCGGGGCGCTCGGCGGCGGAGGCGGAGGTGGCGCCCCTGTCCCTTCCCGGAGGGCAGCGTCCCGGGAGCCGCCGGGCACAAAGGACGCGCAGTCCCGGGGCCGCCCTCCCCCGCGAACCCCTGCCCCGGGTGGATTTAACCAGTTCTGCGGTGCCCTTCAGGAATGTTCTCCCAAAGGCCCAGCCCGGGAGCGTGACTCACCCCCCCCCTTCCCCCAGCGAACCGGCAGACACTAGCTCTTTTCATAGCACCGAGGGTCGGTGCACTCCCGAAGCGGGCTAGCCGGACCCTCCCCGGACACAGTGGTTCAGCTCCTCCCAAACATCTGCCCTTCCCCGAGACCTCGAGGGGAGGGGAGGTGCGGTCCTTTCGGCCGAGACCCTGCGCGGACTAGGGAGAATCGGGATGAGGGTCTGGGTGTGCAGAGGACACAGTTTGACAGGAGTGGAGGTTTAATTTTTCAGTTGAAAGGAACAGAGCAATGCAATGCAGTAGACGCTGCTGGCTACAAAAATACAGCCAGGCAGAGAACTTCCAATCCCCTTAGACTCTGCGAACCCTCAGACGGGTGCTCTGGGCTGTCGGAGAAGCTGTCATGTTCTTTCTAAAATTGAAGCATCTATTAAGGTGTTCTTTCAATGGAACATGTTTTCTGCAGTGTTTTCGAACCATCAGTGTACAAAAGTGCAAGTAAAAGTTCTCGTGTGGCCCATACATCCGTTCCTCCTTCCTGGCTCCTGGGCACCTTGCACAGCCCCTCCACAAAACACGCTTTTTTGAATTTATTATTATTATTATTATTATTATTATTATTTTATCAAGGCTTTAAGAATGAGTCTGTGCATCGTGGTTCTTTGAATTCGGAGATTGATTTCAGATGCATTGTCTCTTTGTGGTTGTAGCAGACATGGAAGGGAGGGAGAAAATACTCTGTGTGTATTAAGAGGGCTCCAGTGAGTTTGTCTTTAGCTCAACTAAGCATCAAAGATTAATTCGTTTTTCTATGAGGATCATTAATTTTGCAAACTGACATGTGGGGGACTTTGTAGAGCGTTAATTTAGAACCTTCTTTCCTGAAACAGCAAACCCGAGGAAGGGAAATTGGAAGCAATTAAGAAAAGCAGAATGTGCCAAGGAGCATGGAGCAACTTTGGATAGGTACTGTGATCCCAGGTAGGCGGGTCTGCTATATGAAATGAAGTTCAGTGAGCCAGAGCACAGCAGGAGGGACGTCCATGGCTTGTCCACTCAGAGTGCCAGTGACTCTTCAGGTCTTTTTTGTCCAGACCTCCAGGGATTCTGCTGCACCCTACCTCATGCTTGTAAACTTCTACTTTTTTTCTCCCTTCTAATTCCCAGCTCACCACCACCCTCTTTCCATTCCAGTAGGGGACCTGCTCTGAGCCCTCGGCAGATGGGCAGGGAGTGAATGTAATCTCGGGGTAGGCAGCTGTGCCCTGTAGTGTACCTTTATTTTTTCAGAGGTCTCCTGGAAGCAGTGTCCCAACCTCCTATTCTCCCTCTCTGCAAGCAGGATGAAGTTGCCTGGCTCTGGGGAGGAAGTGGAGAGTCCCTATCTGTTATATCTTAACATGTAGACCTACCTCACTTAACAGCTAGGACCAGCCCAGACCAGTTCCCTTAGCTGTGTATCAGGACCCAGAATCTAGGAGCACGAACAAGTTTGTTGTTGTTGTTTTTTCCATTTACAGTTCTAAATCTTTTCTCTAAATAATGACGGCAGTTGTAGGTGATGGCTGATCACTGTTGTAAAACTTGGCCTCATCCTCAGAATCAGAGAAATGATTTTGTTCCAATAACTGTCTTCAATCACTTCTTCCCAGAGTGCTCTTACCAGTGAAGTCTCACTGTCAGTGTCCATATTTCATCACACTCCTATTCCAGCTATACTATGAAGTGCTACTTCTTTATATAAATGATAGTCCACCTTGTGACATTCTGCCCTTCCCCTAAACTTTAAAAGTGGGGCATGCCAGAGTCAATTTAAAACGATCTGATTTGAACACTGAAACTCCCACCCTTGCTGGGCAGCTCACCTTCCTGAGACACACCCCATCTATTTCCCACACCTGCTATAAATGCTTCATTCTAGGAAAGGAGGTTATGATTGAAAATGATGGTGAATCTCTCTCCAGTGTTCTTAATGGTTTGACTTTTCCCTCAAGGTTACTCTAAACTTGAATGTCTAAACGGATCTGAATTTTACTTAAGCCCAATACATACCCCCCCTAACTAACTCAATTTAAAAATCTGAATTTTGACTCTTTATCCTCAAACATCCATGATTAGCTTTTATTTTCCCTCAGATCTATATAAAAGCTTATATGACAGTGTTTTCTCTAACCAGATTTGCTATTATAGAAATGGAGAATTTGGCTTAACAGCAAGAACCCCAAAATTTGAGCAAAAATCACCCTTCTATCCACTCATCTTCCAAGTAACCCATCCCAAGAGCTTCAGAGCTCCTGAGGACACCTTTGTGGAAACCTGCATCACACAGTCCTAGCAAGCTCCCCATTCCCCCCCATACTTTATTTAGCCTCACCCTTTGATCTCTGTACACAAAGCTAGGTCAGACTCCCCAGTTCCACCCTCCTTCCTAACCTTCTAATTCTAGCCTGTCTCATTGTCACTTGCAGTTTATCTATACACAGAGAAATTTAGCCTGCATGCCATTTTGACTGTTGGACACACACACACACACACACACACACACAGATGCCTAGGTCCCCACCTTTATATTTAATTGGCCTGGAGAACAGCCCAGGTGCCAAGATTTTCAGAGCTCTTCAGGTAATTCTGATGTACAGCCAGGGTTAAGAACTGTGAAAATGAGTCATCTTCCAGGGAACACTTATCCTATCTTTTCACAACACTGGGGTAGCTCCAAATTATCTCAAGTAATCAAATTAAAATACCTAATCCTGTGATTTAAGACTCTTTGCCAATTGACTAGAATAGTCTCCTTTCAAAACAGCTTAAATTTTATCTCCTTTCCAAAGCTTCCCCAGATTAGTCTCACCTGGCTGCCTGAAGATCACTGGCACCCAAATCTCTGAACCTTCTGACTGGCGCTGGTTTACAAACCTTTGGACCACAGTTGACTGTGCGTAATATTCTTTTAATCTTGC
This sequence comes from Rhizomys pruinosus, assembly GCA_009823505.1. Classification (NCBI taxonomy): domain Eukaryota; kingdom Metazoa; phylum Chordata; class Mammalia; order Rodentia; family Spalacidae; genus Rhizomys; species Rhizomys pruinosus. Next base: position 124,261 of record VZQC01005317.1, on the reverse strand, counting down.
TTTTCTAGGTAGCTGTCAGGGGGCTTTTCTCATAATCTAAATCTCTCTGAAGTCTCATTGGTCAACAGACAATCCAAAATAAACAGAGCTGTTTTCTTAGCAGAATTTTTCTCCTCTAATCTGAAAGAACATCTCTTAACACAATACCAGTTATTTAAAAGAAAAGTCATAATTAAACCCATCAACTGTAAGTTATGTGTTTTTCTTTCTTATAAAAGAAAGCATCTATACATATATATGCCACCATTTGTGTGCTTTAGACATTGGAATTTAGTTTCTATGCCCACCTCTCTATTGAAACTACTCTTTACATTGTCACAGTTGACATTTTCATTCATGTGCATGTTTGTTTATTCACATTTTCATTGCTGATAAATGCTGGCAATAAAATCTTAGCAATATCAGCCCTCACCTAAAGGTACCAAATACCAAGCAATTAAAATATCACATGACTGCTACATCACACATCTTAACAGGAAACAGTGTGGTTATGGGAGGCCCTGAGGGTCTTTGCTTAGATGGTATTCATTCCTTTTGACCTGCCCAAAGTGTTTGAGAAGGTTGTTCCCACCACGGCCTTCTGAGCCTCTCCTTTACCTTCCAAGGTACTGAACAACCTGGCAAGCCCTGCATTTCTGACTATCCTGTCTTTGACCTATTACCTGGTTGTATTACTTTCTCCCACTTCATAAATAAGCATGCTCCACTAAAAATAGAGTAGCTTTCTGAGGGGAAAGTGTAGAAAATAGAAAACACAGGAATCTTGTGGACCCTGGTTGCTACTGCCTCACGCTGCCTTGAGTGTATCCACTCTCCTGTGAGGCTTGTTTTCCGATCTGTATATCTACCACTCTCTTGGGAGACGTGTTTTTTAGTCCATGTTGAGTTTTCAGTACTTCCATCTGGATAAGTCAATGTAGCTCCTATTAACATGTCTAAAGTCAAATTCACTGCCACCCTAAGGTACCCACCCCCGTTAGTGTCCCTGCCTGGCATTTTTCTTTATGTCCTCCTACCAGCTCTCTAACACGCACAGATTTGGCTGGCACCAGTTCTCTTGAAGCCCACCTGGAAGTTATAGGAAAAATTCTCTTATCCATTTTCTTTAGCTTATACCTCTTTCCTGCCTCAAGGCCTCTTTGCCCTAATTTAATCTGTACCTGACTGAAGGAAGTCAACCATTTTATCCCTGTCTCCTTACTACCTACGAGACTCTACTCTGAGAGCCATGTACAGTGATGTTCAAGGCTCCCTGCTGATTATTGTGGTCAGTCATCTTTTGTGCCATTATTGTTTCTGTCCCTTAGTGGAATCCAAGCATCAGTGGTTTGTTGTTGTTACTAGTGTTGTTTTTTAAGTTCTTTGGTTGAATCCAATAGTCAAATGGAGTTCGAGATAAGTTGCTCTGAGTGTAGGGAAAACTGCAAGCAGTCATGAGAAGGACTAGAATTAGAAAAGTTAGCAAGAAGGCTGGACCCAGGGAGTCTGACCTAGCTTTGTGTACAGAGATCAAAGAGTGATGCTAAATATGTCTTCTCCATCTCTGCTGGCCAAAATCCAGACTTCTTTGTCTACCTTGCATCCCCCTTTTCCTTGAAATTTTTTCTGCACCACCCCCAAACAGACGTAATTGCTCTCCTTTAAATTCTTGCAACATTTTGATTGCCCCTTACAGCCCCTCTTATTTTGTTTCATAAAACATCTATATTTTCAAATATTTATCTTCACATTTTCTTTTACCATCATCCAGGCTCCAATTCTATGTTGCTAGCAGGTAAGAGCCCTGGGTGCAACATCCAAGAAACCCTACAGCATCTGACATAGCACTGTGCCTTGTAGGCTCTCATTTATTGGAACAAACTTGTTAGTTGGTGGATTTCCAAAACTAAAGACTGTTAGGTGAAAAAGAAAGGTGTAGATGATGCTTACATGCTTGCTCCTGAATATCCCATTACTGTTGAGATGCTCTTACTGGGTCAGCCAGAGTTAGGTAGGGATCATAATAAAGATGCTTGAATTTATCCTGTAGCCAGTACTTACAGCTAGCAGTTCTCATTTAAAGCTCTCTGCAGTTCTCATTTAAAGCTGGTTTCCAAGTTCTGCCACTCCCATTCATATACGAGATGTGAAAAAGGAAAGCAGTTGTTCTACTGTTGGTAAAATTCCTTCTGGGGTGATGGAGTAAACAACATCCACCCTCTGCTCCATTGGTCCTAACCACAAACTGAAGCATGATTTCACCAGGGTGTAATCTGGGAAACCAGTGAGTTTATTGGGCTTACTTACAACCAATGGGTCAGAGCTTACTTATGGGATTGTGGGTACCTCACGCCAGGAAGGCCTCACTGGAAAGTCACCATCCAAGCGTGCATGGTGGCTTTCCCATAGCCACATAAAACTTCCAGAGATCCTCCCCTAGGCTTCCTCAGACTGTGTATCCTTCTATACCTTATATGCCCTACATAGCCCCTCCCCCAGTCCAACTGGTTGGTTGGGAGGTGTGGCTGGACTTTCGGGGGAGGGTCCTGCTTCTCTCCGGCCCCTTCCTTCCTTACAAGCTCAGCTGTGCCAATCCTAGGCAAGTGGAAATATGGCATGTGTCTGTTGGGGACAGTCCTATACAACATCTACTCAGATTTTAAAATTTTAAGATTTTAACGGGGCTGGAGAGATAGCCTAATGGTTAAGAGCACTTACTACTCTTGCAGAGGACCCGGGTTTGATCCCCAGCACCCACATGGCAGCTGAGAATCATCTGTAACTCCAATTCCAGGAGAACTCCAGTTCCAGGGGAATCCAAGACCCTCTTCTGACCTCTGAGGCATTGCACGATACCTACATGCAGACAATACATTCATACACATACAAAAAAAATAAAAATAAAATTGAAAAAATAAAAAAGATTCTATGCAGCATATGACATTGGTGCAGTAGTGGCACTTTTATCTTGGGAGCAATCAATAGCTACCTAATTGGACTTAAAGCCCACCTAACAGGAGGAAACTCGTGTCTGGTTCTGTAAAGATAACCAGATATACATGGCTGAAGAGGTCATAGATCTTAGAGATAGTCCCAAGGCTGTCACATCCCTAGGCTAAGATAACTTCTTACTAAGTGCAAAATAGATATCCTTTTGTATTATAGACAAATATCCCAGACGCCACTCCTCAAAGAAGATTCTTTTGCACCAGATGAAGACTATTAAGAGTAGTGCAACTGGTCACACACAGATATTGTCTGTGAATTGCCCAAGCCTAAACGGCACATCTGCTGTCATAGATCTTAGAGATAGTCCCAAGGCTGTCACATCCCTAGGCTAAGATAACTTCTTACTAAGTGCAAAATAGGTATCCTTTTGTATTATAGACAAATATCCCAGATGCCACTCCTCAAAGAAGATTCTTTTGCACCACATGAAGACTATTAAGAGTAGTGCAACTGGTCACACACAGATATTGTCTGTGAATTGCCCAAGCCTAAATGGCACATCTGCAATGTAACCTTTATACCTAAGGCTCACACAACATAAAACAAGGGCCCAAGAAGTCACCAATTTATCTCTTAATTCTCATTAAGGAAGCTACTTCATGCAACAGGGGACCAGGAACTCAAAAGGTCAAGATGGCCAAACACTGGAGATTAGGAATCTGCAGAGTAGTCCATGGACGGTCTCCTATATTAAGCTTCACTTACCCAGGGGTCAGGGACTATTGCAGAAAGAGGAGCAGAAAGATTGTAAGAGCCAGGGAGGTGATGCATAACCATACAGAAATAGAATCCTACAAGCTTCTGGGACCCTGCTCATATAAACCTACAGCAATGGTGTCAGCATGCACAAGAGCCATGCAAGCTCAGCCAGACAAAAACCCAGCATGCAGCTGGGGAAATGGGCAGCAGAATCCAATCTTAACTGAAGAAATATTGGCAGCTGATTACTGTTGGGCAAGGAAGAACTGGTCCTCTTAAAGTAAGGGACTCTGGGTAGGCTGACTAGATAGAGCTCAGTGGATGAACTTGAACCGAGGAACAGCTGGGGACATTAATTTGGCACAGTAGGCCTTAACACAGATGACAGAATGTATGAACTCCAGTGTGTGCTGGGGAGGGGCTGTAGGAAGGTGCTAATGGAGAAGGGGATATAAAGGCAATTAAGACTGATTGGGCCAGGTGTGGTGGCACACCCCTTTAATCCTAGCACTTGGGAGGCAGAGGCAGGTGGATCTCTGTGAGTTTAAGGCCAGCCTGGTCTACAGAGTGAGTTCTAGGACAGTCAGAGCTATAGGGAGACCCTGTCTCAAAAAAAGACCAAAACCAACAAAACAAAACAAAACAACAAGAAAAGACTGATTGGGATATTATGTATGAAATATACAAAAATTCAATAAAAATATGCAAAAAAGATTCTAAAATGTTACAGGAATTTAAGCAAACTGTAAGCATCTACAGAGTCTGCATTACGTCCTGACCTCATTGGAGAGACTGACTAATTGTAAGCCGAGGAAATTTTCCTACACAAAAATGGTTTCTATGTTTCTTCTGTTTATACCCTTAACAAAGAAAGAGGGCCATGGAGGGATGCCTCAGTGATTAGAAAGCACTTGCTGCTTGTTTCCAGAGGACCCAGGTTCAGTTTCTAGCACCTACATGGCTGCTAACATCCATTTGTAACTCTTTTTCCAGGGGGATCCAATTCCCTTTTCTACCCTCTGTGGCTGCCCTCCACGTGGTAGACACTGACACAAACACATACACATAAAATAGATTAATATTGTTTAAAACAGAAAAGATGAAGAAAGGAAAAGGATTTTAGGAATGCAATTATCACTTAAGGAAAAAAAAAAATATCTAAATAAAGCAACTACCCAAATTTGTGTCCTGTTTTATCACTGTGTGAATGAATTTACTATGAAAAAGATTTGAGAAATGTCTGATTCATTCTATCAAAATTAAGGAAGGGCATAAAATGTACGCTCTTGCTAACCTACTGAAAACAGTTTGTTTTGCTTACTGAGTTCACTATTTATGAATTGACTGTTAAGAAAGTTAAATACTGTTAGAAAAGAGAAGGCAGGAATCAGATTTCTGAATTCACTATGCCTGATAAGCATAATCGTAAAGATCGTAGGATTTTGTTTTTGGTCTTTTTGGAACAGGTCTCCATGTAGGCCCCCGCGGGCCACTGGAACTCACTCCCTTAATAGACCATGCTGGCCTTAATCTCCAGAGATCCACCTGCTCTGCCTCCCCAGTACAGAATTAAAGGTGTGCCACACACCTGACCAGGTTTTTTTTGTTTTTTTATTTTATTTATTTCCTGTATGTTGATGAAATGTAACTGTCTGCATGCACCCATTGTCATGCAATGCTAGCGGAGGTCAGAAGAGGGGTGTCGATTCCCTGGAACTGGAGTTTCACAGACGCTCTCGGATCCGCTAGTGGTGCTGGGGATCGAACCCAGTCCTCTGTAAGAGCGGTCGGGGGCTCTTAAACCGCTAGGAAGCCATCTACTCCACCCCTGGCAAGGTTTTTAATCTTATCTTTACCTTATCTCCATAAAGAAGACCACCTTCTCTTCTGTGTAATGAATTTAACTCTAAGGGATGCTTCGACAGCTCCTCTAAAAGCTTTTAAAAGGAAACCAATCTGCTTGAAAAGGTTTGGATTTAGTATACATCATACAAGAGTAATGATCTCTTCAGATCCTTCCAGACATCTAATATCTATGTACATTAAGCAAGTAATTAAACCTATTTTGCTTCCAAGATTAATGCCAGTAAATTCAGATCTCTGAAAGCTATAACACATTCATGAATCTTTCACATTTACTTAGCCCACTTAACAGTAGTCCAAAAAGTACACTGCCAATAAGTCTAAAAGGAGAGGTACTTTGTGAGTCGAGTGTGAGTTAACGTTAGTCATTAAACATGGTGACCAAAACTAGGTTCCAAGCGCATCCTCCTCAGCACACTCTCCAACAGTTTGGACAAGTGCAGATGATTAGCAGCAGCTGTCAAGAAGTGCACTGAAAGTATCCCCCTAGTGTCCGCAAATAACGAGAGAGGAAAAACCCTGCTTGTTTCTTTTGAAGCTAACCAAAACCTAACCAACCGTCTTTAATAAACAAACATTGTAAGAAAATACTTGTCACCATACTAGTAGAAGATGCAAAACTACAGTAATTTTTCCTATATAGAATTTGCGGGGATAATGGACAATATCTCAAAAAATAGTTGGAGTACATGATATGTGCAAATCAATCATCCCTAAATTTCAGAATATCCTTTGTAGGTTAATAACACTTACTTGAAGCTACAAATTTCTGGTACAAATTTAGTTACATATCAAATGAAATACATTGAAAATAATTTTTATCAATATTACTATATACCTAATTTACAAAGCTCTCCTTCAGTCATCAGTAATTTGTATTACTGTAGATGATTTTAGAAACAATACAAATGGGTCTTGTCTCTCACATTTTCTTGGTGCTTTAGTCATCAGAGAGCCTGTCTAGCTTGAGCCCTGTACTATTTGCAACTCCCTCAGCAATAATAATCTGCTGATGCTCCCCACTTTTAATAAAGCTCTGATGTCCAAACTGTGCAAAGCCATTTAATTAAAACATCTGTTGTCTTCTACTAATCGCCCATTATTCAGTGGTAAAGAAAAAAGGGATGGTAATATTCAAACAAGGCAACTTAATTTTTAAAAGGCTTTATAAAACCGCAAGACCTGAGAGTCTCAGATTTTGTTTAATCTCAAGCTACGACAGAGAGTAGAAGCGGAGAGCGAGAGCGGCAACAAGGCGGAGAGAGAGAGATAGAGCAAGATGGTCACTTTCTGGTGCCATTCAGGCTGAAATGATTTTTCAGAAAAAACAGCAAACTGCTACTGCTCCCCCTCAAATGGATTTGAAAGAAATTACGATTCATTTTTAAAATCCACAAGCCCCTCTTTAAAAAAATATATTCGTAACGTAGAGGTACTAGACTTGCTTTTCAATGTTGAGGTTACCTCACAGCAATATTAAAAAAAAATTCCCATAGTCCAAGTGGAAAAGTATTAAGTGCTATCTATCATTTACAAATGGAAACACTTTCTCCACGGCCTGTAGACTCTCCAGGTCAAAACAGATCAATTAAAAGTGTTACCATTTGTGCATTATGTAACCGTAATTTAAAATAAAAGAAACAGGAGTCTTAAAGAGTAACACACCGTGAAAGCGTGTATTTAAACAAGTATTTAAATATATGATATTTAAGACACAAATGACCTCAAAATGACATAACCCACAAAAGTTCTTTGTTTGCAGTAATAAGGCCTCTGAAGACATAACTCTAACCAGGCCTGGTAGCTTATCATAACTGCACATCAGAAGCGTAAAATAAGCCATGCATTAGCTGAGGTCCCTTGCTTTACCCGTGTACCCAACTATCTCTCCACTGGGAGCGGGGGATTACCTTGCCAGATCCACGCGAGGTATTGAAGTTTTAAAGATCATGTGAAAGATTACTCGGGAAGAAATGGCTGCTAAATCATCTTCCAGTTGAACAGCATTCTAACGCACCCCCAGAACCCCATCCAGGAAGCATAAAGTAAAATTCCAAGAATTCCCAAAGGCGTAGGAAGAGTTAAAGGGCCGCCAGCCTGACCTTAACCGGCTGCTTTTCAAGTCATGCGGAGAATCTCCCGAGGCTTGCCCGCAGTCCCCGGACGCTCCGCCGCGCCCCCTCCCCACCTGCTCCAATGCACGCCCCCGGCCGAGGAAGTTGAACGAATGTTCTCTCGAGCTGTTATCCCAGGAGCTGGTAGATGCAGAATAACTCAAGTATTCAAAAACCCCAAACCAGCCCCAACCAAGCGCACGCGGTCCTCACATGGTCGGATCCTTCAATCCACGCGCACCAGGGCCGCCCAGCAAGGCCGGCGGCCGGGCGGGAGCTCTCCGGTCCTGGGTCCACATCCAGGCTCCCGGGCCCGGCGAGCAGCGGACGCCCCCGCAGCCCGCGCGTTGCCCACGGCCACTCCGGCCACACCGCCGGAACCTCGTGGCTCCGAAGTGGCCGCCGGAGTTGCAGAAAGCCTCCTCTCGGGAACTCTCGGGAGCGACCCGAAGGTGTCACGGCGCGGCCGCCCGCCCGGCTCTCCATTCATGCCTCAGCGCCAGCGCGCCGCAGAGGGCGGCGGCCGAGCCCCGGCCCGGAAGGGGCCCAGCCGGCCCGAGCGCGTGCGGAGCGGCCGCGACCCCGGCGAGCCCGCAGCCTCCGCCCGCCCCCGCGCCCGCCGACCCGGGCAGCCAAGGGAGCGGTCCGCACCCCCGCGTGCGGCCCGCGCCGAGAACAGGGCGCCCCCCGCCGCCGCCCGTTACGCCGCGGGGGGCGGCCACTCACCGGCTCGCACCCTGGCCGCCTCCGCGCTGCTCCCGTGGCCGCCGCTCTCCGCTCAGCCGCGCAGCGCCATCGACCACGTCGGGCTCGCGGTCGGGCAGGGCGGCTAGGCTCCCGCCGTCGCCGCCTGCCTCAGCCCCCGCTCCCGCCCCGGCACCGCTCGCCAGTCCCGCCCGGGCCGCGCGGCAGCTCCTCCGCCGCCGGGGCGCGCTCCTCCCGGCCTCGCGCGTGCGCCGGATGCCAGGAGCGCGCGCTGCGCTCGTGCGCGCCCCTCGCTCCCTCCCGGAGCCGCCCCGCGCCCCTGCCGTGCCCCGCTGGCCATTGCTGGTCGGCCCGCCGCGCCGCCAGAGGGCCCTCTCCCTCTTTTCCTGCGGTCCCGGCGTTCTCGTGTCTCTCTTCGGCGGAGGCGGAGGTGGCGCCCCTGTCCCTTCCCGGAGGGCAGCGTCCCGGGAGCCGCCGGGCACAAAGGACGCGCAGTCCCGGGGCCGCCCTCCCCCGCGAACCCCTGCCCCGGGTGGATTTAACCAGTTCTGCGGTGCCCTTCAGGAATGTTCTCCCAAAGGCCCAGCCCGGGAGCGTGACTCACCCCCCCCCTTCCCCCAGCGAACCGGCAGACACTAGCTCTTTTCATAGCACCGAGGGTCGGTGCACTCCCGAAGCGGGCTAGCCGGACCCTCCCCGGACACAGTGGTTCAGCTCCTCCCAAACATCTGCCCTTCCCCGAGACCTCGAGGGGAGGGGAGGTGCGGTCCTTTCGGCCGAGACCCTGCGCGGACTAGGGAGAATCGGGATGAGGGTCTGGGTGTGCAGAGGACACAGTTTGACAGGAGTGGAGGTTTAATTTTTCAGTTGAAAGGAACAGAGCAATGCAATGCAGTAGACGCTGCTGGCTACAAAAATACAGCCAGGCAGAGAACTTCCAATCCCCTTAGACTCTGCGAACCCTCAGACGGGTGCTCTGGGCTGTCGGAGAAGCTGTCATGTTCTTTCTAAAATTGAAGCATCTATTAAGGTGTTCTTTCAATGGAACATGTTTTCTGCAGTGTTTTCGAACCATCAGTGTACAAAAGTGCAAGTAAAAGTTCTCGTGTGCCCATACATCCGTTCCTACCTTCCCCTGGCTCCTGGGCAGCCTTGCACAGACCACTCCAACAAAACACGCTTTTTTGATATTTTATTATTATTATTAGTATTATTTTATTTTATCAATGCTTTAGAATGAGTCTGTGCATCGTGGTTCTTTGAATTCGGAGATTGATTTCAGATGCATTGTCTCTTTGTGGTTGTAGCAGACATAGAAGGGAGGGAGAAAATACTCTGTGTGTATTAAGAGGGCTCCAGTGAGTTTGTCTTTAGCTCAACTAAGCATCAAAGATTAATTCGTTTTTCTATGAGGATCATTAATTTTGCAAACTGACATGTGGGGGACTTTGTAGAGCGTTAATTTAGAACCTTCTTTCCTGAAACAGCAAACCCGAGGAAGGGAAATTGGAAGCAATTAAGAAAAGCAGAATGTGCCAAGGAGCATGGAGCAACTTTGGATAGGTACTGTGATCCCAGGTAGGCGGGTCTGCTATATGAAATGAAGTTCAGTGAGCCAGAGCACAGCAGGAGGGACGTCCATGGCTTGTCCACTCAGAGTGCCAGTGACTCTTCAGGTCTTTTTTGTCCAGACCTCCAGGGATTCTGCTGCACCCTACCCCATGCTTGTAAACTTCTACTTTTTTTCTCCCTTCTAATTCCCACTCACCACCACCCTCTTTCCATTCCAGTAGGGGACCTGCTCTGAGCCCTCGGCAGATGGGCAGGGAGTGAATGTAATCTCGGGGTAGGCAGCTGTGCCCTGTAGTGTACCTTTATTTTTTCAGAGGTCTCCTGGAAGCAGTGTCCCAACCTCCTATTCTCCCTCTCTGCAAGCAGGATGAAGTTGCCTGGCTCTGGGGAGAAGTGGAGAGTCCCTTCTTGTTATATCTTAACAAGTCGCCCTCACTCCATCCATCTCAGGACCAGCCCATAAACCATTCCCTTATCTGTGTATCAGGAACCCAGAATCTAGGAGCCGAACAGTTGTTTTGTTTGTTTTTTCAACATTTACATTTCTAATCTTTTTCTCTAAATAAGACGGCAGTTGTAGGTGATGTCTGATCACTGTTGTAAAACTTGGCCTCATCCTCAGAATCAGAGAAATGATTTTGTTCCAATAACTGTCTTCAATCACTTCTTCCCAGAGTGCTCTTACCAGTGAAGTCTCACTGTCAGTGTCCATATTTCATCACACTCCTATTCCAGCTATACTATGAAGTGCTACTTCTTTATATAAATGATAGTCCACCTTGTGACATTCTGCCCTTCCCCTAAACTTTAAAAGTGGGGCATGCCAGAGTCAATTTAAAACGATCTGATTTGAACACTGAAACTCCCACCCTTGCTGGGCAGCTCACCTTCCTGAGACACACCCCATCTATTTCCCACACCTGCTATAAATGCTTCATTCTAGGAAAGGAGGTTATGATTGAAAATGATGGTGAATCTCTCTCCAGTGTTCTTAATGGTTTGACTTTTCCCTCAAGGTTACTCTAAACTTGAATGTCTAAACGGATCTGAATTTTACTTAAGCCCAATACATACCCCCCCTAACTAACTCAATTTAAAAATCTGAATTTTGACTCTTTATTCTCAAACATCCATGATTAGCTTTTATTTTCCCTCAGATCTACATAAAAGCTTATATGACAGTGTTTTTCTCTAACCAGAATGTGCTATTAAGAAGTGGAGAATTTGGCTTAACAAGCAATAGCCCCAAAATGTGAGCAAAAATCACCCTTCTATCCACTCATCTTCCAAGTAACCCATCCCAAGAGCTTCAGAGCTCCTGAGGACACCTTTGTGGAAACCTGCATCACACAGTCCTAGCAAGCTCCCCATTCCCCCCCATACTTTATTTAGCCTCACCCTTTGATCTCTGTACACAAAGCTAGGTCAGACTCCCCAGTTCCACCCTCCTTCCTAACCTTCTAATTCTAGCCTGTCTCATTGTCACTTGCAGTTTATCTATACACAGAGAAATTTAGCCTGCATAGCCATTTTTGACTGGTTTGGACACACACACCACACACACCACACACACACACACACAGATGCCTAGGTCCCCACCTTTATATTTAATTGGCCTGGAGAACAGCCCAGGCGCCAAGATTTTCAGAGCTCTTCAGGTAATTCTGATGTACAGCCAGGGTTAAGAACTGTGAAAATGAGTCATCTTCCAGGGAACACTTATCCTATCTTTTCACAACACTGGGGTAGCTCCAAATTATCTCAAGTAATCAAATTAAAATACCTAATCCTGTGATTTAAGACTCTTTGCCAATTGACTAGAATAGTCTCCTTTCAAAACAGCTTAAATTTTATCTCCTTTCCAAAGCTTCCCCAGATTAGTCTCACCTGGCTGCCTGAAGATCACTGGCACCCAAATCTCTGAACCTTCTGACTGGCGCTGGTTTACAAACCTTTGGACCACAGTTGACTGTGCGTAATATTCTTTTAATCTTGCTTTTCTAGGTAGCTGTCAGGGGGCTTTTCTCATAATCTAAATCTCTCTGAAGTCTCATTGGTCAACAGACAATCCAAAATAAACAGAGCTGTTTTCTTAGCAGAATTTTTCTCCTCTAATCTGAAAGAACATCTCTTAACACAATACCAGTTATTTAAAAGAAAAGTCATAATTAAACCCATCAACTGTAAGTTATGTGTTTTTCTTTCTTATAAAAGAAAGCATCTATACATATATATGCCACCATTTGTGTGCTTTAGACATTGGAATTTAGTTTCTATGCCCACCTCTCTATTGAAACTAACTCTTTCATTGTCACGGTTGCTTTTCATTCATGGTGCATGTTTGTTTATTCACATTTTCATTGCTGATAAATGCTGGCAATAAAATCTTAGCAATATCAGCCCTCACCTAAAGGTACCAAATACCAAGCAATTAAAATATCACATGACTGCTACATCACACATCTTAACAGGAAACAGTGTGGTTATGGGAGGCCCTGAGGGTCTTTGCTTAGATGGTATTCATTCCTTTTGACCTGCCCAAAGTGTTTGAGAAGGTTGTTCCCACCACGGCCTTCTGAGCCTCTCCTTTACCTTCCAAGGTACTGAACAACCTGGCAAGCCCTGCATTTCTGACTATCCTGTCTTTGACCTATTACCTGGTTGTATTACTTTCTCCCACTTCATAAATAAGCATGCTCCACTAAAAATAGAGGAGCTTTCTGAGGGGAAAGTGTAGAAAATAGAAAACACAGGAATCTTGTGGACCCTGGTTGCTACTGCCTCACGCTGCCTTGAGTGTATCCACTCTCCTGTGAGGCTTGTTTTCCGATCTGTATATCTACCACTCCTTTGGGAGACGTGTGTTTTTTTAGTCCATGTTGCGTTTCAGTCATTCCAATCTGGAAGAAGTAAATGTAGCTCTAATTAACATGTCTAAAGTCCAAATTCACTGCACACCCTAAGGTACCCACCCCACGTTAGTGTCCCTGCATTGCATTTTTCTTTATGTCCTCCTACCAGCTCTCTAACACGCACAGATTTGGCTGGCACCAGTTCTCTTGAAGCCCACCTGGAAGTTATAGGAAAAATTCTCTTATCCATTTTCTTTAGCTTATACCTCTTTCCTGCCTCAAGGCCTCTTTGCCCTAATTTAATCTGTACCTGACTGAAGGAAGTCAACCATTTTATCCCTGTCTCCTTACTACCTACGAGACTCTACTCTGAGAGCCATGTACAGTGATGTTCAAGGCTCCCTGCTGATTATTGTGGTCAGTCATCTTTTGTGCCATTATTGTTTCTGTCCCTTAGTGGAATCCAAGCATCAGTGGTTTGTTGTTGTTACTAGTGTTGTTTTTTAAGTTCTTTGGTTGAATCCAATAGTCAAATGGAGTTCGAGATAAGTTGCTCTGAGTGTAGGGAAAACTGCAAGCAGTCATGAGACGGACTAGAATTAGAAAAGTTAGCAAGAAGGCTGGACCCAGGGAGTCTGACCTAGCTTTGTGTACAGAGATCAAAGAGTGATGCTAAATATGTCTTCTCCATCTCTGCTGGCCAAAATCCAGACTTCTTTGTCTACCTTGCATCCCCCTTTTCCTTGAAATTTTTTCTGCACCACCCCCAAACAGACGTAATTGCTCTCCTTTAAATTCTTGCAACATTTTGATTGCCCCTTACAGCCCCTCTTATTTTGTTTCATAAAACAATCTAGATTTTCAAATATTTTATCTTCACAGTTTCTTTTAAACAATCATCCAGGCTCCAATTCTATGTTGCTAGCAGGTAAGAGCCCTGGGTGCAACATCCAAGAAACCCTACAGCATCTGACATAGCACTGTGCCTTGTAGGCTCTCATTTATGGAACAAACTGTTAGTTTGGTGATTTCCAAAACTAAAGCTGTTAGGTGAAAAAGAGGTGTAGATGAATGCTTTACATGCTTGCTTCCGGAATATCCCATTACTGTTTGAGATGCTCTTACTGGGGTCAGCCAAGTTCTGTAGGGATACCGATACAGCTGCTTGCATTTCCCTGCTCGCCCGTACTACAAAGCTCGCAGTTGTCTATTTCAAGCGCCATTTGTTTAAATTAATATTCTAAGTACACTTACCAAGTGACACTTTTACAGATTTTTTTTCCAGGGCACAAATTACAAAGTAGTTCTACTAAAAGGTATTAAGCCAAGTTCCTTCAGTTCAGTTATTAGAATACTCAACTCTATGATGGATACACAGCATATGGAAGCCTGATTAAGTAAGAAGCAACTTTATGGTAGCTCAGTGCCTGTGTGTTTAGCATGAGCAGAGTCTGCGTTCCATCCCAGCACCATAACCAAAAATGATACCACCTCACAGGAATTAGGATGGGAGAAAGGCTGATTGGACAAAGTAGATGGATAACTATGATGGTAAAAGGAAGTTCTTTTATGAATGTTGAGAGAAGGCCAGTTCAGTTAGCTTCATGAGTAGAGCCAAAAAAGAAAACAACAAAAAACCAGAAGCCACAGCCACACAAGCTAGTGCTCAGATAATTAAGCTGTATGTTAGCTTCTCATCTTCCCAGAGCGTCAGACATCAACTTGTGCATATTTTCAGCCCTTTCTCTTTACCTTAATGCTCTTCAGAAATTTCAAACACACTGAATTTTTTTGCATTGTATTTTCATCAACCAACATATGAGAACACTTGCTAAGCATTATTCTCTTTAAAAGCATTAGCAGAACTTTTTTGGTCTGTGAATCTAGTGGACAAAAATGGTAGCTGGTGATTTTGTGTGTTTGTTTTGGTGCTGTAGTTTGGCTTTCTTTAATGAAGGTCTCAATATTAGCTTTGGTTGGCCTTGAACTCAGGATCCTCCTGCCTGGCTTCCTAGTACTGAGTTTATAGACATGTGCCACCACATCCAACTCTGCATTAATTTATATTTGTATTATGTATGAGGTTTAATGTTTTAACATACATTAAAAATAATTTGGATTTCCTGGTGTGAAAATTAACTGTCCATGGCCTTTGCCCACTTGGTGTTAATCTTTTGCATACTGGTTAGTATCTTTCACATATTAAGAAGTTAGCCTTTGTCTGCAGTATTTTCCCCAGGTTCTTAATTATCAACCTACTATTTTTTAAAATTTTATGTGTATGAGTATATTGCCTGCATGTGTGTAAGTGTACCCATGTCATGCAATGCCTGAAGTCAGAAGAAGGTGTCAGATCCCCTGGAACTGGAGTTACAGATGGTTGTTAGGTGCCATGTGGGTGCTGGGAATCGGACCCAGGTCCGTCACAGGAACAGTCAGTGCTCTAACCACTGAGTCTTTTCTCCAGCCCTCAGCATGCTATTTTTTATTATTTCTTTCTTTCACACATATATCTTCTTTAAATAAACTGCAAATTTCTCTCATGAAGTACAATTCTCTTATATATTCCTAGAAAAATGCTTCTCAGACCTTTGGGTTTGAAGATCAAAGGAAGCGACAACTATAGGGTACCCCAGTACCACGGGGTACCTACCTGGACTGTACATGGTTACAGTTAAGTATAACCAAGTTTTGATAACCTAGGTTATCAAACAGGGAAGAAAAGAGTCTTAGAGCAATCTATCTGTAGTTGTCTAAGGCAGGTACTGTAAAAATACAGAAGCTGTTGGTAGCCTTACTTTCCACTGAGAGAAACAGGAACTGTTCCTCTGTAGCCATAGAAGGAAGGAAATGAACGTGTGGTAGAAATAAAAAGAAAAGATGTAGTGTCTTTCTGGCATTTGAGTCGTTAAGTCCCAGTATTCAGCACACAACATTCACTGCATCTTAAGAAATCTCCCTCTTATTTATGCCAGTTAGAATGGATTTCCACTGTGTATGGACAAAGACAGCTTAGTCACTACAACCACTCTCTACATCTATCATTTTACATAGAGGCATTTTAACACCAAAACCCTCAGGAAGGTCTTAATCTTTCCAGAAAGGACTGTCTGGTGACAGCTATGTGCCAGAAACTGGTCTGAGTTTTTAAAAGATAGTATTAAGAACAGACAAGACAGCTGGCATGGGGCTCTCCTAGTGAGAGAGGTGATACTATAGATGAACAGCTTACAACAGCAAAACATAATTTGAAGAAAAATTGAAACAGAAAAGGTAATGAGATGGAGGGGGATGATGGTGGCAGTGTTCTGGAAGCAATTAGACAGCAATGCTCTTCTGAAAAGATATTCCACCTGAAACATGAAATGATGAAAGCAAGCCAGTCATGTAGAAGCCCACACAGCCTAACGTCAGAAAGACACATTCACAAGAAAAAAAAAAAAACAACAACTGTGGTGTCAGTAGAATCTAGCCACGTGTGGAAATAAGGAACCCATCAAGGCTCAAGAAATCTAAATAAAAGGAAAGGCTGGAAACTGGCAAGCTGAAGAGGGATCAGGCCACATGCAGGGGGTAGCAGATAGTAAAATGGATCTGAAAATAAGCTTTTACAAAAAAGCAAATTATCTTGTCTTCATTTCTCATTTTGCCATGAATCAGTGATAACTTTGAGGGACTGGCCTTTAGAAATCACCATCCCAGAGGATTTAAAACAACAGCTAATTTAGCCAGGAATATTTTCCTAAGCACAAAATGTTTCTTCTGTTACATTAAAAAAAGAAAAGAGGGGCTGGAGGGATGCATCAGTGATTAGAAAGCACTTGCTGCTTTTCCAGAGGACCCAGGTTCAGTTCTTGGCACCTACATCTGGCAGCTCACAGCCATCTGTTACCTCCAGTTCCAACACCCTCTTCTGGCGCGGGGGCACTGGATGTACATGTGCACATGCACACACTCAGACACAAACACATACACATAAAATAGATAAATATTTTTTAAACAGAAAAAGAGAAATGAATGAAAGGAAAAGGAATTTTAGGGCAAATGCAATTATCAACTTAAAGGAAAAAAAAATCTAAAATAATAGCAACTACTCCAAATTGTGTCCTGTTTATCACTGTGTGAATGAATTTACTATGAAAAAGATTTGAGAAATGTCTGATTCATTCTATCAAAATTAAGGAAGGGCATAAAATGTACGCTCTTGCTAACCTACTGAAAACAGTTTGTTTTGCTTACTGAGTTCACTATTTATGAATTGACTGTTAAGAAAGTTAAATACTGTTAGAAAAGAGAAGGCAGGAATCAGATTTCTGAATTCACTATGCCTGATAAGCATAATCGTAAAGATCTAGGATTTTGTTTTTTGGTCTTTTTGAGACAGGGTCTCCCTGTAGCCCCCGCTGGCCTGGAACTCACTCCCTATATAGACCAGGCTGGCCTTGAACTCACAGAGATCCACCTGCCTCTGCCTCCCAAGTACAGGAATTAAAGGCTGTGCCACCACACCTGACAAGGTTTTTTTTATTTTATTTTATTTATTTCTGTATGTGTATGAATGTACTGTCTGCATGCACCCATATCGTGCAATGCTGCGGAGGTCAGAAGAGGGTGTCGGATTCCCCTGGAACTGGAGTTTCAGACGGCTCTCGGCCGCCATGTGGGTACTGGGGATCGAACCCAGGTCCTCTGTAAGAGCGGTCGGTGCTCTTAACCGCTAGGCCATCTCTCCAGCCCACCTGGCAAGGTTTTTAATCTTATCTTTACCTTATCTCCATAAAGAAGACCACCTTCTCTTCTGTGTAATGAATTTAACTCTAAGGGATGCTTCGACAGCTCCTCTAAAAGCTTTTAAAAGGAAACCAATCTGCTTGAAAAGGTTTGGATTTAGTATACATCATACAAGAGTAATGATCTCTTCAGATCCTTCCAGACATCTAATATCTATGTACATTAAGCAAGTAATTAAACCTATTTTGCTTCCAAGATTAATGCCAGTAAATTCAGATCTCTGAAAGCTATAACACATTCATGAATCTTTCACATTTACTTAGCCCACTTAACAGTAGTCCAAAAAGTACACTGCCAATAAGTCTAAAAGGAGAGGTACTTTGTGAGTCGAGTGTGAGTTAACGTTAGTCATTAAACATGGTGACCAAAACTAGGTTCCAAGCGCATCCTCCTCAGCACACTCTCCAACAGTTTGGACAAGTGCAGATGATTAGCAGCAGCTGTCAAGATGCACTGAAGTCTCCCCCTAGTGGTCACGCAAATAACAGTAGAGAGGAAAAACCGCTGCTTGTTTCTTTGAAGCTAACCAAAAACACTAACCAAAACCGATCTTTACAATAAAAAAATTGTAATAAAATACTGCACCATACTAGTAGAGAGATGCAAAACTACAGTATTTTTTCTATATATAATTTTCGGGGATAATGACAATATCTCAAAAATAGTTGGAGTACATATCTGTTCAATCATCCCTAAATTTCAGAATATCCTTTGTAGGTTAATAACACTTACTTGAAGCTACAAATTTCTGGTACAAATTTAGTTACATATCAAATGAAATACATTGAAAATAATTTTTATCAATATTACTATATACCTAATTTACAAAGCTCTCCTTCAGTCATCAGTAATTTGTATTACTGTAGATGATTTTAGAAACAATACAAATGGGTCTTGTCTCTCACATTTTCTTGGTGCTTTAGTCATCAGAGAGCCTGTCTAGCTTGAGCCCTGTACTATTTGCAACTCCCTCAGCAATAATAATCTGCTGATGCTCCCCACTTTTAATAAAGCTCTGATGTCCAAACTGTGCAAAGCCATTTAATTAAAACATCTGTTGTCTTCTACTAATCGCCCATTATTCAGTGGTAAAGAATATAAAGGGATGGTAAATATTCAAACAAGCAACTTAATTTTAAAACAGCTTTATAAAACAGCAACCTAGAGTCTCATGATTTTTTTTAAATCTCAAGCTAAACGACGAGAGAGTGAGAGAGCGAGAGAGCGAGAGCGAGCAAGCAAGCGGAGAGAGAGAGAGAGAAGCAAGCTGGTCAGCTTTCTGGTGCCATTCAGTCTGAAATGAGTTTCAGAAAAAAAGCAAACTGCTCCCCCTCAAATGTTTAAGAAATTACGATTCATTTTTAAAATCCACAGCCTCCTTTAAAAAAATATATTCTTACGTAGAGGTACTAGACTTGCTTTTCAATGTTGATTTTAGCCTCAAAAGCAATTAAAAAAAAAGTTCCCATAGTCCAAGGTGGAAATAGTATTAAGTGCTATCTATCATTTACAAATGGAAACACTTTCTCCACGGCCTGTAGACTCTCCAGGTCAAAACAGATCAATTAAAAGTGTTACCATTTGTGCATTATGTAACCGTAATTTAAAATAAAAGAAACAGGAGTCTTAAAGAGTAACACACCGTGAAAGCGTGTATTTAAACAAGTATTTAAATATATGATATTTAAGACACAAATGACCTCAAAATGACATAACCCACAAAAGTTCTTTGTTTGCAGTAATAAGGCCTCTGAAGACATAACTCTAACCAGGCCTGGTAGCTTATCATAACTGCACATCAGAAGCGTAAAATAAGCCATGCATTAGCTGAGGTCCCTTGCTTTACCCGTGTACCCAACTATCTCTCCACTGGGAGCGGGGGATTACCTTGCCAGATCCACGCGAGGTATTGAAGTTTTAAAGATCATGTGAAAGATTACTCGGGAAGAAATGGCTGCTAAATCATCTTCCAGTTGAACAGCATTCTAACGCACCCCCAGAACCCCATCCAGGAAGCATAAAGTAAAATTCCAAGAATTCCCAAAGGCGTAGGAAGAGTTAAAGGGCCGCCAGCCTGACCTTAACCGGCTGCTTTTCAAGTCATGCGGAGAATCTCCCGAGGCTTGCCCGCAGTCCCCGGACGCTCCGCCGCGCCCCCTCCCCACCTGCTCCAATGCACGCCCCCGGCCGAGGAAGTTGAACGAATGTTCTCTCGAGCTGTTATCCCAGGAGCTGGTAGATGCAGAATAACTCAAGTATTCAAAAACCCCAAACCAGCCCCAACCAAGCGCACGCGGTCCTCACATGGTCGGATCCTTCAATCCACGCGCACCAGGGCCGCCCAGCAAGGCCGGCGGCCGGGCGGGAGCTCTCCGGTCCTGGGTCCACATCCAGGCTCCCGGGCCCGGCGAGCAGCGGACGCCCCCGCAGCCCGCGCGTTGCCCCCGCAGCCCGCGCGTTGCCCACGGCCACTCCGGCCACACCGCCGGAACCTCGTGGCTCCGAAGTGGCCGCCGGAGTTGCAGAAAGCCTCCTCTCGGGAACTCTCGGGAGCGACCCGAAGGTGTCACGGCGCGGCCGCCCGCCCGGCTCTCCATTCATGCCTCAGCGCCAGCGCGCCGCAGAGGGCGGCGGCCGAGCCCCGGCCCGGAAGGGGCCCAGCCGGCCCGAGCGCGTGCGGAGCGGCCGCGACCCCGGCGAGCCCGCAGCCCCGCCGCCCCCGCGCCGCCGACCCCGGGCAGCCCAGGGAGCGTCCGCAGCCCGCGTGGCGGCCGCGCCGAGCAACAGGGCGCCCCCCGGCCGGCCGCCCGTTACGCCGCGTGGGGCCGCCACTCACCGGCTCGCACCCTGGCCGCCTCCGCGCTGCTCCCGTGGCCGCCGCTCTCCGCTCAGCCGCGCAGCGCCATCGACCACGTCGGGCTCGCGGTCGGGCCGGGCGGCTAGGCTCCCGCCGTCGCCGCCTGCCTCAGCCCCCGCTCCCGCCCCGGCACCGCTCGCCAGTCCCGCCCGGGCCGCGCGGCAGCTCCTCCGCCGCCGGGGCGCGCTCCTCCCGGCCTCGCGCGTGCGCCGGATGCCAGGAGCGCGCGCTGCGCTCGTGCGCGCCGAGCCGCCGCCCCCGGAGCCGCCCCGCCCCTCGGCCGTGCCCCGCGGCCAGGTGCGGTCGGCCCGCCGCGCCCGCCAGAGGGCTCTCGGCCCTGCTGCCCGGCGTGCTCGGGGCGCTCGGCGGCGGAGGCGGAGGTGGCGCCCCTGTCCCTTCCCGGAGGGCAGCGTCCCGGGAGCCGCCGGGCACAAAGGACGCGCAGTCCCGGGGCCGCCCTCCCCCGCGAACCCCTGCCCCGGGTGGATTTAACCAGTTCTGCGGTGCCCTTCAGGAATGTTCTCCCAAAGGCCCAGCCCGGGAGCGTGACTCACCCCCCCCCTTCCCCCAGCGAACCGGCAGACACTAGCTCTTTTCATAGCACCGAGGGTCGGTGCACTCCCGAAGCGGGCTAGCCGGACCCTCCCCGGACACAGTGGTTCAGCTCCTCCCAAACATCTGCCCTTCCCCGAGACCTCGAGGGGAGGGGAGGTGCGGTCCTTTCGGCCGAGACCCTGCGCGGACTAGGGAGAATCGGGATGAGGGTCTGGGTGTGCAGAGGACACAGTTTGACAGGAGTGGAGGTTTAATTTTTCAGTTGAAAGGAACAGAGCAATGCAATGCAGTAGACGCTGCTGGCTACAAAAATACAGCCAGGCAGAGAACTTCCAATCCCCTTAGACTCTGCGAACCCTCAGACGGGTGCTCTGGGCTGTCGGAGAAGCTGTCATGTTCTTTCTAAAATTGAAGCATCTATTAAGGTGTTCTTTCAATGGAACATGTTTTCTGCAGTGTTTTCGAACCATCAGTGTACAAAAGTGCAAGTAAAAGTTCTCGTGTGGCCCATACATCCGTTCCTCCTTCCTGGCTCCTGGGCACCTTGCACAGCCCCTCCACAAAACACGCTTTTTTGAATTTATTATTATTATTATTATTATTATTATTATTTTATCAAGGCTTTAAGAATGAGTCTGTGCATCGTGGTTCTTTGAATTCGGAGATTGATTTCAGATGCATTGTCTCTTTGTGGTTGTAGCAGACATGGAAGGGAGGGAGAAAATACTCTGTGTGTATTAAGAGGGCTCCAGTGAGTTTGTCTTTAGCTCAACTAAGCATCAAAGATTAATTCGTTTTTCTATGAGGATCATTAATTTTGCAAACTGACATGTGGGGGACTTTGTAGAGCGTTAATTTAGAACCTTCTTTCCTGAAACAGCAAACCCGAGGAAGGGAAATTGGAAGCAATTAAGAAAAGCAGAATGTGCCAAGGAGCATGGAGCAACTTTGGATAGGTACTGTGATCCCAGGTAGGCGGGTCTGCTATATGAAATGAAGTTCAGTGAGCCAGAGCACAGCAGGAGGGACGTCCATGGCTTGTCCACTCAGAGTGCCAGTGACTCTTCAGGTCTTTTTTGTCCAGACCTCCAGGGATTCTGCTGCACCCTACCTCATGCTTGTAAACTTCTACTTTTTTTCTCCCTTCTAATTCCCAGCTCACCACCACCCTCTTTCCATTCCAGTAGGGGACCTGCTCTGAGCCCTCGGCAGATGGGCAGGGAGTGAATGTAATCTCGGGGTAGGCAGCTGTGCCCTGTAGTGTACCTTTATTTTTTCAGAGGTCTCCTGGAAGCAGTGTCCCAACCTCCTATTCTCCCTCTCTGCAAGCAGGATGAAGTTGCCTGGCTCTGGGGAGGAAGTGGAGAGTCCCTATCTGTTATATCTTAACATGTAGACCTACCTCACTTAACAGCTAGGACCAGCCCAGACCAGTTCCCTTAGCTGTGTATCAGGACCCAGAATCTAGGAGCACGAACAAGTTTGTTGTTGTTGTTTTTTCCATTTACAGTTCTAAATCTTTTCTCTAAATAATGACGGCAGTTGTAGGTGATGGCTGATCACTGTTGTAAAACTTGGCCTCATCCTCAGAATCAGAGAAATGATTTTGTTCCAATAACTGTCTTCAATCACTTCTTCCCAGAGTGCTCTTACCAGTGAAGTCTCACTGTCAGTGTCCATATTTCATCACACTCCTATTCCAGCTATACTATGAAGTGCTACTTCTTTATATAAATGATAGTCCACCTTGTGACATTCTGCCCTTCCCCTAAACTTTAAAAGTGGGGCATGCCAGAGTCAATTTAAAACGATCTGATTTGAACACTGAAACTCCCACCCTTGCTGGGCAGCTCACCTTCCTGAGACACACCCCATCTATTTCCCACACCTGCTATAAATGCTTCATTCTAGGAAAGGAGGTTATGATTGAAAATGATGGTGAATCTCTCTCCAGTGTTCTTAATGGTTTGACTTTTCCCTCAAGGTTACTCTAAACTTGAATGTCTAAACGGATCTGAATTTTACTTAAGCCCAATACATACCCCCCCTAACTAACTCAATTTAAAAATCTGAATTTTGACTCTTTATTCTCAAACATCCATGATTAGCTTTTATTTTCCCTCAGATCTACATAAAAGCTTATATGACAGTGTTTTCTCTAACCAGATTTGCTATTATAGAAAGGGAGAATTTGGCTTAACAGCAAGAGCCCCAAAATTTGAGCAAAAATCACCCTTCTATCCACTCATCTTCCAAGTAACCCATCCCAAGAGCTTCAGAGCTCCTGAGGACACCTTTGTGGAAACCTGCATCACACAGTCCTAGCAAGCTCCCCATTCCCCCCCATACTTTATTTAGCCTCACCCTTTGATCTCTGTACACAAAGCTAGGTCAGACTCCCCAGTTCCACCCTCCTTCCTAACCTTCTAATTCTAGCCTGTCTCATTGTCACTTGCAGTTTATCTATACACAGAGAAATTTAGCCTGCATGCCATTTTGACTGTTGGACACACACACACACACACACACACACACACACACACAGATGCCTAGGTCCCCACCTTTATATTTAATTGGCCTGGAGAACAGCCCAGGCGCCAAGATTTTCAGAGCTCTTCAGGTAATTCTGATGTACAGCCAGGGTTAAGAACTGTGAAAATGAGTCATCTTCCAGGGAACACTTATCCTATCTTTTCACAACACTGGGGTAGCTCCAAATTATCTCAAGTAATCAAATTAAAATACCTAATCCTGTGATTTAAGACTCTTTGCCAATTGACTAGAATAGTCTCCTTTCAAAACAGCTTAAATTTTATCTCCTTTCCAAAGCTTCCCCAGATTAGTCTCACCTGGCTGCCTGAAGATCACTGGCACCCAAATCTCTGAACCTTCTGACTGGCGCTGGTTTACAAACCTTTGGACCACAGTTGACTGTGCGTAATATTCTTTTAATCTTGCTTTTCTAGGTAGCTGTCAGGGGGCTTTTCTCATAATCTAAATCTCTCTGAAGTCTCATTGGTCAACAGACAATCCAAAATAAACAGAGCTGTTTTCTTAGCAGAATTTTTCTCCTCTAATCTGAAAGAACATCTCTTAACACAATACCAGTTATTTAAAAGAAAAGTCATAATTAAACCCATCAACTGTAAGTTATGTGTTTTTCTTTCTTATAAAAGAAAGCATCTATACATATATATGCCACCATTTGTGTGCTTTAGACATTGGAATTTAGTTTCTATGCCCACCTCTCTATTGAAACTACTCTTTACATTGTCACAGTTGACATTTTCATTCATGTGCATGTTTGTTTATTCACATTTTCATTGCTGATAAATGCTGGCAATAAAATCTTAGCAATATCAGCCCTCACCTAAAGGTACCAAATACCAAGCAATTAAAATATCACATGACTGCTACATCACACATCTTAACAGGAAACAGTGTGGTTATGGGAGGCCCTGAGGGTCTTTGCTTAGATGGTATTCATTCCTTTTGACCTGCCCAAAGTGTTTGAGAAGGTTGTTCCCACCACGGCCTTCTGAGCCTCTCCTTTACCTTCCAAGGTACTGAACAACCTGGCAAGCCCTGCATTTCTGACTATCCTGTCTTTGACCTATTACCTGGTTGTATTACTTTCTCCCACTTCATAAATAAGCATGCTCCACTAAAAATAGAGTAGCTTTCTGAGGGGAAAGTGTAGAAAATAGAAAACACAGGAATCTTGTGGACCCTGGTTGCTACTGCCTCACGCTGCCTTGAGTGTATCCACTCTCCTGTGAGGCTTGTTTTCCGATCTGTATATCTACCACTCTCTTGGGAGACGTGTTTTTTAGTCCATGTTGAGTTTTCAGTACTTCCATCTGGATAAGTCAATGTAGCTCCTATTAACATGTCTAAAGTCAAATTCACTGCCACCCTAAGGTACCCACCCCCGTTAGTGTCCCTGCCTGGCATTTTTCTTTATGTCCTCCTACCAGCTCTCTAACACGCACAGATTTGGCTGGCACCAGTTCTCTTGAAGCCCACCTGGAAGTTATAGGAAAAATTCTCTTATCCATTTTCTTTAGCTTATACCTCTTTCCTGCCTCAAGGCCTCTTTGCCCTAATTTAATCTGTACCTGACTGAAGGAAGTCAACCATTTTATCCCTGTCTCCTTACTACCTACGAGACTCTACTCTGAGAGCCATGTACAGTGATGTTCAAGGCTCCCTGCTGATTATTGTGGTCAGTCATCTTTTGTGCCATTATTGTTTCTGTCCCTTAGTGGAATCCAAGCATCAGTGGTTTGTTGTTGTTACTAGTGTTGTTTTTTAAGTTCTTTGGTTGAATCCAATAGTCAAATGGAGTTCGAGATAAGTTGCTCTGAGTGTAGGGAAAACTGCAAGCAGTCATGAGAAGGACTAGAATTAGAAAAGTTAGCAAGAAGGCTGGACCCAGGGAGTCTGACCTAGCTTTGTGTACAGAGATCAAAGAGTGATGCTAAATATGTCTTCTCCATCTCTGCTGGCCAAAATCCAGACTTCTTTGTCTACCTTGCATCCCCCTTTTCCTTGAAATTTTTTCTGCACCACCCCCAAACAGACGTAATTGCTCTCCTTTAAATTCTTGCAACATTTTGATTGCCCCTTACAGCCCCTCTTATTTTGTTTCATAAAACATCTATATTTTCAAATATTTATCTTCACATTTTCTTTTACCATCATCCAGGCTCCAATTCTATGTTGCTAGCAGGTAAGAGCCCTGGGTGCAACATCCAAGAAACCCTACAGCATCTGACATAGCACTGTGCCTTGTAGGCTCTCATTTATTGGAACAAACTTGTTAGTTGGTGGATTTCCAAAACTAAAGACTGTTAGGTGAAAAAGAAAGGTGTAGATGATGCTTACATGCTTGCTCCTGAATATCCCATTACTGTTGAGATGCTCTTACTGGGTCAGCCAGAGTTAGGTAGGGATCATAATAAAGATGCTTGAATTTATCCTGTAGCCAGTACTTACAGCTAGCAGTTCTCATTTAAAGCTCTCTGCAGTTCTCATTTAAAGCTGGTTTCCAAGTTCTGCCACTCCCATTCATATACGAGATGTGAAAAAGGAAAGCAGTTGTTCTACTGTTGGTAAAATTCCTTCTGGGGTGATGGAGTAAACAACATCCACCCTCTGCTCCATTGGTCCTAACCACAAACTGAAGCATGATTTCACCAGGGTGTAATCTGGGAAACCAGTGAGTTTATTGGGCTTACTTACAACCAATGGGTCAGAGCTTACTTATGGGATTGTGGGTACCTCACGCCAGGAAGGCCTCACTGGAAAGTCACCATCCAAGCGTGCATGGTGGCTTTCCCATAGCCACATAAAACTTCCAGAGATCCTCCCCTAGGCTTCCTCAGACTGTGTATCCTTCTATACCTTATATGCCCTACATAGCCCCTCCCCCAGTCCAACTGGTTGGTTGGGAGGTGTGGCTGGACTTTCGGGGGAGGGTCCTGCTTCTCTCCGGCCCCTTCCTTCCTTACAAGCTCAGCTGTGCCAATCCTAGGCAAGTGGAAATATGGCATGTGTCTGTTGGGGACAGTCCTATACAACATCTACTCAGATTTTAAAATTTTAAGATTTTAACGGGGCTGGAGAGATAGCCTAATGGTTAAGAGCACTGACTACTCTTGCAGAGGACCCGGGTTTGATCCCCAGCACCCACATGGCAGCTGAGAATCATCTGTAACTCCAATTCCAGGAGAACTCCAGTTCCAGGGGAATCCAAGACCCTCTTCTGACCTCTGAGGCATTGCACGATACCTACATGCAGACAATACATTCATACACATACAAAAAAAATAAAAATAAAATTGAAAAAATAAAAAAGATTCTATGCAGCATATGACATTGGTGCAGTAGTGGCACTTTTATCTTGGGAGCAATCAATAGCTACCTAATTGGACTTAAAGCCCACCTAACAGGAGGAAACTCGTGTCTGGTTCTGTAAAGATAACCAGATATACATGGCTGAAGAGGTCATAGATCTTAGAGATAGTCCCAAGGCTGTCACATCCCTAGGCTAAGATAACTTCTTACTAAGTGCAAAATAGATATCCTTTTGTATTATAGACAAATATCCCAGACGCCACTCCTCAAAGAAGATTCTTTTGCACCAGATGAAGACTATTAAGAGTAGTGCAACTGGTCACACACAGATATTGTCTGTGAATTGCCCAAGCCTAAACGGCACATCTGCTGTCATAGATCTTAGAGATAGTCCCAAGGCTGTCACATCCCTAGGCTAAGATAACTTCTTACTAAGTGCAAAATAGGTATCCTTTTGTATTATAGACAAATATCCCAGATGCCACTCCTCAAAGAAGATTCTTTTGCACCACATGAAGACTATTAAGAGTAGTGCAACTGGTCACACACAGATATTGTCTGTGAATTGCCCAAGCCTAAATGGCACATCTGCAATGTAACCTTTATACCTAAGGCTCACACAACATAAAACAAGGGCCCAAGAAGTCACCAATTTATCTCTTAATTCTCATTAAGGAAGCTACTTCATGCAACAGGGGACCAGGAACTCAAAAGGTCAAGATGGCCAAACACTGGAGATTAGGAATCTGCAGAGTAGTCCATGGACGGTCTCCTATATTAAGCTTCACTTACCCAGGGGTCAGGGACTATTGCAGAAAGAGGAGCAGAAAGATTGTAAGAGCCAGGGAGGTGATGCATAACCATACAGAAATAGAATCCTACAAGCTTCTGGGACCCTGCTCATATAAACCTACAGCAATGGTGTCAGCATGCACAAGAGCCATGCAAGCTCAGCCAGACAAAAACCCAGCATGCAGCTGGGGAAATGGGCAGCAGAATCCAATCTTAACTGAAGAAATATTGGCAGCTGATTACTGTTGGGCAAGGAAGAACTGGTCTTCTTAAAGTAAGGGACTCTGGGTAGGCTGACTAGATAGAGCTCAGTGGATGAACTTGAACCGAGGAACAGCTGGGGACATTAATTTGGCACAGTAGGCCTTAACACAGATGACAGAATGTATGAACTCCAGTGTGTGCTGGGGAGGGGCTGTAGGAAGGTGCTAATGGAGAAGGGGATATAAAGGCAATTAAGACTGATTGGGCCAGGTGTGGTGGCACACCCCTTTAATCCTAGCACTTGGGAGGCAGAGGCAGGTGGATCTCTGTGAGTTTAAGGCCAGCCTGGTCTACAGAGTGAGTTCTAGGACAGTCAGAGCTATAGGGAGACCCTGTCTCAAAAAAAGACCAAAACCAACAAAACAAAACAAAACAACAAGAAAAGACTGATTGGGATATTATGTATGAAATATACAAAAATTCAATAAAAATATGCAAAAAAGATTCTAAAATGTTACAGGAATTTAAGCAAACTGTAAGCATCTACAGAGTCTGCATTACGTCCTGACCTCATTGGAGAGACTGAAGGAATAGAGTCCTGGAGGGCAGAAGAGGTCTTTTTGAAGAGTCTTATGGCATGATGGCAAAAAGAGTGTCTGAAAAGTGATTAAGTATCTAAGTACAAGGTCAACCGTGGAGCTGATCCTCCTCCAGAGAATCTGGGAGAGGTCAGGAGGGTGCAACTAAGTCCTGAAGAAGCACAGTAGACTTGAGATATTGGCTAAAGAACTGACTGATAGCTACAATTAGAAGGTACAAAGATGAAAGTAGGAGTGTGCGTGCGTGCGTGTGTGTGTGTGTGTGTGTGTCTGTCTGTCTGTCTGTGTCTGTGTGTGCATGTGTGTGTGTGCATCTGTGTGTATGTGCGTGCCTGTGCATCTGTGTGTATACTTGTGCATCTGTGTGTGTAGAGACAGTTGTTGTAGTACCATAGGGTATGACCAACGCAAACTCCAGCACATTAATGGCCCATTTTAAAGTGATGCTGTTACCATAGCAGGAAGTACAGGTTCCTCTTTAAAATAGCAACCCTGTTTATAAACATAAAAGACCAGGCCTTTGACACATCCTGCTTTGGTAATAATAGAGAATAGCAGCTATCTATGCATTCACACCTACACAACAGATACAGTCTTATGCCTCTCAAGTAGAGCATTTCATCTGATCGTGGTGCACATGCCTGTAATCCTGGCATTTAGGAGGCTGAGGCTGAGGCTCCTAAGTGCTGGGATTACAGCACTTTTTGACTAGCCTAAGCTACCTAGTGAGTTCCAGGCAATCATGGGTTATATGAGACTGTCTCAAAACAAAAAAACCAAAATGAACAAACAACAAAAACCCCAACAACACTGGGTGTGGTGCACACCTTTAATCCCAGCCCTCAGGAGGCAGAGACAGGTGGATCTCAGTGAGATTGACCCCACCATCGTCCACCTAGTGACATCCAAGCAGTCTGGGTCTACGGAGACCCTGTCAACAACAACAACAACAAAACAAAAAGAAACATACAAACAACAAAACCGAAGAAGCAGGTAGAACACATCATCATCCCATTGAGATCATTATTATGGTCCTTATTTTACAACCAGGTAGCAAATGAAGAGAGGCTAAGTTCACCTGCACAGCTCCAGCGCTAGGCAGTGTGGAAGGGAAACCTTCCACTTTGTTCCACATTTCATAGACAGAATGCTTTGTGAGTCTCAGGACAATTCAACTGGAATGAATTATAGTACAAGTCACCACAATGAAGGGCTCTCCATAACATGTTATTTAATTCAGATTTGTCATCATGATCTGCAAACTCACCGTGTGCGTGTATTGTAGCTGTGTAGAATCTGGGCAAATCCAATCAATTTTTGTTGCTACAGAATTACATGATACCAAAATGCAAATTTGTCTAGAATGTTCTTTTCAAGAAATAAAAAAGTAATAAAGTTTTAAATAATTTAAAATAATAAAGTCTCTTTTTTTTTTTGGTCTTTTTGAGACAGGGTCTCCCTATAGCCCCAACTGTCCTGGAACTCTCTATGTAAACCAGGCTGGCCTTGAACTCATAGAGATCTGCCTGTCTCTGCCTCCTGAATGCTGGGATTAAGGTGTGCACTGCCACACCCGGTAAAAAACAGTTTTTTTTTTTCTTCACAGTGTTAGGGATCAAACCCAGAGTCCCACTTGTACTGCGCAAGTGCTTTACCTGTGAGCTATATGCTCCCAGCCCTAGGTGGGCTTTACATGTTTTAAAAATTATTATTGCGTGAGCATGTGTATGTGAGTGCAGGCACATCATAGTATGCATGTGGAGGCCAGTGGACAAATTCGTGGACTTGGTTTTCTCCTTCCACCTTTACAGGTGTTTTCCAGGGTTATTGAGCTGAGATTGTCAGGCTTGCACGAAAACACTTTTACCTACTGAGCAATCCCCACTGGGTCCCCAAGCAGAATTTTTAAAAAGTTTTACTACTCATTTAGCAGGATATAGCCATTGTTTAAGGGTCAACACACTCTACTAAATATAGTTTTTTTTATCATACTGACTTACCAAGCACGAAGTCCCAGCTGAGGCTGTCATTCAGGCGTGGTTTGCCATCAGTATTTCCCTCCACCCACATTTGTCTGCTATGGGCCCCTTCCTTCCATGGCTGCTGCTTGATGCAAGACTGCCTGTTAACATGCACTTACAACCGTCCTGGAATCAGTGCTCAGGAGACTGGCAGGGAAGAAGAAAAGGATTTCCTTCTGATTCATGCATCAGTGGGGCTGAGAGATGGCTCAGCAGTTAAGAGCACTGGCTGTTCTTGTAGAAGATCCAAGTTCGAATCCCAGCACGCAGGTGGTGGCTAACAACCATCCATAACTCCAGTTCCAGGGAACCCAATGCCCTCTTCTGTCCTCCGCAGGCACTGTACGACACTGGCAATACATGCAGGCAATGCACTCATACACATAAAATAAAAATAAGTAAATAAAAATTCAAGTCTTTCATCAAGTTCTAATCCTACCCACAAGGGCCTCACCCTAACATACTAGTCACTTTTTGTAATGGTCACACAGTAGACCATGTCTGTGGTGCTGCCGTGCCCTGTTATAGTTAATACCTGAATAAAACAGACTAACTCTTAACTTTATGCATTCATTCTTATTTTATGTGTATGAGTGTATTTCCTGTATGTATGTAAGTACACCTATGTGTGCAAAGGCCACAGAGACCAGAAGAGAGGCATCATATACCTGGAACTGGAGCTGCTATGTGGGTCTAGCCACCATATAGGTGCTTGGAATTAAAGCTGGGTCCTCTGGAAGAGCAGCCAATGCTCTAAACTGCTGAGCCATCTCTCTAGCCCCTTAACTTTAGTTTTGCTTTTTTGTGTGTATATGAGTGTACTGTCTGCATGTAGGTTGGTGGACCCAGGTCGTGCAATGCCACGGAGATCAGAAGAGGGCATCAGATTCCCCTGGAACTGGAGTTAAAGACGGTTCTTAGCTGCCATGTGTGTGTGCTGGGAATCGAACCCAGGTCCTCTGCAAGAGCAGTTGGCACTCTTAACCACTGAGCCATCTCTCTAGCCCCTTAACTTTAGTTATTATTACTATTATTATTAAACTTTTTCCATAGGTCATATATCATTTCTCAATCAAATCTAGAGTCACTTCCCTTTCCATCCCCCCTACCCTGCCCAAGTCCCTGCACTCTGCCATACGTGTCCTGCATCTTTTTCCAAGTCTTTCCAGAGTTTTTTTTTAAGTTCTTTTGTTGTCGTTCTCTCCAAGTTGTATTGTTACATTATATATACATATATACATAGTTATATATATACATATATATATATATAAATACATACATACATACACATATCACTTGAATTGGAGGATTTTTTTTTTCCCTAAAAGATGTCATGTTTTCCTAGCAGTGTGGTGAACCCTTGGAAGACTTGGAATGAACTTGCCACCCGACCTAGCCATACTACTCCTAGGCGTGTACCCCCAAGACTTCCCCTACCGCAGAGATACATGCACGGCCATGTTTATTTCAGCTCTCTTCACAATAGCAAGGAACTGAAACCAACCCAAATGCCCCTCAACTGATGTGTGGATAAAGAAAATGTGGTACATCTACACAATGGAGTTCTATGCAGCAGTAAAGAAAGACGACATCATGAGCTTTGCAGGAAAATGGCTGGAGCTAGAGGACATCATGCTGAGTGAAGTAACACAGTCCCAGAAAAACAAACGACGAATGGATCCCTCATCTGTGGATGCTAGTGCCAATTACCCAGTTGTAAGTATTTCTTGTGTAGGGCCCCCTGAGCTTCTGTACAAAGCAGTTGGACATAATGCATTTTGGAAACAACAACAACAACAGAAAATACTGCATCAAAGAACTGACTGAAACAGTGAACTTCTGCTCAAAACAGTCAACGTCCCCATGGAAAATATTGAGAAAGACTAAGAGATGGAAAGCATGTTTGGCAGAATGCAATGAAGCTCTGGTGGGGTGGGGGGTAGGGTGGGGAACACAGGTCTAGATTTGATAATCTTGTACAAAATATATATTAAAAAAATAAATTAAAAAATGTAAAAAAAATATGTCATGTTTTCCTTAAGGAAGTGCTCGAAGGTTCCTCCTTGGCAACCCCAAACAACCATCACTCCTGCACTTTTGCTCCACATTGAGGTCTTTCCCTCCCATGGTCCCCCAAAATGAAGTCCACAGCTAAAGGGATGTCAGCCTCATCAGAATATAGACTGCCATTGTTTAACTTTAGTTTTTTTTTTTAATTTTTTAATGTATTTTTGTATGTGTATAAATGTACTGTCTACATGTAGGTTGTGCACCCATGTCGTGCAATGCTGCGGAGGTCAGAAGAGGGTCTCGGATTCCCCTGAAACTGGAGTTCTCTTGGAATTGGAGTTACAGATGGTTCTTAGCCACCATGTGGGTGCTGGGGATCGAACCTGGGTCCTCTGCAAGAGCAGTCGGTGCTCTTAACCGCTAGGCTATCTCTCCATCCCTAACTTTAGTTTTTAAGAGTGGCCCTGAACTAGGAGGACACTTGTTACTGAAGATGTCTCTTGGAACTGTGCCACGGAGTCAGGTCTCACACATACTTTTGTTCAAAATCATTTCTCTGCCATCAGTTTGGGAGAACTACAAACTTAGGTCCACCCTTGTGTTTTCAGACAATTGTTCCCTTTCATAGGACTAAACAGTTCATACACAAAATAGGAAGTAATTCTCAATCTTCTTTGTTTTCATTGCTTTCAAATGTTAATTCTTAATTATACTCACACTCATTCACTATCTTTGGGAGGAGCAGCAAATTGAGGAATTAAGGTCAGACACCCAGATCACAAGAGCACATGCTTCAAGGACTTTGTAGTGTTTTGGCTGCAACATTGAAAATCATTAGTCCAAATTATGTCCATTTCATAAAAAGTTATTCCTATACATCACCTTGGGGTTAGATTTCCACATGAATTTTTCAGGCAGTATCTGTGAAAATGGGGGTCTGTGATTTTTATCTAACCAATATTCATTTCCTTATGTGGTGACACTTGCAACCCCACCCATCCTCTGGAGAAATATTTCTCATTACCTGTTGTGTTAGATTCTGCTAAAGCTGCTAATCACTGTCCGCTTTCCCTTAAACCATCAGAGTGACCAATGGCCAATCAGAGAACTGGATCCCCTCAGCCACAGGGAAGTAAGCATGAATGAACACTTGAAGAAATTCATGAGAAGGAATCTTTAGCCATGCTTTAGTCCAATTCTGCTTCTAGACTTTTCTGGTTGCATAAATTCATTAAATCTTTTAAATATTTTTATTTATAATTTTTATTTTATGTGTATGAATATATTGCCTGCATGTGCATAAGAGCACCCATGTTGTACAATGCCTGTGGAGGTCAGAAGAGGGTGTTGGATTCCCCTGGAACTGGAGTTATCAATGGTTGTTAGTCCCCACATAGGTGCTGGCAATCAAACCCCTTTCCTCTGCAAGAACAGCCAGTGTAACTGCTGAGCCATCTCTCCAGTCCCTCATAAACCCTGTTAAATCTAAGCTGATCTGAGCTGGCTTTCAATCATTTGCCACCTACCCAGTTCTAAAAAAAAAATTAATTTGGAAAAGTTAGACATTTATGAAATGTTATAATCAATATATGATTGCATGGTATAGTTAGGTAACAAGTTACAAGACATTGACATTGTATGGGTATTTAAAATTTATTTGAGTCATTGCGTGATTGTAATTCTGATTTTAAGTCATTATATAGTTATAACAAGAAATATTAAAGTATATACTTGCAACCCTACACCAACTGTCTGATCATATATATTTAAAACTATCAACATTATGTCATTATAACATTTATATGATCAGGTAATAATGTTAGAAAAGTAGAGTTAGAATCAGTGAGTTCCAAGTTCCATTCTGGATTCACTACTTATGAACTGAGAATTTTTTTTTTTTTGAGAATGGTTTTTTAAAGAAAAAAATTTCCTTTTCTCATCTTACTTTGGGAGATATTTTAAGGGTTACAAATTAACCTTATAAAACACTTTATAAAATAAACTCATAAAATAAATCTATAAAAATACAGTTGCTTTCTGAAAGAAGAGTTAAACTGTTGACTATTATTATTTTTCATAATAGCTATAGAAAAACAAATGGACATTTGCTAGTTGTCTTTAGCACATAATTGCATGCTAAGAATGCTTGAAGGTTATTTTTCATTCCAAGATGACAATCTTCCATCTTAGACACTATTTTACAGCTTCATCAATAAGTTCTAGCCCATGCAATAAGACAAGAAAGATATATAAGAGAAATTGTATTAATATTGGAAGGAGAAGCAATGTTATTATTTACTGATAATGAGATTGTCTCTCTGGGTGATCCAAGATAAAAGAACCACAGTATTAGTAGAAGTACAGCCATTAATTAAAAATAATAGCTATTGGGTCTGACAAGGTGATTCAGTTGGTAAATGTAAGTAAGCATGAGGACCTGAGTCTGAACCCTCCAGCACCCATGTAAAAAGCTCTGTGTTACAACATATATCTGAAATCCCAGTGCTGGGAGACAGAAACAAGAGTATTCCTGGGGCTTGCTGGCCTGCCAGTCTAGCTGAAGCACTGAGCTTCGGATCAGTGAAAGATCCTTTAGTGACTTCCATGTACGACAGGGCAGTTGCACATATGAACCTATAGGCTTTATGCACAAGACTTATGCAAGCATAAGCAAAATAAAATCCAAGCATGGATGAGGGAGGTAGGCATGAAATCCCAGTCCTAGTTGAGGAAATACTAGCCATTGACAGTTGCTTGGAAAGGGAGAGTCAGCTTTCTTTAAGGGTGTGATGCCTGGTAA
Source organism: Rhizomys pruinosus (assembly GCA_009823505.1). Taxonomy (NCBI): domain Eukaryota; kingdom Metazoa; phylum Chordata; class Mammalia; order Rodentia; family Spalacidae; genus Rhizomys; species Rhizomys pruinosus. The sequence continues at coordinate 88,980 of VZQC01005317.1, read as the reverse complement.
GTTGTCCAGGATTTGGGGGATGGACCCACCCCAAGAGTATTTGAAGAATGCAAATTGGACTCACTAGAGCTTAAAAAAATAGGATAAATGGAGGAATGGAGAGATGGCTCAGTAGTTAAGAGCACTGGATGCTCTTGCAGGAGACCAGGGTTCAGTTCCCAGGACCCACATGGCAGCTAACAACTATCTGTAATTTCAGTTCTGAGGGATCCGAGGCCCTCTTCTGAACCCGATGGGCATTGCATGGCACAGGTGCACTTACACATATATGAAGACAATACACTCATACACAGAGAATAAAAATAATAAAGGAAATATTTTTAAATAGGGAAAAGGAAGTGGAATAGTGAGGTGGGAGTGACCCTGTGAAGAGATAAGGCAGGCATCTGAATGTGTTCAAAATAAACTATGAGATTCTCAAAGAATCAATGAAAATATTTTTAAAAATAAAGAGAATGATTGAGGAAGACACTTGACATTGACCTGTGGTCTCCACATACTACATACGCATGCACATAAAAACATGTACATACACACAAACACAAAACAGATAAGTGGGCTGGGTATACATGGAGACTTAAGAACGCAAAAGTTGGGCTGGAGAGATGGCTCTGCAGTTAAGAGCACTGACTGCTCTTGCAGAAGACCCGGGTTCAATTCCCAGCACCCACATGGTGGCTAAGAACCGCCTTTAACTCCAGTTCCAGGGGAATCCGACACCCTCTTCTGACCTCTGCAGCAGTGCACCACACGGGTGCATCTACCTACATGCAGGCAGTACACTCAAACACATAAGTAAAAAGAAAAGAATACAACAGTTATTATTTCTAATTAATAGAGAAAATTTGGTTTTCTCAATAAATAGTGTGATAACAACTGTCATAACATTTCAACTTTTAATCCAAATATAAATTATAGATGAGATGAAGATTTACATGCAAAGTAAAGCCATACAAGGAATTAGGAGATAATAGATATTGCGTCCAAACAGAAACTTGGTATTTGTTATAAGCGAGGTAATACAGATTCAGAGAGACAAATACCACGTGTTCTTTCTCATATGCAGATTCTAACACGCATACACAGACACAGGTGTGTGTGTGTGGGAGTATGTACATAGGCCATGAAACTAGAAAGGGGACCATATCAGGGGAAAAAGAGGCTTGAAGGAAGTGTGTGTGTGTGTGTGTGGTGTGTGTGTGTGTGTGATAATAGAATACATGTGACATGAAAGCAGAGTGAGGACCCCTGGGGGTGAAAGGGCACAAGGAGGGTCCATGAGGATGGGAGAGAGGAGCTGAAGAAGAGGCAAAACCAGAATGATGTATGAAAATCCCATGATGAAACCTACTACTTTGTATGCTAAGTAACGCAAACAAAATAAAAAGACAAAAATTGTGACTTTTTTTTGCAAAACATAAACAAATAGGACATCAAATAAAATTTAGAAAGAAAATTGGAAGCCATGGCAAAGTGATGAGCCATGTACCAAGAATATATTAAAATCAGTGTAAATATAAATAGAAAATCTAGCTTAAAATTTAAAATGATAAATGTAAGTTTGGTCAAATCAATGTTCTTTTAGGTTTCATCTTCCACACTTGGTGATTTATGATGGTTAGCATCAATAAAATGAAAACTATCTGCCTGAATTCTTTAAATTATTTTTCCTCTTTTGTTTATTTTTTAATGGATTCTACAATATAATAGCACAGTTGTTTTCAGATAACATTGATGTTACTCAGTTTGCTGTACAATTAGGTAATTGGTTCTTTTTTTTTGAAGTGAGCCAAATTATTAAGCATAAGCAATGAATGTAAGTAACATTCATGTAAAACCAATTTGCAAGTATCTATGTCCAAATTTTGAACAACCCAAGGTTCCCATAGTCCAGTTGGAGATGCTTGTATGCACAGGCATGTTGATCAATTAGGAGTCCAGTCTATATTGCTGTAGTCTCACGATTCACCCCAATCTCTCTGCAGCCCTTACATTCTACCACGCCTCCTCTTCCACAATTTGTTCCCTAGGCTTTGGGAAAGGGGCATGAGTGGGTGAGAAGCAAAACAGTCTATTTTCTCTGGAGTTGTCATTTTGGACTCTAGTCTGTTCAGGTTGTTTCCCTTCATGGGTTGACAGCTTATCCAGTGATACCTTTTTAGTCATACTAACAAAGCACAAACAACTTAAAGTATCAGGAAACTTTTTATTTGAACAGAGAGGATTATTTGAGTGAACTGAATTCCAAAGTATAGAGACTGAACTTATTTTAATTGAAAGCTTTTGCACCATACCTAGCAGGGTATCTGACACAGATGGGCATCTAGTGACAATCTACACCACAGAAATGTTCACATAATATGTGAAATATTTTATAATCATGTGGACTTCTTTATGACAGCAAACATGACTGATTAGATCAGTATCATTTGCATATCATTATGGGCTTGATGTTTTCCATTCTCACATTTTAATCATATCTTAGTATGCTAAAGGAATATTAGCAGAATTATGGAAATTCTTTTTATATTATATCTTTTATGGGATTCTATAGATAGAAAAGTAGTAAGGTCTTGAGAGATGTGTAACTAATTTGATGCTATATTGCTTTAGAAATATATGATTATTTGGGACTGGAGAGATGGCCTAGCGGTTAAGAGCACTGACTGCTCTTGCAGAGGACCCGGGTTCAATCCCCAGCACCCACATGGTGGCTGAGAGCCGTCTGTAACTCCAATTCCAGGAGAACTCCAGTTCCAGGGGAATCCGACACCCTCTTCTGACCTCCGTGGCATTGCACGACACGGGTGCACAAACCTACATGCAGACAGTACATTCATACACATAAAAAATAAATAAAATAAAAAAGAAATATATGATTATTTAATTCCAACTCAAGTGTAGGCTAGTTGTTGGTAAAAGTATCAATTTCTGTTCCTTTTTTGATATAGTCAGTTGTACCAGGAGAGTGCTTTCTGAAGTAACCAGGTCAACTAATATTTATTTCAAGCATCTAATACATGTGTCAGATAGTATGCTGGGAACTAGGGTAATGAAGGCAAATATTATCCTTTATCCTTGTACCCATGGAACTTGTAGTTTAGATGAGGAGTCAATGAAGTAAGAAAGTGTGTTAGAGGGGCTGGAGAGATAGCCTAGTGGTTAAGAGCACCAACGCTCTTGCAGAGGACCCGGGTTCGATCCCCAGCGCCCACATGGTGGCTAAGAACCGTCTGTGGCTCCAATTCCAGGAGAACTCCAGTTCCAGGGGAATCCGAGACCCTCTTCTGACCTCCGAGGCATTGCACGACACAGGTGCACAGACCTGCATGCAGACAGTACATTCATACACATACAACAATAAATAAATTTAAAAAAATTAAAAAAAAATTAAAAAAAAAGAAAGTGTATTAGAATCAATACAGACTTGGAACAGAAATGAGAGAGAGAGAGAGAGAGAGAGAGAGAGAGAGAGAGAGAGAGAGAGAGAGAGAGAATCACAGAATTAAGAAGCTTACCCATTGTTACTCCAAAGTACTTTCAAATCCTAATAAACTACTCAAATTATTTTTAGCTCCCAACTGTGCTCCAAGTACTGTGCTAGACACTGTATATTCTGAGATGTGCATAATTAGCTCATTTGTGAGGAAGCCATCAGATTGTTTAATGACTAACTAAATATTGTATACTGTAGTAGTTAAGATATTGCTTCAGAGTAGACAGCCTGGTGAATCTTGGCTGTATCATCAATTTACTGGGTAAACAAGTTTTCTTAATATCTCTGAGCATCAGGTTTTTCCACCTATAAAAACAGAAATAAAGGGGGCTGAAGAGATGGCTCAGTGGTTAAGAGAACTAGCTGCTCTTTCAGAGGTCCCAGGTTTAACTACCAACACCAACATGGCAGCTAACAATTGTCCATAACTCCAGTTCCAGGGGAATCCAACGGCCTCTCCTGGCCTCCATGGGCATTACATGACATGAGTGCACTTACATTCAGGCAATACACTCATACACATTAAAAACAAGAAATAAGGTCAGGTGTTGTGATGCAGACCTTTGCAGCAGAGGTGGTATGTTCAATTCTGTGAATCATTCAGAGGAAACTGCTTGGAGTTGCAGATGCTTAGGGTGAGACTTAAGGAGTGAATAACAAGGACTTGTTTGTTGGCTAAGATTGGGAAAAGGGAAGTATTTCTGAGGTCAGGACGAGAACTAGGAAATCAGGAGAACATGACCACATATGGTTTGGTGTGTAGGGTCCAGGGAGACACAGACTCTGAAACGATAGAAGAATTGGATGAAAGGAGCTTTTTCAAGTGTTTTTTTTCCTATGAACAATGGAAAGGTATAATCACTTTAAAAAAAATCAGATTTCTGATGTAGAAAGGCTGCTCTTGTGGTCATGTAGGTTTTTGTCTAGAGACAAGAGAACATGTTAGGAGACATTGATCAAAACCAATAACAATAACAACAACAAAAAGATGAGTGATGGAAGGCAATCATTATTTGTTGAAGACCTGCTCTGTGGAGGCAGGATGTGGAGGACTTGCATCGATCCACTCTAGTTGACCCTCATAGCATGCCTGTGAGACAAATAGAACCCCCACTTTAAGGAGGAATTAAGCTTGAAAATGTCAAATTATTGTTCCCAATACTAGTTAATTAATCAGTAAATGCAGAATGCAAGCAGTCTTTCTAATGCCAAATCAAATGTGTATTTCTTTCTACACTATGCCTGTCTTTCCAAGGGACAAGCCAGGAGCACTGGAATTGAAGCAACAGCAAATGATGATCAAAAGCACAGAAATGACATGGTCTCCCACATTTGATGTCTGAATGTGGAGAATGCAGAAGAGTTCCAGACAGTGCCCAGACAGGAAAACATGGAAGATTGCGGAGAAGCTTATTCAGAATAGAACAAAGGCTTTCAAAGCATTGTGGGGAAGAAAGGTAGTCTTTGGAGGGGATACACAGGGCAGTGTGGATTGGAGGGCCTTGACCTGAGACAAAGATGATGCAGTTGGGAAGCAAGGTGTGTTAGGTGACCTCGAGGTCTGACTTGCCATCCATCCTTGTTTTTAAATAAATACAGATCTCAGAAGAGGGAATTTGGTTTGCAACTTGAAAACAACTGCTTCCTAGCATGGGGCAGGTTTGAATCAATCCGTATTGTAGAGGTTATCTACAATATGATTAGTGATGCTGGAAAGCCTGGGTCCTCCCAGCCCGAGTCCCAGAGTCAGACCTGGCCTCTGGCTTCAGGAGCAGCTTGGGTCCCGGTTTGTCATGGAGACCTTCTGGAAGTTTAGAGGTGGAACGAGGATTTCCTTACTTGTGTTAGCCTTGAGTGTGCGCTCTTAAGAGGGACTAGGTGTATCAGAGAATATTTGTGGAGGCTGTTTAAGCTTTGTAAAAATGAATTAGATCAGAGAAAGCTATTAGGTTAGAAAAGATAAATTCCAGTTGGTTTGTCATCTATGCATTAGAGTGGCCTCAAGTCTCACCTTGAAATTTGTTTCAAATAAAAATTCTTGGGTCAGGCATGGTGGCATATGCCTTTAATCCTAGCACTTGGGAAGCAGAGGCAGGTGGATCTCTATGAGTTCAAGGCCAGCCTGGTCTACATAGCAAGGTCCAGGATAGCTGGAGCTACAGGGAAACCCTGTCTCAAAAAGACCAAAAAAATAAAATAAAAATAAAAATAAAAATAAAAATAAAAATTCTTGGGCTTTGCCAATGACAACTTGTTAGAAACATGTCCATTTAGGAAGAAAATCTGCTAATACACATGCCTGAAATTACCCTCTACCCTGGTCTCTGCTTCTATCTTGATCTGTGGCCCTCTCTGTTGCTGTACACCACCATCAACCACCCACAGTTCCTTCTGAAAGCTGAAGGATCTTATTGCCTCTCTCAGACCTGGAGATACCCAGAATGTGTCTGACAAACTTTGTGATCTGTATCTTCAGAGACAGAATCAAAAGGCAGGAATCGATGGTTTGTGTCTGTGATAGAGGACTATCACAGACACAAACACACCAGAACAGAATTTATAGAATGAAATCATTGGTAAATGTGACCAGAAACAAATGAAAAACTCTGGGCCTGGTGTGGTGGTGCATGTCTTTAATCTCAGCACTCAGGAGGCAGAGGCAGGTGGAGCTCTGTGAGATCAAGTCCAGTCTGGTCTATATAACAAGTTCCAAGCCAGCTAGGACTACAAAAAAAACAAAGCAAAACAAAACAAAAAAACAAACAAACAAACCAAAACAAAAAAACACTCAAAAACACAAACAAACAACCAAAAAGAACAACAAAAAGCCTCTTCAAGATTAAAAAAGTGACCCTTGGTAAATAAATAAAATAGCTAGTTATAGGCTATGAATAATAGCTGTATCAAGTGCCAGGTAAAAAGTCATAGTATGCATTTTTTAAAAATTTTGCATCAGAGCTTGAATTGATTTTTCTTAGAAGAAAATAAGTAAGGAAATGTTATTCTTAATAGGAACAATATGTATTAATATCTGCTGGTATAACACAATACTTTATATTGGGATACTAATAATGAACAGAAGTCTATTGGCTCACAATTCTAAAAGTTGTTAATTCTAAAATCAAGTCACAAGCATCTTGTAGATGTCTTTTTCCTGTGTCATCACAAGGTTGAAGGCAGAAGGGCAATGAGACAAAAGGCTGATGTCTCACTTTATAACAATAATCATGGCTGTGAGCAGAGCCCTCATCTCCCAGTAGGTGCTCCCTTTCAACACTGTTGCTTTGGGGATTAAACATGCATTTTAGGAGATATTAAGCTATCCAATTTATAGTAGAATATAATAAACACAAATAATTACAGAAATAATAAACCAATACTTGTATTTTAAATAGAAATGCAGCCATTATTATTATTTTATTATACATTTTAATATTTTCACATTTTCATGTTTTAAAGGATGATTTAATGTATTTATGGGTCTGTGTGGAGACATATCATTCTTTTTGGATGGTCTGGATTTAAGTTTTGCTTTTGTAGACATTCTTCTTAGAGACCCAAGTCTATCACAAAAGTTAGAGATGCCAGATTCCTGGGTTTTTTTTTACCTTTTAAAATTATTATTATTCATTTTTTATATATTGCAAAAGAAGCTTCTTTGATGAGTGGTAACTGGAATACTTGTCTGTAAATATAAGGCTCCAGAAGGGCATGTTATTTTAAGAACCTGTAGAGATCGGAGAGGGAAAAGCTAGGATAGCTATAGAGAAAGGCCCAAGGAACAGACATGAAAAGGCATTCACAAGAGATGGACCCCAGAAGCAATGCACGTTTGACCTCACTAGAGATCACAAAGGCATAGGAAAACAAGAAACCAATTTGCACCTACAAATTGATTTAAAATGTCTAAAAATAAATGCCTAATGCTGTTGGGTTATGGGAAAACAGACATTATCACAAACTGTATTTGAAAATACAAACTTGTGTAAATATAGTTCAGTAATGTTGCAAAATCTTAAATGCATGAATGTTCTTTGACCCAGAAAGAGGATTATATTGATTTCAAAGAACTTCATCTCATGATAATATCTAGAGATAGGCATAAAATTTTTATAAGCATAAAAGTATTCCTCTTAGCACCTTTACAATAATGAGAAATTAAAATCAACCTAAATTTCCAAGTTTATTAGATAATATATGTCATGTCCCTAACATAAATTATTATTTAGGTTTTAATATCTATGGTGTAGATAAAATATAATAAAATGTTATAACATACTATTATCCTAAAACTAATCTAATTAAAATAGGAATAATAAGATCCCAATCTTATAAAAATGCACACATGTATATTTATGTATGTCCACATTTATGTCAATATTTACCAAAATGAAGAAGTTTGATAGACATGTATCAGGCTAATAATTTTATATCTGATTGATGAGTTTAAAGCAATTAACTATTTTTAGTTTCTCCAGACTTAAAGTATTTCTATATGTTTGAATTCTGTTTTTTAGTCAGAGCAAGAGAATAAATTCTAAATTTGAAAAACTGTTAATGGATAAAATTAACTACTACAGACAGAACCTAAGAGCTAATTGTCAGTGTGGGGCTCAAGGGAAACAGGCTATGTTATAGGAAGGTTAAAAAATAAGTACATTCTTAAAGCAACAATAAGAGCGACACTAATTGGACTCAGTAGGTTCTCTCTCTACATATATGTAGAGTGTATATGCATATATAGCTATATATACATACATAAAAAAATAATTATAGAGGAGGTTCTCAGTTTGAGAGGGGATGGTGGTAGGAAGACATGGAAGAAACTGGGTGAGTGAGAAGGAGTAGAAGTGGTACAAATATGGTCACATGTATGAAATTCTCAAATACTTTGAAAGAAAGCCAAAATGCTCATCAAAAAATATGTATTGTTTTCCAGAAACTTACCTGCACATTTGTCTTATGTGACACTATTATGATTTTTTAAGACTGTTCTTCCAAGAATACTGCAAGAGAGCTCTTAAGATTATCATTTCTTCTAGGTTTATTCTTAACATAATTTGAATTTTGTATTGTGTTCCATAATAGAGCCAGTTAATTTCATATAAATAAATCATTTGGAATTGTTCACCATTAGATCAGGCTGATTCTTTGGAAAGTTCCCCATGTTGTTCTGTGGCTCATGTGCTCATTGTCACTCAGTGAGGACCTTGGGAACAATGCCTAGCCAAGGAAGTGACCTCAGCATTTGTAAGCAGGATTCGTGCAGGCTGGGAAGATAGAGTCATGATGAGAATTTGTTAGCATGAGTTCAGGGAGAGGAGTGGGCTAATTGACATCAATATGCCATCTACTTGGCAGGTAGAGATCTGCAATGAAAAAGATCTCATAGGGCAAAGATTAAATTAGATATAAAGTTTTGAGCATTGCCTGACGTGCAGTAAGCTCTCAATAAATGTTAGCTGTTATTATCATCACCATGGAGAACATTCATAGCCAGATGTCACTACCACTTATATTATCAGATAATTACTGTTATTCTGATTCAGTGGAGATCAAGCCACATTCTCATATGGCTTCTCAAGGAAATATTTCTCATAGAAAATGAATGATCACAATAGCTATATGTGTCCATATTTCTTTTTAGAAATTAATGAATGAATAAGTCCTAAGATACCAGCTATCTCTTCATGGACTGCACAATCAAATTTCTTTACTGATGGAACAGTGGTGATTTTTTTTTAGTTTAAAATACATATTTAATGTAGTATACATATCAGGAGTTCAATTTTTTCACTTGTTCATGTCCTCATTATTTAATAAACTAGTTATGGATAAAGTATGAGTTTTAAAACTCTCCTGAGAATTGGAGCTATTAAGTATAAAACAAATTTTAGTATTAACTTTATGTATTAGATGTTCTATAACTTAGTTATTAATTGAAAGGACTTGAATTTTTTTTTTTTTTTTTGAGACAGGGTCTCCCTGTAGCCCCAGCTGACCTGGACCTCGCTCTGTAGACCAGGCTGGCTTTGAACTCACAAAGATCCGCCTGCCTCTGCCTCTGCTTCCCGAGTGCTGAGATTAAAGGTATGTGCCACCACGCTTGGCCATTACTTTAATTCTAGCACTTGGGAGGCAGAGGCAGGTGGATCTTTGTGAGTTCAAGGCCAGCCTGGTCTACATAGTGAGTTCTAGTACAGCGGAGCTACAGGGAGACCCTGTCTCAAAAAAGAACCAAAAAAATGTATTTATATATATATGAGTGTTTTGTTTTTATTTTTTGGTCTTTTTGAGACAGGGTTTCCCTTTAGTCCCCACTGGCCTGGACCTATGTAGACCAGGCTGGCTTTGAACTCACAGAGAGAGATCCACCTGCCTCTGCCTCCTGAGTGCTGGTATTAAAGATGTCTGCCAACATGCCAGCATGTATGAATGTTTTGCCTGCACATATGTAAATGCAGCCATTCATGCGGTGCCCCAGAGTTCTAAAGAGGGCATTGGATCCCCTGGAACTGGAGTTACAGATGGCTGTTAGCTGCCATGTGGGTGCTGGGAATTGAACCCATCTCTCAAGCCCTGTCATTACCTTCTTTCATAGTTTATTTATTTACTTATTTATTTATCATGTGCACCTGCAGGTGCACTGGTGTGCTCATGCTGCGGCATGCTCATGCTGCGGCAGAGGTTGAAGGACAGTGTGTGTGGCATCAGTTTTCTCTTTCCACCATGTGGGTCCTAGGAATCAAACTCAGTTCATCAACAGCCCAGAAGTTATTGTTTTATAAAACATGGTAGTATCTCTCACTCTTTTTTTTTTTTTTTTTTTTTTTCTTTGCTCAGAATGGAACCTCAGTTGGAGCTCATGCATGATCAGAGAGTCTCAGTCCCTGGTAGCATTTTTCCCTTTTTGGCTTTTTAAAATTTTATTTATTATTTTAATGTGTATGAGTGTACTGTCTGCATGTAGGTTTGTGCACTTGTGTCGTACAATGCTGAGGAGGTCAGAAGAGGGTGTCGGATTCCCCTGGAACTGGAGTCAAAGATGGTTCTTAGCTGCCATGTGGGTGCTAGGAATCGAACCCGGGTCCTCTGCAAGAGCATTCGGCACTCTTAACCACTCAGCCATCTCTCCAGCCCCCCCCCCTTTGGTTTTTTGAGGCAGAGTCTCCCTTTAACTCTGGTTGGCATGGACTTCCTATGCAGACCAGGCTGGCCTCCATCTTATAGAGATCTGCCTGCCTGTGCTTCCTGAGTGCTGTGCTCAAAGCCATGCTGCACCACAGTGCCCAGCCCTGGTAGCATTTCTCAATGCTGGTATAGTAGTTGTTTAGAGGGCATGATCTCTATTCACAGAATAATTGGAGGTTTGGACTATGATCTCCTTTCCTTTGAGGAGTGTGCTGGATAGCTTTTGTGTCAATTTGACACACCTGGGTTGAGGGAGCCTCAATTGGGGAATTGGCTCCATTGGACTGGCCTGTGGCCACGTCTGTGGAGTATTGTCTTGATTGTTGAGCAATGTGGGAGGGCCCAGCCCACTATAGGTGGTGCCACCCCTGGGCGGGTTGTGTACTGTTATAAAGGTCAGGCTGGACATGAGCCAGGGGAGCAAGCCAGTGAACAGCATTCCTCCATGCCTGTGCTTCAGCTACTGCCTCCAGGTTCCTGCCCTGAGTTCCTGCCTTGGGCTCCCTAAGTGATGAATTGTGACCCTGGAGATGTAAGCTGAATAAACCTTTCCTCCCCAAGGTTGGTGTTGGTCAGAGTGTTTTGTCTAAAGCAAGAACAGAAATTGGTACCAGAGAGTGGGGTATGCTGTGACAGACCTGACCTTGGTGTTTTGGAAGGATGGATTGTGGAGGCGTTAGAACTTTGGGCTGGGAAGATCATTGAATGTCTAAAGAATTCGTTGCTGTTGAGTTGGAGCAGTTTTGCTAAGGAGTTGTAGAAAGATGAGGCTGGCTTGTGAAGTTCTAGTTTCAAAGGGGAGCAGAGATCATCAGGGCTGTTTAATCTGTGGGTTCTGGTCAGCTGGGGCTGAAGAATCAGCTGTAGTAACAAGAGAGCAGAACCTGAAGTGAAATCTTTGTTGTACTGGGAATATGCTGCGGTTAGCTGGGGCTGAAAAAATCAGCTGTAACAAGAGACCACATCGCTGTGGTGAAATCTTTTGGGAAGAATTTCTTCAGGGTCACGCACACAGAAGCTGTGTTCCAGAAGGGCCTGAGCCTCCGTCCTCAAGCCAGAAGCAGGACTTGGTAGTTGTAAGAGTCTCCTATATGGTTCTGGTGTGAAAATTTGAGGGGGTCACAGAGAGCAACCGAGCCTTAGCACTGTGAGAGGTCAGGAAAGACCATTGGTGAAGTGCACCCTAGTTGCAGTGAAGACCCCAGGATTGCAGGGGTCATGGAGAGAAGCTGAGGCTTTGCACCAGGAGGTCAGAAGAGGACCATGCTGAAGGTGCTGCTCAGTTTCAGTGGCGACCCCAGCTTTTTGGAGATGCCGACCTAGGGAGACCACCAAGAGCAGGCAGGTGGGGAATGGAGTTGCCTGGCCTGCGAGATGAGCTGTGTGTGCCACAGAGCAGAGTTGGAGAGGGGAGCTGCCGAGACCCTTTGGAGCCCAGAAGATTGTGAGTGAATCCCAGGTGTCCAGCCTTGAGCTTTGCTGGACTTAGTTTTGTTTGATGTGCCTGATTCTTGCCTTTTGAAATAGACCAGTACTTGTTTTGGTTTTTACTAGCAGCAAACAGTTAAGAGACTTTTAACGGACTGTGAACTTTTAAGTGTTTGGACATTTTAAGGACTGTGGGGCTTTTAAGGTTGTACTGTCTTAGGTTGTGATTAATGTTAACATCATACTTTGGGGATAAGAACTGGAAAGGTGGTGGTTTAATAGTGATGTGTTTTGTGTGTCAAGTTGACAAGGGGTCAATTGTGCTGGATAGCTTTAGTGTCAACTTGACACACCTGGGTTGAGGGAGCCTCAATTGGGGAATTGGCTCCATTGGACTGGCCTGTGGCCACGTCTGTGGAGTACTGTCTTGATTGTTGAGCAATGTGGGAGGGCCCAGCCCACTATGGGTGGTGCCACCCTGGCCAGGTTGTTGTGTACTGTATAAGAGGTCAGGCTGGACATGAGCCAGGGGAGCAAGCCAGTGAATAGCATTCCTCCATGGCCTGTGCTTCAGCTCCTGCCTCCAGGTTCCTGCCCTGAGTTCCTGCCTTGGGCTCCCTAAGTGATGAATCGTGACCCTGGAGATGTAAGCTGAATAAACCCTTTCCTCCCCAAGTTGGTGTTGGTCAGAGTGTTTTGTCACAGCAATAGAAGACAAACTAGGACAAGGAGGGAACAGAGTAGTCTTCTAGTTCATTACCGATAATGAATGACATAACCTTAAAAATATTTTCTGGTCAAAAACATGTTTTTAGCTGGGTTTAGTAGTATACATCTTTTAAAAAAATTTTTATTTATTTTTGTATGTGTATGAGTGTACTGTCCACATGTAGGTTTGTGCACCCACGTCGTACAATGCCGTGGAGGTCAGAAGAGGGTCTCGGATTCCCCTGGAACTGGAGTTCTCCTGGAATTGGAGTTATAGATGGTTCTCAGCCACCATATGGGTGCTGGGGATAAAACCTGGGTCCTCTGCAAGAGCAGTCGGTGCTCTTAACTGCTAGGCTATCTCTCCAGCCCCAGTAGTATACATCTTTAATTGTAGCACTCAGGAGGTAGAGGCAGGCAGATCTCTGTGAGGTCATCTACATAATGAATTCTAGGCCAGCTGGAGCTACAGAGAAACCCTGCCAACTGTTCCCCACCAGTTTTGTAAGTTCATTCATGCACCATAGCACATGTGTGGAGGTTTGATGAGAACTTGGAGGAGTTGGCTCTTTCCTTCCACTGTGTGGATTCCAGGGATCAGACTTGGGTTATCAAGCTCAGCAGCAAGCACCTTTACCCACTGAACCATTTCATCTTTTAGAAACAGTCTCACTATGTAGACAGATTGGCCTTAATCTCCTAATCTCTGCTTCAGCCTCCTGGGCACTACCATGCCCACCATTCCCATTTGCTATTTTTAATTCACTGCCTTCCAAAAAACCCACCACTGTCCTCCACAAAATTTCTTTAATCATATTAAAAAGCAAAAGTACCTGAAAAGCCTGTAGTGCTAGTTTTATCATTTTGAACAGGAAGTCATTTCTAGCTGACTTTCAGGGCCTGATTTTAAAAACAACCATCCCTTGCTGTGTATCTAACACAACTAAGCTTCATTAACAAAAGCTAGGAAGGTGATTTAAGCTTGTTCAAATATTCACAGGGATTATTAGTAGGTAAGAAAATTAAATACATTGTAACTGAATGAGTAAAAATGTTGAACCCACAGAGTAGGAGGAAACCTTCACTGATGATACATCTGACAGAGCATTAACTTCCAGAATATATAAACTACTCAAAAAAACAAAGAAGAAAGAAAACAAATGACCCACTCAAATGATGGAGTAGAGCTGAACAGAGACTTCATAAGTGAGGAATTAGAGATGGCTGAGAAACATCTTAAAAAGTGTTCAACATCACTAATAATTAAGGAAATGCAAATTAAAACCACTTTAAGATATCATCTCACTCCTATAAGACTGGCTAGGATAAAGAAAACAAATGATACCAAATGCTGAAGAGGTTGTGGGGAAAGGGGAACACTCATCTACTACTGGTGGGAATGTAAACTCATATAACCACTATGGAAAGCAGTGTGGAGAACACTTAAAAGACACAAAATGAGCCTACCACCTGACCCAGTCATACTACTCCTATAGCAGAGATACATGCACAGCCATGTTTATTGCAGCTCTCTTCACAATAATGAAGAGCTGGAACCAACCCAAGTGCCCCTCAACTGATAAGTGCATAGACAAAATGTGGTACATCTACACAATGGAGTTCTATGCAGTGGTAAAGAAAGATGACATCATGAACTTTGCAGGTAAATGGATGGAACTAGAAGATATGTTAAGTGAAGTAACACAGTCCCAGAAAAACAAATGATGAATGGTATCCCTCATCTGTGGATACTAGCACCAAGTACCTAGTTGTAAGATAACCTGAGCAACATTAATGTTATATTCCTCATGATCTGAAAACAACTATACTCTTATATTGTGGATCCCTTAACAGGTTCTAGAATTAACCTACCATGTGTTTTCAGACTTTGGAATTTTTGATATATGGGTGGAGGGTATGTATGCATATTTTAGAGTAATATAAAATCAAAAGAATGTGAAAAAAATGTTGGAGTTAAAGCCTGGCAGTATTTACTTGGGGTGGGCGTGGGGGCTACTTTTCCTGATCCTTTGTTAACTTGTAGCTATGCTGGCATGGTTTTGCCTATAGTAGTTGTTCAGTTGGCTAATCCATGTGTTAGATTAGCCTGTCCCAATACTGCAGACTTGTTTTTATCTTGTTGTCCTTCCCACTATCTTTTTCTTGTTACTGATAAGAAGGGCAGAAATCTTGTGAGCAAAACTTAGGTATAACTAGTGGCCCTTTAGACATCCCTTAAAGATTTCAGATTCCTCAGAGGAAACATGGGGCAAGAAAGAGTGCCTCAATTCCACAACTCTGCAGAAGTCAGCCAGAGATTGAAAAACTTCTGAGTTATATCCTTAGTCCCTATAAACAATTCTAATATTTAAAAATATTATTTTAATTTTATGTATATGAGTATTTTGCCTGCATGTGTGTAGCATCATACAATGCCTTTAGAAGTTAGTTAAGGGCATTGGATCCACTAGAACTGGAGTTAGGACAGTTGTCAGCTGCCTGTGAGTATTGGGAATCAAACCTGGGTCTTCTGCAAGAGTAGTTGGTGCTCTTTAACTGCTGAGCCAACTCTCCAGCTCCCATTTTAATATTTTAATAGTTATTTCAAAATATTACATGGCACTATACAAAAGGCAAGACCATGAACATTACATATGGTGGCAAGAAGCATGCAAGAGGTCCACAGAGTGAATCTGAATCATTTATTCTCACAGATTACTAACCGTGCTATAGAGAATAACACAGCATTAAAATATATTATCCTCAGTAAAATTAATCTTCACTTAGAAAATGTGATTATCTCAGGTAAAATATAGTATTTATAACTTTCATTTAAAAATACAAATTTTATGAATATTTGAAGTAGTTTTAGAATGAGAGTTATAAGAGTCTAAAGAAAATTGCTTCAGATACTATATATCTTAAAAAACTATTAAAATATTTAATCTGAAAACTGTGTCAGAAAAGAATACCTGAACGCCTTTAAAACTGCTAGTTCAGTCTCTAATTGCTGGTTCTGGTATCATCAACAAGACATTTACAGTTAAAACTGCAATTACACTGGGCATAGTGACACACACCTTCAATCCCAGCACTCAGGAGGCAGAGATTGCTGAGATCCAGCCCAGCCTGGTCAACATAGCAAGTCCCAGGCCAGTTGGGGTTCAGGGAGACCATTTCAAAGAGACCAAAATCAAACAAAACCCTGCAATTACCTGCCAAATAATTAGGTAGAATAAATGTTGCATACTCATTAAGCTGAATATATGCTTTTAAAACACAGGGTTTGGGCTGGAGAGATGGCTCAGAGGTTAAGAGCACTGACTGCTCTTGCAGAGGACCTGTGTTCAAATCCCAACACCCACATGTCAGCTAAGAACTGTCTTAGGCCGAGCCTGGTGTTTTCACCTTTAATCCCACTACTCGGGAGGCAGAAGCAGAGGCAGGGGGATCTCTGTGAGTTCAAGGCCAGCCTGGTCTACCTAGCAAGCTCCAGACCAGCTGGGACTAAAGGGAGACCCTGTCTCAAAATACCAAAAACAAACAAACAAATAAACAAACAAAACACATAGGGTTCTTGGACTACAAATTTAAGTCTTGTGATATCATAAAACCATTTGGAAACCTTTTTTTCTAGTCTTGGAAACTAATTATGATAAAGACCTTTATCAAACTGTAACCAAATAAAATTATTTTTTTGTGGCCTTGACAGTTTATACAACTTAGTATATCTGAAGGTGTGATGAAGTGGCTCCATCTTTCCATTTGTTTATATGATCTGAAATCATAGTTTGAATAGTGGACATGTTTTCTCTCTGTTAAACCATAAGATAATACATTCTTCACAAAATATGTGCTGACAAATAAGAACTGGCTTCTGAAATGCAGCTTGACATATGGAACAAGTATCACCCACAGCCGAACACTATCTTTTTCTGGCAGCTATCCCCCATAACTTCATCATGTAAAAAATACTCGTAAAACATGTCTGAAAGTTCTCAAATGGGAACAAAAGTCCAAAAGTTTTAGAATGAGGTAGAGTAAAGCCAGCAGTAGTCCAAGACCCCATCTAGTTACACTACCAAGCTCCCCATAGCTTATAAGGTACCAAAACCAAACTGGTATGGAACAAATATTCGGTAATACTGACATAATTCTTCTAAAAGTATGTACCAATAACTCTTTGACTTAAAAGGCAAGATGAAGCCGGGTGTGGTGGCGCACGCCTTTAATCCTAGCACTTGGGAGGCAGAGGCAGGTGGATCAGATCTTTGTGAGTTAAAGGCCCGCCTGGTCTATGGAGTGAGTTCCAGGACAGCTGGGGCTACAGGGAGACTGTCTTGAAAAGACAAGAAAAAAAAAAAGCATTATGATTTTAAACCCATGAAAAGAAATTTTAGAATAAAGTCTCTTATTCCAACAATCCAAAGAACTTCCCAGAAGCTCAGCCCATCCAGGGTAGGATTTAAGAAAACTAAGCTGTAATAAAGTGACTGAGAATGGAAAGTGTCCTGCCAGGAACACCAGTAACCAAGCACACTGCATCTTTGAGGAACTTTCTTAGAAAAACCTGATTGACAATGATTTTGTTTGCATACATAAAAGTTGTTAGGAGCCCAATTCCAAGAGAAAATCCTGTTATATGCTGCATAACAAGTTTAATACCCAGAGTCAAAATATAAGGAAGACTTTTTTGCAGCTACTTGAAGAGATAGCGGAATTCTGAGAAGGAGCCACTTCCATGTTCTCCAGACTATGTGCCTGATGGCGGCCTTGCTTCATTGTGGGAGAGACTCCGGAAACGATTGTACACACAGCCATGCGTACAGTTGTGAGCACCTAAGCTTGGATTTCTAGAGCTTGCATTTTCAAGATATTCTTTAGGTATGGAGTTGATTTGTATATGTACATCTGCAGAGTAAAAACAGGAACCTTCTGTCAATCTTGATGGGTGAACACATTGGGAGGCTGAGGCATCCTAACCGCTTGCAGTTCCTGGAGGACTGTGAGGTTGGTTACAGCTGGCTTGCACGGCCTTTAAATACTTTTTCTCTTAGATTTCCTTGCTTCAGGGCTCTGGCTCTTTTCAGGACCTGGAGCAGGGGGCCTCAATAGCCACAGCAGGAATAGCCGAACACGCGGGACACGCTGGACAGGCCGCCCCCTGCGAGTGCTTCTAGCCGAGCCCGAGCCTCAACGCCACCTGCAACAGCTGCGCTGGGAGAGGCCGGATGTTGATTTTTATCAAGACAATGCTGCCACCTCATACATCTCTGGACCATGATATATTTTTTTAATTTTTAAAAAATGTATTTATTTATTTATTTATTTATTTTTATGTGTACGAATGTACTGTCTGCATGTAGGTTTGCTCACCTGTGTCGTGCAATGCCGCGGAAGTCAGAGAGGGTGTCAGATTCCCCTGGAACTGGAGTTAAAGAGGGTTCTCAGCCGCCATGTAGGTGCTGGGGATCGAACCCGGTCCTCTGCAAGAACAGTTGGCTCTCTTAACCGCTAGGCCATCTCTCCAGCCCCATATATTATTTTTAATTAATCCAGGACAGCTGGGGCTACAGGGAGACCCTGTCTCGAAAAGACAAAAAAAAAAAAAAAAAAAAAAAAGTATTTCATTTCTGTGTTTATGTGTGTCTCTGTGAGTGTATGTCACAGGTGTGAGGGTGCCTAAAGAGGACAGAGAGAGTGTCAGTTCCCCCGGAGCTGGAGATATAGATGGTTGAGAGGGTGCTGGGAAGGAAACTCTCAAAGAACAGCAAGTTCTCTGAGCCTGTGAGTTATAGGAGGATATTTGTTAGTTTTTCACAAATTGCCTAATTCACACACACCATAAGAACTCACTCCCACTCTGAATGCACAGGGAAGGTTCTGGAAGGAAGGTAAGACATCGCTCCGCAGCAACAATGATACATTTAAAAAAAAAAAGACATTGCCCCCCCCCCCATGGGGCAGGATTCTCTCACTGACCAACTGAAGCTCATTTCCGTAATCACCACTGACAAAGGTAATTTCCTTGTGTGTCCCCTAGACCCAGAAGAAGAAGATTTCAAAATATTTTGGCCACATACCACAGTAAAAAATGGATTTTACATGGGGTCTAGAAAGCACGTTGGAGTTCCACGAAGTGATACTTGTCCATGCTATATTCATTACCTAACACCAGAAGAAGAGGTAAAGATGAATGACCTGGGTTTCACAGATAAAACCTGGTTGGGCCTCTGTGTTTATTCTCTGTGTTTCTTTCTTCTCTTTTTGTCCTGCTGACCAAACTGACTTGCATTGGTCCATGTCTTATACACATGTTCTTGTACACAGAGATCTTTAACATCAGGCTTTGAAATATGAACATCATTGAAGTGAACCTGAATTGTACCTTCAGCAACCACTTGTTTTTCCTGGAGTTTTAAAGAAAAAGTAATTTTGGGGGGGATTCTAGAATATATGTTCCCTTGAACTAAATCTTCATATTTATTCCTGCCTGATAAGTTCTGACATCAAATTTACCCAGGGACTTATGGTAACTGAGGACCCATTCTTTTTTCTCTATTAAATGTCCCATTTATTCAACAGACATCTGTGTGCCAGGCACTGTTTTCCAGGCCACCAACTCCAGCACCCACGCTTCGACCATTCCAGTCTGCCTCCACCTTCCAAACAGGACCTTCTCTGTGTGTTCAGAGTGGGAGGAAGTCCTTGGTCTTAGTTCTTAAGATGTGTGTGAACCGATTTGTGAATGACTAATAAATATCATCTTGTCAGTCACGGCCTAAAGCCCTTTACTGTCGCTGTTTTCCTGCTTCTTTCTCTGACTTTTTTTTTGTTTTTTTTGTTTGAGACAGAGGGTCTCCCTGTAGCGCCAGCTGTCGTGGAACTTACTGTCTGTAGACCAGGCTGGCCTTGAACGCACAAAGATCCCCTGCCTCTCTGCCTCCCAAGTGCTAGGATGAAAGGCATGCACCACCACGCCCGGCATGATTACTTTCTTGTAGACGAGAGAAATACTTGTTGGGTTCAGAAAGCCCTGAGTTGGTTAGGGTTAGCAGGGCTGGGTTAGGGGGTCAGGGTTAGTTTAGGTTAGGATAACTTATCTATTTCCTCACGATGAGCATTATTTCTTCATTTGTAACCTCATAAGGACTTTGTAAAGACTGAAAAGAATAAATACAATTGTATGTTATTGAAATGCTTTATAAAGCAGCTAACACTGGATTAGTGGTATGTCTAAATATGCCATTCACTTCATTTTTTTTCTGGTTAGTAATGTGTAAAGATAAGATCTACATCAGGGCTTAGAGAGATGGTTCCATGGTTAAAGCTCTTGCAGAGGACCCAGGTTCGGTTCCAGAACCTACATGGCAGACTCCCGGGGGTCTGGCACCCTCTTCTGGCCTCCACGTATGGATGCTCTTACAGAGCAGCAGGCAAAACACTCATCCTCATAAAAAAAAAAAAAAAAAGATATATGATGCAATATAGCACAGCTTGGCCTAGCATAGCACAGCACAGTCTACTCCATGATTATATTATCGTGTTTAAACACTAGACTATGTGAGCACTTCATGAACTATATACATACTGGATTAAATTTTCAAAGCTACTTTACCATTTTATCAAGAAGGAAATCCAAGGACTAAGGTAATTAAGGAACACAGCTAAAGTCAGAAAATTAGTAAATTACAGAGTTAGATTTGAGCTCCCAAGCTAGAAGAGTGTTCAAAGTATAGGACCCACTGGGACATGATGATTCAGATTGCTCCTGAGCATACATGTAGTACTATGCTCTTTTCTTGCAGCAAAGATGAAGGTTCTAGATGTCGTGTTATCTTTTGACCTCCATCAGTAGGGCCCATTTGGCAAACACTTGGATGCTAAATAGTTGGAAGAGGAAGCTAAGCTTTAGAATATAAGCATTGTGGACCATTTGCCTGTCTTTTCTTCCCACATGTTGCAGTGTTCTGAGGTGGTCAATAGGAAACATACTGAATAACTGATTGGGTTAAGGCCAAGCCAGTGGGGACTCCATCTGAGCATTTAGTTTTAACTGCTTGGCACACAGAACCAACTGTCTGGATGTTGCAGCATCTCAGACACAATTTTGTCAGTTCCAGAGGCTGCTAGGTTAGTTCTTGCCTAACCATAGCACATCTGTTTGCTATGAGCAAAGTGCTTTTCCAGCTGTTCATTTTTCTACCTTCCTTGTTTCCCTAGAGCCTGAGCTTTTAGCCTTCATGATTTTTTTCTAAGATGCTAAACTTAATCCAGAATTATCATTATAGTTTTTCAGAGGACCCAGGCTTGTCCATTTTCAGACTTAATGTTAAATCCTAAAAATATACGTACATACATGCATACATACATTCATACATACATACCTCCCTTGGAATGTAACACCTGGGAAAATAGTTAAAGTTATCTCCATTTAATGAATGTATACATATTGCTTCTTCTTTGTATTGAATTTATTTTTGAATATGTAAAACATGTACTTGATTCCAAAGTTGAACCTATATAGCAACATAGACTCAGAGAAGGCTTGCTCTGTAGCCCGTTCTCTTCACTCTGCTCTCTCACTTCTTTCGTATATACCTAAAGACTTTAATATTTACAAACATTTTAAAAGGTACAATGTACGTGGAGTGAAGAGTTCACACCAGAAATGTACTGTTCAATGGTTTTGAGACTAACATAAACTAAACATACCGATGGGCCCTACCCACCTATGTTGAAAAAATAGAGTCCTATCAGCGCCTAAGGAACTGCCCTTTTGCCCTCTGGTCTCTGCCAACCCTGGTTTCAAATACCATGGATTGGTTTTCCCAGATGTTGACCAAGAAGTGGACTCATGCAGCATGCATTTTGCTTCTTTCACTCAGCATTTTCCTGAGCTCCCTCCAGGCTGTGTGTAGTAGCATGCTCACTCCTTTTCATCTGGTAGCATACTCCATTATATTCCATATAGAGTACACCATAATTTATCCATTTTTCTGTTGATGGATATATGGGTGTCTAGTTTGGGGTTTTAACTAAAACTAGTTCCTTTTCATGGAAATATTAATTAAGCTTCTATAGTTATTTTATTTATTATTTAATGATTTGTTTATTTTTTATTTGTATAAGTGTCCAGATTGCCTATATGTTTACTGGCATGCATATACCCATATGAAGGCAGAAAGAGTGTGACAGAGTTGCCATGTGGATGCTGGGAATCAAACCCATGCCCTCTGGAAGAAAAACAAGTGCTCTTAATCCTTGAGACAACTTTCCAGCCCCTAGCTTCTATTTATTAAAAGTGTTCTTTTCTTTCTCTATTGCATCTATCTATCTATCTATCTATCTATCTATCTATCTATCTATCTATCATCTGATGTGTATGAATGCTTTCCCTTGCATGTGTGGAAGTGTGCCAATGTCATGCAGTGACCACAGAGCCCAGTTCCCTTGGAACTGGAGTTATGGATGGTTGTGAGCCACTGTGCAGGTTCTGGGAACCGAACCAGACTTCTTTGCAAGAGCGGCCAGTGCTCTTAACAACTGAGCCATTTCTCCAGCCCCTAAAATGTATTCTAAAGTTAGCAGACAAAATGATGGGTTTCATTATGCCACTTTCATATATGCATATCATGCCTTCTTCTAATTCACCCCTCTCTGCACTATCCTCCCTCTCCTTCCTGATCCTCTCTTCTGGCCTTTTATTAGAGCCAAATAGTTCCTCCTGCTTTTATTTCACATGTATCTCTTTACTCTCTCCGTCCATGTGCTGCCTTTAAGACCTATTCATCTCCTCTCTTTTCTACTTTCAACACACACACACACACACACACACATATACACACACACAATTTCTAAATTCCACAGATGAGAAAAACATGTAGCATTTTTTTCTGAGTCTGGCCTATTTCACTTAACATGATGATTTCCAGTTCCACTTATTTTTCTGCAAACAATTTCATTTGTTTTAATCATTGTATACAATTCCATCATGTGTATATACTACATTTTCTTTATCCATTAATCTGTTGGTTGACATCTAGGCTGGCTCTACTTTCTAGCTATTTTGAGTAGAGTAGTAATAAATGTGGATGTTGACTTAGAGTCTTTGGAGCATACACTCAGTCTAGTTAGGTCCTATGCTAGTTCTATTTTTAGTTTTTTGGGGAACCTCCACACTGATTTCCATAGTGGCTGCACCAGTTTATATTCAAACCAACAGTGTCTAAGGGTTTCTCTTTTCTCCATCCTCACCAGTATTATTTGCATTTTGTTTTCTTGATTATAACCACTCTGGTTGATATGAGATAGAATCTCTAGGCAGTTTTAATTTGCATTTTCAATGCCAAGAATGGTGAATACCTTTTCAAAATACTTACTGGCCATTCGAGTGTCTCCTTTTGAGAACTGATTGTTCATTATCCTACTTACTGACTGGATGATTTTTAGGTTTTTTTTTTTTACAGTTTGTTATGTATTCTAGATATTATTTCCCTGTGTAATATTTAGTTGACGAAAGATTTTTCCCAACTCTGCAGGCTCTCTCTTTGCTGTGCTGATAGTTTGCTGTGAGCAACTTTTTGATTTCATGTAGTCCCATTTGTCAATTCTTGTGATAATTTCCTGTGTTAATTTCATTTTCAGAAATCCCTTGCTTATATATATATCTTGATCTATATCTATTTCCTTGAGCGGTTTCAGAGTTGTAGCTCTTACATGAAGGGCTCTGGTCCACTTCGACATGATCGTTGTTCAGGGTGAGGGATACGGATCTAGTTTTATTTGTCTATATGTCAGTATCCAGTTTCCCCAGAAGCATTTCTTGAAGGAGACCTCCACCAATGGATATTTGGGGAACTTTTGTTGAAAATGAGGGGGCTGTAGTATGTATGGGTTTAATTTGGGGTCCTCTGTGCTATTCCATCTTTCCACATGTCTGTTTTTGATACTTTGGGTCTATAATTTGAGATCAGCAATCACAATTCCTACTCTTTCTGCTTTTGATTGTTTGGGCTATTCAGAATTGTTTGTGCTTCTGTTAAGAGTTTTAGGTTTTTCCCAGTTCTGAAGAATGTCACAATGAGAACTGCATTGAATCAGTTGATCACTTTTAGGACATAGTCATTTTCACAGTATTAATTCTGGGAATCCATGAGTGTGTAAGCTCTTTCCATCTTGTGTATCTTCAGTCTCTTTCTTCAGTGTCTCAAAGTTTTCCCTGTTCTTATCTTTTACCTCATTGGCTAGGTTTATTCCTAGGTATATTACTGGTTTTAAAGATATTGAGAATGACCCTGCCCCTCCTATTTCTTTCTAGGCAAGTCAATTGTTGATATTTTTAAAAAGCTACTGATTTTTGCATGTTGATTTTGTATTCTGCTACTTTGATGAAAGTATCAGATTTAAGAGTTTTCTGGTGGAGTCTTTAGTGTTTAAGTATATGATTATGTTACTTAAAAACAGGTAATTTGACTTCTTCCTTTCTTATTTGTAACAATTTTTGTCTTGCTAAGATTTTGATCACTTTAAAGGATGGAGAAAGTGGGCTCCTTAGTATTATTCATGATTTTAGAGCAAATACTTTCAGTTTCCCTCTGTTATATCATGGTGGCTATAGGTTTGTCATATATAGCCTATATCATGTATGTTCATCCTGTTCCTAGTTTCTTCAGAGATTTTATTATGAAGGGATGTTTAACCTTTTCAGAGGCCTTTTCCCTGTCAGTTGTGCTGGCCATGGTTCTGTCCTGTCTATTTGGGGTGTGCTTCTGCATGTTCCTTGGCACTCGTGTGCATTTGTGGAAGGTGTATTGTCAAGAGTAGAGTTGCTGGGCCCTACAGTGTGTGTTCAGGCTTTGGTAGATGCAGCACAGTTTCCAGAAGTGACTGTTATGATCTATGCTTCTTCCAACAGTGGGTAAGAGTTCCATTTGCTCCTTGTATTTGCTGACACTTGACAGTTTCTGTCTTGTCAATTTTATCCATTTTAGTGGGTATCTCCTGTGCATATGTTTGCTTTTCCCTTGGTTGTACCAATTTTGAGGTTTTTTTTTATCCCACTATTTACTTGTGCAAAATAAATATGCACATGTACTCTCTTTTGTCACTTAACAGTAACCTCTCCATACTGTTTTTTGCATATTTGTTTTTTTACTTAAGCAATGTATTTAGAGACCTCTGAGTAATACAATATCTTAATTATTTTTCTAGTTGTATAGTATTCAACTGAGCAGATATACTTTACTTTTCTTAGTAATTTCCCTATCAGTGGAGATTTAGATTACTTCCAGATGTTTACTATTACAAATATGCTGTGATCAATAGGCTTGTACATAAATCTTTTAAACTTTTTGTTACTATATCTCTGGGTAACATTTTTAGGACTAGTATCAATTGCTAGGTCCAAGATAAATATATTTGTAATTTGTTATATAATTTGCTACTGACAAATTTCCCCCATGGACATTATATACTTTGTACTCCTTCTCTTTCTTCCTATCTGCCCTTCCCCTCCCTCTTTCCCTTCCCTCTTTCTCTTCCCTTCCCTCTTTCCCTTCCCTTCCCTCCTTCCTTCCTACCCTCCTNAAAAAATAGAAATCAAAACAAAGCAACTTAAAAAAAATTTTTTTACTTTTATTTACTTTTTGCTACATGTATGTATGTACTGTCTTGCATTGTTAGGTTTGTGCACCCATATCATGCAAATGCCGTGGAGGTCAGAGAGGGTTTTTTTCCTGAATTGGAGTAAGATGGTTCTCAGCCGCCATGTGCATTGCTTGGGATCGAACCCGGGTGGTCCTCTGCAAGGAGCAGTCGTTCGTATGCCTTTTAACTGCTAGGATATTCTCTCCAGCCACAAAGCAACTTTAAAATACAACGGGATTCTCTAGAGAACTGCCGCGGCTTGGAACTCACCTGTGTTAAACTCACATGATGCTCAACTTTCAGATATCTGCCTGCCTTCTCGCTTCCCAAAGCTGCTGATTTAAAGCATGTGCCTATTGGCCGTGCCACTAACATAGCAACTTTTAAGTTTTGGCAGAACCAAAAATGTAGGAAGTCTATGCTTTTGTGCCTAACACATGGGAACATCGTTGTGATTACACACTTACTGGGCTCAGGTACCATACCTCCTGTATTCCTGCAGTGTACAGTGGCTACTGATGAGGTGTGGAAGTGTGCATCATAACATAAATATAAATAATTGTCTTTACAGTAAATTGAGAATTCTTTTTTTTTTTTTTTGAGAATTCTGTAACACCAATTACTGGATAATACATGTGCTCTTTGTTGAGCATAGCACATAGAATTCAAACATTAAACATTACATACATAAATGCCAAGAACCATCTGCACACAAGCCTCCATCATAGCTACATTTTTTACCCAACAGTTAATACTTCATCAATGATAAGGGGTAAAATGCACATCTTTAAACATACCTCTGAGAAACACTTCTTGAGTGTATCTGGGACTTTACCATCCACCACATGGAGCATTCTTTCCATTTCTTCCCGTATAATATAGTTCCCAGATTCACTTGAAAAAAGACTAAAAATATCTATGAGAAAGAAAATACAAATTAATCTTAACCATATATCCAGTATACTTTAGTAAAAGTAGGGAGAGAAGGGAAACCTACTAACAATTGGATGATAATTAGAGCCAAGCACTTTATAAGTATAATATTATTATATTTACCATTACCATTGTTTTCCTTTTTTATCCTTTTTTTGAGACAGGGTCTTGCTATGTAGCCCTGGCTGGGCAAATATTCTCCAGCCTTGAACTCACAATAATATTCCTGCCTCAGCCTCCTCAGTGCTGAGTACTGAGTACTGAGTGTGGCACCATGCCTGTCTGTTCAATTTACTCTTCAAAATAACCATGTGGTATTTTTTTCAAACATAACAAATTTATAAAATGTTATATGTATTATAAAATGATAATAACAAGTGTTAAAGACTGAGAAAAGAGAGGATATCTTACACAAGGTTAATGAGTAGGTAAATAAATGTACTCATTCTGAAGAGTAATTTGGCAAAATCTAAAAAAGGTAAAGACATATTGCCAGAAACCCTGCTTCTAAACATTTTTACTTGTACCCGTAAGAAACTAAGGGCTGGAGAGATGGCCTAGTGGTAAAGAGCGCCGATTGCTCTTGCAGAGGACCCGGGTTCGATCCTCAGCACCCACATGGCAGCTGAGAACCGTCTTTAACTCCATTTCCAGGGGAATCTGACACCCTCTTCTGACCTCCGCAGCATTGCATGACGCGGGTGCACAAACCTACATGCAGACAGCACATTCATACACATAAAAAATAAATAAATAAATAAATAAATAAATAAATAAATAAATAAATAAATAAAGAATTTCATACAATGTAATTTGATTTTATCCAGACCCTCCCCTATTTCCACCCCATCTTAGTACCCCCCCAACTTCATGTCCTCTATTATTATTATTTTTTAATTGATTATCTTTTATGTGTATGAGTGTATTGTCTGCGTGTAGGTTTGTGCACCCATGTCGTGCAATGCCGTGGAGGTCAGAAGAGGGCATCGGATTCCCCTGGAACTGGAGTTAAAGACGATTCTTAGCCACCATGTGGGTGCTGGGAATAGAATCCAGGTCCTCTGCAAGAGCAGTGGGTGCTCTTAACCACTGAGCCAGCTCTTTAGCCCCTATTATTATATTTTTTTAAGGCCTTCAAGTTAATTCGTGTCCCCAAATGCTCTTAGGTGTGGGTCAATGCCCTGGAGACTTGTCAACTTACCTGGTTTCACACCATTAATGAAGACTAATTCTCCCTCTCCCAGCAACTATCATTTGGCAATAATAGTCCCTTAGCTAGGTTTGGGGCTGCTTGCCTGTGCCCCACACGCTGGGATTTTGTGTGGCTTGAGCTTGGATAGGTCTTGTGCATACTGCCACAATTGCTATGAATTCATATGTGAAACAGTCCTGCTGTCTGGAGAGCAGTGTTTCCTTGTGGCTGTCCATCATTTCTGACTTCAATGACACCTGTGCCTTTGGAGGAGATGGTGTAATGTAGGTGTTCCATTTAGGGATGAGCACTCTACTGTGTCTTATTCATTGCACATTGACAATTGTGAGTCTCTGTGTTAATTGCCATTTGCTTTAAGAAGCTTCTCTGATGAGAGTCAAGAGATGAATTTAATCTATGAATATAACAATAAATCAACAGGAGTTATTTTAATCCTATGTCCATTTAGCATAAAAATAGTAGTAGAGTCTCTCCTATGGCCTGTGACCTGTCTAGTTACTTGGTTCAGGAGACATCTTTTGTTATCAATATACATCTATTCAAGAAAGGACTCTGTCCCCAACTAAGGTCACCAAAGAAAAGGCTGTGGAGCAGCTCCAAAATAACAGCTTTTCTTTTTTAAATTAATTAACTAATTATTAATAAATTTTATTTTATGTGTATGAGTCTTTTGCCTGAACTAGTATAGTGTAATGTCCACAGAGGTCAGAAGATGATGTTCCAGGGGTGGAACTGAAGTTATGGACAGTTATTAGCTGTCATGTGGGTGCTGGGAACCAAACCCAGGTCCTCTACAAGAGAAACCATAATCGCTGAGCCATCTCTCCAGTCCCCAAATAATGTACTTTCTAAACTGAAAACTGTGTGGGTACATGGCAATTAATCTAGACACTGACTAGTTTCTATATTCATGTATAGAATATTCCCATGTTTTATTGAATATCAACCAAAGTATTATTATTACTTTAGTGTTGTCATAAATGTTCTTATAGTTTAAACTTTTATGTATATACTATACATTTTTATGTGTAGGATTACTAGGTGAATGAAAGTGAATATTTTACAAATAGAGTAAAAACCTTCTTAATATAGAGTGGTATACAGTTCTAGACTGCTACTCTATCAGACCCCAGACAATATTATGAAATTTAATTTGATAAGGATTATCACATTGCTTCATGCTTAATTTACATGAAATAATAAATATCTGTTCTATTTATAGTAGATATTCAGTACATAGCTTTTCACTTGATTAACATTTCATATTTTCCTATATTCTTTTTTAAGTGCTTGTACTCTCTCCTTCCAATTTAAAAAGCAAATTTTTGAAAATTCACAGAGCTTCAACAAAAAATTGGCTTTGAAAAAAAAAACAAAAATTTTGAAACAAAAGGAGAAGGTCTAGTCCAAAGATGTCAAGTTCTTATATCTTCCCATTTAAACTTAGGACTTAGAAAATACCCTGAACAATTAATGGGGCATCAGGTGGTGGCTTAGAGAGTGTGCAGGGGCCATCATTTCTTCAGCTCTCCTTTTAAGGCTTCTTAGATAAGCACACAACACACAAGCAAGTCTACTAGAATGACTGGTAAGGCGAATCCCTTCACTCTTGTTTCCAACCAGATTGTGAGCCCTCGGCCCTTCTGTATAGAGGAGCTGTCCCTGACTTTGTTCATCCCAGTGGTTTTCTTAGAACAGAATCAGCAGCCTTAGAATGACCTGGAAACTGGTTGGAAATGCAGGTTTTCAGGCCCTGCCTCAGGTCTGTTGCATCAGGGACTCTGGGCATGAGATCTTGCAATCTGTGTGTCTGTTTCATTGTGACAAAATTCATAGAGCATGGAATTTACCATCTTACCCATGTGAAACGTACCTCCAGAATTCTCTCTATCTGGAAAAACTGAAATCTACCAAACAACTTCTATTCTCTATTCCCTTCAGCCCTGGACGTCATGATTTTATTTTCTGCCTCTCTGAATCAACTGCTCTGAGCACTTCATAGAAGTGGAATCACTGAGCAAGTTTTCTTTTTGTGACTGGCTTATTTTCTCCAACATAATGTCCTCAAAATTTATCCATGTTGTAACATGTATAAGAATTTCCTTGCTTCTAAAGGATGAATAAATAGTCTCATATTAGGAATACCATATTTAGTTTATCCAGACATCCTTTGGGTGTTGGCCACTGGACCACCTCTCCTTGGCAGCCTGCATTTTCCAAAGCCTATCAGGTGATTCTCATGCATGCTTAAGTTTGGAGAATTTCTGGGTACAGGGAATAAAGTATGATGACCGATCATCGTCTGGAAAGTTCTGGAATTATTCATATTTTAATTTTTTATTTTTCTTTTCACAAGAAAATAGAAACAATACAAAAATGATAATGACAAAATAAAGCAAAAATGAGGGGATTTCCAATTCTTTTCTGGTGAAATAAAGAATCAATCTGCAGGGCTTGGTATGTAATTAATTCTTCTCTTTCTTTTTCTTTTTTCCTTTTTTTCCTTTCTTTTCTTTCTTTTCCTGCTCTTTTGGGACTACTAGAAGGATATGTGTTTACTGGCTGGTCAAGGAAGCCTTGAGTTTTCAGCTGAGAAGGAATCTGGTTAATTTGTGGAATTATTTTTAGAGTGTTTTGAATTGTACTTTGTGTAGTATGCTTCATATGACCCAGGGAAACTATAACACCTCTTTTCTCACAGTAATTCTATGAGGATATGGTGTGGAGTACCACAATGCCAGATCAAAAGTATTTACTGACATTTGAAACAAAAACTGTTCACCGGGGATGGAGAGATAACCTAGCGGTTAAGAGCACCGACTACTCTTGCAGAGGACCTGGGTTCGATCCCCAGCACCCACGTGGAGGCTGAGAACTGTCTGTAACTCCAATTCCAGGAGAACTCCAGTTCCAGGGGAATCCAAGACCCTCTTCTGACCTCTACGGCATTGCACGACATGGGTGCACAAACCTACATGCAGACAGTACATTCATACACATACAAAAATAAATAAAAAAAAAACTGTTCACCTAAGCAAGAGTGTTATGCTGATAAAGTGCCCTCCATTAGGGTACTAGGCTAATCTGATCTTTGAGACTGGACTTGCATCAGGATTTACCAAGTTAGATGAAGTGGAGAGAGGAAAAGTAGAGAAGGCAAAAGGCACATCTCAAATAACGTCAGGATAAACAGCAGCGGGCTGCATTGTGCTTGCCATAGACTCACTGAGCTCTTTCGGAGTTGACAGGTGGAGCTATTTTGAATGAGCTGGATTCTTTTTTAGTTACCAGGGAACATTTGAGGTTATGTAAACTGCCATAACAAGGACAATCAAATCTCATGAAACAGAACATTAACTGACAGCCTAAGGTAGTCAGTCAGTTGAGGACCTGGGGTGATGTGCAGCTTTGCTAAATGGGCTTTGGGATGGAGAGATTCAGTTTTCCCTAAGAGTCCCAGCTGGAGCATTTTACTGGAGGCAGAGTGCAATATTCAACAGGCTAATGATATCATTTGATATAAGGTTATTAAATCTTGTTCAAGAAATGAATACACATATTTGATTTTAATGCATTTTATTTGGAAAGACCAAATTATCCAAATGATGATATTCTTGAGGCCTAACATGGTAAGTATTTAGATTCAGAAAATCTGAGTGAATAACTGACACAACAAATTAATCAATTTCATTCCTACTTATTGGGTACTTGTAGTATGCAGGCTAACGGGAGACTATATAATGACATTTCAATCAAAGACAGGCCATGCATGTGAAGGGGCTAGAGAAGACTATAATGGAGCTGAAGAATTCCCATGACCTAATGACACCATAGCAGTAATAATATCCTATCACAATACGAGACTCACATTTGTGGTGATGCTCCTAGAAGCAAGCCTACTATATCATGAATGTGTAAGTGGACAGTACATAAGATAATGGACAGTCTATGATGCTTGACATGGAAAGAAATGATTATGCTTGTTTCTTTCCTATAATAGACTTTTAAAATCATTATAAGTGTGTACTCCTTGTACTTGTGGAAACAGCTTACTGTTCAATAGTGTGCTGGTGATGTCAGCTACAGCCTCGCATGTCAACATTACTGCCTCTCTTCCTCATGCTGTATGCTCTTGTGGTTGATTTGATCTTCTGCTCTTTTGTTCACCATGACACAAGGAGCAGTAGTTGTATCACAAAATCTAGGTGTGAAGTAGTCAGTTCTATCTAAGTGTAGGTAAGTATGCACTACTATGTTCACATGACAAAATTGGCACATACATTTCTCAGAAGATGTCGAGGTAGTTATGTGACCCAATTATAAATAAGTCATCAGATTCCCCAATGAGTTATTTCCTTTCATTTGTGTGACATCTCTACTTCTCACACTGAGTTAAGTACAGGACCTTGGACAACTGGGTCTCAGTTTACTCCTCACTACAGTTGAGTGGTGTGAGTGCCATGAGATGCCAAGGCAGAAGACCCCCACAGTTTTCTGATTCAGTTTCTTATGTCCAATTTTGAGAAAGGGATGCTTTCATTTATTAACTTATTCATCAATATTTCGGAGTGTGTGTAAGGCATTGTGCTATAATTTCCCATAACTTATTAATCGCTTTTATTTCTCATCACTATAAAACAGCTCTGGTAAATGTCAGAGAGAAAAATCTCCATAAATGGATCACTATAAAATTCATCCCAAAATAGCAAGCACTCTGCTTCCTGGCACAGCTCCCACCAGGAGCTAGGTTTTCTCCTACCTTCCTGGAATTTCCCACATCTGAGAGGAGATAATCTAACATCTGCCCAGATGCTAGCTCATCCTGGCTCCGCACAATATTTCCTGGCTCGGGTTTGTAAGGGTCTCCAGGCCTGTCCAATAATTAGCAGTAGTGTGCAAAAAGTTTCTCCCTGCTTTCAGAAGCATTTGATTATTCAGATTTGAGTCTTTATAAACATATTCGTCCCATGTGAGAGACTCAGGACTAGCAGATGTTGCCTGGTTTTCCTTTTTACCTAGGGATTTCATGGTATCTATTTTTCAACTTTTAACTAAGTATTAAATGCTGTATAATTTAAGTGTTTCATTTAATTAAGCTTTAACATGTATTTAAACTTTAGATCAGCCTAGATAATTTGAAAACAGAAACAACTGGAGCAGGTCTTCCAGGTCAGGCTTGATCCAGAGTGCACTACATTCTGAATGATCTGGGCAATAAGTTCGGTTCTCTGAGTGGTCTCTGAGTAAATCAGCTCCAAATTCTTGACTTTTTTGGGAATATATTTATATAAGAAAGACTATCACGTCTTTCTCTGCCTCCCATCATTTTAAGATGATCTCATTTGTTGGGTCTGAAATGAGCAAGGAAGGACTGCCTTTGCTTAAAGTTACAAATGGATGCCAGATCAGCGGCACCACACACTTGAGCTGCATTTTTTTTTTTTTTTTTTTTTTTTTAGGTCTTTTCGAGACCGGGTCTCCCTGTAGCCCCAGCTGACCTGGAACTCACTCTGTAGACCAGGCTGGACTTGAACTCACAAAGATCCGCCTGCCTCTGCCTCCCGAGTGCTAGGATTAAAGGCGTGCGCCACCACACCTGGCCGAGCTGCATTTTTATTAGAGCAATGGAGCACCTTGGCATCCACAATAAACATATGCCTGAAAAGTTGCCTCTAAGCGCCTTGCTTGAACATCTTGCTACTTTCTGTGTTTAAGGGTTATTGCTCTGGCACTTGAAATATAATTGAATCCAGCAGTTTTACTCAGCACCGATGTGTAAAATTGATCACATATTGTTTGTGATACCCAGTGATGTCTGCAGACCAGAGTTAGGGGAGAGGAAGGAAGTGTAGTTTACATGCACATCTACATTGCTGGATTTCCTCTAAGATACTGAAGGCAATATTTGATGACAGAAGACAGATTGACTTTGTAAAGTGCCACAATTCCTTTTTAATGAACATGTGTCCCAAACATCTTTTCTTATTTGCATAGTAAATTTATATTCTGTACAATAAAGGTAACTATATCAGACATCTAAGAATGTGTTTGGAGATATATTCCTTCTCTGTAAAATCCAAGTTAATGAATTTTTCTCTATCCTTTTTTTTTTCTTTTGAAAATGGGGGGGTGGCCCATATCTGAATGGCTTTTTATGGGTGCAATGTTTTGCTTGTCTCCACCAGGTGAGGACATTCTGACAAGATGCCCACTGCCTTGCTCTATTGCTTCTTCAGACCCACACCTTCATCTTCCTCTCTACTCCCACTCTGAGGAGTACCTTCTATGCAGCTCATGTCTTGTCTCCTAGTGATTCTCTTGCCCCAGGATCTGTCTAGGTTGAATCCATGTACCATGCAGATCAGCTTGCCCGGAAGTACAAATCTGACCATGGTGCAGCCCTGCATGAAATCTGGAGTTGTTCCTGTCACCTTCAGGACATGTCACCATTGCCCCAGCCCCTCCTCACCTCATTTGCTGTTACTCAGAGGAACCTGTTCTCTCCTTCAATTTTCTGGAACCAGTTCTGTCCTTTCTACTTGAAGCATACTTCTCCAGCATCATCATTTGATCAACGCAAACAAACCCTCCTTTTCTGATGGTAGGAGGCTCCATGGAGTCCATGGCTCACCAAGTACCTTCTCTTCTAGCTTCTGGTTCCTGTGCTTAGCAGGACATTCTCTACACCTTCTTATTAATATTCATTTTTGTTTCTCCCAGGTGATGCTGAGCTTATCCCATCTGTAACTCTAGCCATTAAAATTTTCCCTTTACCTATTGTGTCTCTGACAACAGTAGTGTTTGATGTGTAGTAGTTTCCTAATAAAGACAGGATTTAAGAATGACTTCATTCACTGGTCAACCTTATTTATATGAAAGTTTGTTACCAGGAGGCTGGTTGTGCTAGTAGCCCTCTACTTAAGGAATCTTTCCCCAAATAAATCTGTGCTTAATTGTTGCCACTAATAGAGTTTTATATCATCAGTATTAGCCCATATATCATTTCAATGACAATACTCTATGTAGCAAAATGGCTTATGCCAAAATACAATGATGAGAGAAGATCCTCGAACCTCAACAACTAGCTCAGAAGGACCTTTCAGACATTCAGCTATTTGTACAGAGGTTCCCAAAGGCTGTCTTTTCATAGATCCTGTGCAAATTAGGAGCCATCTGAGCAGGACTTACACTGTGCTGTTTAATGGTTACATTAGGGTTGACAGGATTGCTCAGTGGCAGAACATATATAAAGGTAGAAAGGGAGAGCAAATTCCATGAATTTGTCCTCTGACTTCTACATGTGTGCTGTGGCATGAGCTTTCACAAGCATATATACCATGAGTATACACACAAAAAATAATAAATTAATTTTTAATAAATGGTTACATCTTTCAATTGGCAGAAATATTGTAAGGGCCAAGGAGGTGATGCAAGACCAGATGGAAATGAATCCTACGAGCTCCTGGGACCCTGTTAATATGAGTCTATAGCATTGGTATCAGCACGCACAAGACCCATGCAAGCTCAGCTGGACAAAAACCCAGCACAGAACTGCAGAAACGGGTAGCAGAGCCCAACCTTGGCTGAGGAAATATTGGCAGCAGATGGTGGTCAGGTGAGGGACACCTGGCCTTCTTTAGAAAAGAGATTCCAGATAGGCTAAGTAGAGCTCAGGGGAGGAGCTGGCACCGAGGAGTGAATGGGGAGGGTAATTTGGCACAATGGACTCTAGCAGGAATGACAGAAGGTGTGGAACTCCAGGGTGGGGTCGAGGGAGGGTGCCACGGAAAACGTAATGACAATTAAGACTGACTGAAAAACTATGTATGAAACACATAACAATCAATAAAAAAGATGGTTACATCAACTCAAAGGAAGGTTTCCCCTGTCTGGCACTGCTTCTTGTTATGTAGCCTGCATGGACTCATGTAGAGATATTGGTATGTGTAATTGGCCATTAGATCATTAGACTAATATAACTCCCTCAGGTTTTTATGCTGGGTAGGCATTATTTACCCTTCCTTATCTAACCCTCCCTCCATGTCTTTCCATTGAACGTGTCTCCGTTTTTCCCATTTCTCCCTTGATAACACCAGTCTCCTGTGGTCCCACTTCTCTTGAACTCCTTCTTTCCCTTTATCCCCAATTTCCTTCTGTAATCCTTCCTCTCCTCTCCCAGTTAAACACCCTCATTTTCTCCATTTCTCCCTTAGTAACTCCTGTCTCCTGCTGTTCTTCTCTTTCAGGTTCCCTCTTTCCCTTTACCTCCCTGGTTCCTTTCCATTTTCTGGGTTCCTGCAGTCACATCAAGGTAGATACTCATATATAAGGATTTGGTGCTATGATCCACTAATGAGAGAGAACATATATCATTTGTTTTTCCGAGTCTGTGTTACTTCATTTAGCCTAACAACTTCTAGTTCCAACCATTTACCTGCAAATTTCATGATATTGTGTAAATGCACCACATTTTCATTATCCACTTGTCGGTTGAGGGACACTTAGTTTGCTTCCAGCTCTTCGGTATTGTGAGAAGAGCAGCAGCAAACTTGGGTGTGCAGCTGTCTCTGCATTAGGACGAGTCCTTTGTGTATATGACAAGGAGTGGTATAACTGGGTCAAATGATAGGTTTATTTTTAGTTTTTAAGAGTTCTCCACACTGCTTTCCATAGGGGTTACAGGGGCTTGCAATCCCACCAGTAGTGAATAAACATTCCCCTTCACCCACTCCAGCATTTGTCAGTATTTGTTCTTTGACCTTAGCCAGGTCAAATTTCATCTTACTAGGGTAAGATGAAATCAACAATGTTGAACACTTTGTCTTTTTGAGACAGGCTCTCCCTTTAGTCCCAGCTGGCCTGGAACTCACTATGTAGACCAAGTGGGCTTTGAACTCACAGAGATCTGCCTACCTCTAGCTTCCAAGTGCTAGGATTAAAGGCATGTGCTACCATGTCAGGCAAACACTTTTTAAGATATTTCATAGCCATATTTATTTCTTTGAGTTGTTGGCCAAGATAGTCCAAGAGACTCCCAAAATTACACAGACTATTGCCACAGCTCTTGATTGCTTCCCAGAACCTGAAGGTAAGACCCTATTGCTGAAGACAGGACATACTTCGGAGACCTGAGCTGGAGCTGACCTGGAAGCCACCTCCCCTGAAGGCTGGCTCTCATCACTTTGGAGAGCACTATGTAAGCTATTAAGGGAGAACAGCAATCTATGGTCCAATGCCAGCTTTAAGAGCAAATATCCACATCAGTGTCCAGAACAGCATACAACACTGGTGCACTAGTTGCCCTTTTATCTTGGGGGCAAATCAATGGCTAACTATTTGGACTTAAAGTCCACCCAATGAGATGAAACTCATGTGTGGTACTTTTAACACAGCCACATATACATGGCTAGAGAGGTCATAGGTCTTCAAGAAATTCCTCAGGCTGTCACATCTCTAAATAATGTAACTTCTCATTAAGTGCAAAACTTGTGTCCTTATATTACAGACAACTATCCTAGACACTGCTCATCAAAGAAGCATCTTCTGCACCAGATGAAGACTATCACAGATTACCACAACTGGTCACACACAGACAGTGTCTGTGAATTGCCCAAGCCTAAGCAGCACATCTATGATATAACCTCTAACCTAAGTCTCATGCAACATAGAACAGGGGCCCAAGAGGCCACTAATTAATCTCTCACCTCTCAGTAAGGAAGCTTCCTTGTGCAAGAAGGGTCCAAGGACTCAAAAGGCAATAAATGGCCAAACAATAGAGATTAGGAATCTGCAGAGTGTGGGTCCATGGACAGATGGCCTGTATTAAGCTTCACTCACCCAGGGCTCAGGGACCATTGCAGATGATGGGGGGAGACTGTAAGAGCCAGGGAGGCGATGCATGACCCTATGGAAATGGAATGCTACGAGCTCCTGGGACCCTGCTCATATGAACCTACAGCAATGGTGTCAGCTTGCACAAGACCCATGTAAGCTCAGCCAGACAAAAGACCAGCATGGAACTGGGGAAATGGGCAGAGAACCCAAACTTAGCTGAAGAAATACTGACAGCTGATTACTGTTGGGTGAGGAAGAGCTGGTCTTCTTAAAGCAAGGGACTCTGGATAGGCTGACTAGACCTCAGTGGATGAACTTGCACTGGGGAAGGGCTGGGGAGAATAATTTGGCACAATAGGCCTTAACATAAATGACAGAATGTATGAACTCCAGTGTGGAGGGGAGGGGCTGTGGACGGTGCCAAAGGGGAAGGGGGTAGAAAGGTGATTAAGACTGATTGAGATGTTATGTATGAAATACACAAAAATTTGACAAAAGTAAAATAAAATAATTCTGTATTATAACATACAAAGAAGAACATATGTCATAATTATATTAATTTATTTTATTTATTTACTTTTTGTCTTTTTGAAACAGGGTGTCCCTTTAGACCCTGTTTCAAAAAGTGGCCTAAAGCTCACTATGTAGACCAAGCTGACCTTGAGCTCACAGAGAGCCACCTGCCTCTGCCTCCCAAGTGCTGGGATTAAAGGCATGCACCACCACGCCCAATAATATATTTAACTCAATGAATTATAACCTAGTTAAGGAATAAAATGTTATCAACACTATAACCTAGTTAACGAATAACTATAACCTAGTTAACGAATAAAATGTTATCAACCCATGGTTACATCAAATGTTTGTACATGAAAATGTTTTCTTCCCCAGAAGGTTGTATCTAAACTGTGTTCACAAGAGCACCTTCATTGCTATCAGGTCTAG
Organism: Rhizomys pruinosus; assembly: GCA_009823505.1. NCBI lineage: Eukaryota > Metazoa > Chordata > Mammalia > Rodentia > Spalacidae > Rhizomys > Rhizomys pruinosus. The sequence continues at coordinate 50,584 of VZQC01005317.1, read as the reverse complement.
AGCACAGTGAAAAAGCCATTGAACCCAGGGCTGTAAATGTCAGCTTTGAATTGGAGGTCTATGCAGTTAGAAAATAGATTTTCTGGTGTACAAATTGACTATGCCTGAAGCTTATCATGTTTAAAAAATTCCCTTCAGCTACACAGAACTGGGTGCTGCAGCAGCTCTTATAGTGGAATAGTAATTCCTGCTAGAGCATTTTCTACATGTGGCAGTGTTTGGAGGCATTTTGGGTGTCACAGCTGGGGGCAAAATCTTGAGGATGACGACAGAGTTTAGTGGGAGGAGGCCAAGGATGTTTCTCTTCCTCCTACCATGCACAGGATGGTCCCCGCAAGAATTATCTGCCAAGAATTGTACAGTCAGAAACCATAAAAGACCACTTATGATATCCTTGATTAAATTTTCTTGTTCTATTATTCCTTTAGAGACTACTCCAATAACTGTTCATGACTTTTTCCATACAGTTCACAGAGGGCCATTTGCTTCTGCAGACCACAGTCTTCTTCCTTCCACTCTGTGAAGATGCTTATACAATACAATGCAGCCTGTAATTATGTCTGTCATCCCTGCTGCACTGATCAGTTGAAGCCACAGGTTCCGCTTACATTCAGGTAATATACAAAGATGTGGACATCAGGAAGCAGGGATCACGTGCAGCTTTAGTCTGTACAGTACAGTGTTCTCTTGCTGGCAGACGTGGTGCTGCATGTGGTGTAAAACTCATTCGTTCTGGACACTCCCATTCCTGTAGAAAAGACTGGGACCAGTATCTGTTCTCTCTGATGATCCTTATAGTCAGGGGAGTGATAGAAACATGCACAGATGCCTGGTCGATTCGAATTGTCCTGTTCTGTTCTGTATCCAGCTCTTCTTAGCTGCTCCGGACCTCACCTGGAAGCTGACTAGGGAACAATAGCTACCAAGGGCACAATTGTCCATTGCCCTTCAATCACTTCTTTCCATGCCTGGGCATCTTTGTTTCTCAGATTAATCGTTAGCAAGTCCATCGGTACCCTACACTTTCACCCCCTCAGCTCTTCCCATAGCTGTATAAGGTCAATTTATATAAGAAGTCCTTTCATCCACAGATCTCAGGGAACTTTGCTGTCCTGACCTTGACTGATGCAGATAATGCTTCCTGTAGGAATAAGGAGGTTTGCATGCATCTTGGATTTGTCACTGTGAGTTCTAGATAAAGGTCAGTAACAACCAATACCACAGAGTACTCACTGGAATGTAGCATCTGGATTTGGTTACTACTGTATTGGCTGGGAATCATGGCCATATGGATATGCAATAAATATTATTTTCACAAATAATAAATGGTATTTTGAACATTTTGGTGCAATATACATTATATATAATGTACATGCACATACAGACACTTGTATATTACATACATTTCTATGGTATATATCATATATATGTGATGTTTTTCTTATTTTAGCATCTAAATGTCTTTGCTATCTAACATCACACCTGAATGCTTTCCTATCTTGAATATCCTGAATATCTATTAGGAAAGGTAGAATTTTTGAGCACCTAAGAACTAATCAATGCCAAAGAGGGAGTCCTCGTTGTTCCTATTGGAATCCCAATTATATTTCTGTACATATAATATATACATCTGCAAGCCTGCCTAGAAGATGTCTCTCTCTGTCCCTCCCTGACTTTTTCTTAGAGTCACTCAAGTTAGTTTCTGAATGCTCTGCGTCTCCTCTCAACCCCAATCATGCAAATACCTGCTCTGTCTCTTCTTAGCTATTTGTTTTCAACACTTCTCATTTCAGATGCTCAGTGTTTCTGTCCTTAACAGACAATAAACAACTACATTTATTGTGCCCTTTATGGTTTTAAAAGAGTTAAAATAAGTACACTTTCCCAAATCAGTTTATTCATTAGAAGTTTAAAGTCCAACATTTCCTGTTTATATTGGTTCCTTATATAGAATTTTCAGAAGTTGATAAGTAACTAAAGGACAATAAGGATTAGGGAAGGAAACTATCTTCAGGCACTAAAAACTAGTCAGCTACTTGGTAGCTGTTCTGTTCTGCCTTCCCTAAAGGATGCTCTAAGTAGAAAAACAGTCCAGGGCCAGGCTCAACCAAAGATGAATAGAGTTTATAGCCAATGTAAAGAAAAATTGAGAATAAGGCCTTGGAGCTAGAGGTGTGGTTCTGGGACAGAGTGCTTATCTAACTCATATAAATCCCCAATCTCCATCCCCAGCACTGCAAAGATCAAACCAAACAAACAGAAACATCCCTAACAATGGTAGAAGTATGAGACCAAAAGACACCAAATGCTGGAGAGGATGTGGAGGAAGGGGCACGCTCATTCATTGCTAGTGGGAATGCAAACTCATGCAGCCACTATGGAAAGCAATATGGAGAGCTCTTTATTTTTTATTTTTATTTTTATTTTTTTGGTCTTTTTGAGACAGGGTCTCCCTTTTACTCCCAGATGGCTTGGAGCTCACTATGTAGACCAGGCTGGCCTTGAACTCACAAAGATCCTCCTACCTCTGCCTCCTGAGTGCTGGGATTAAAGGCATGTGCCACCACGCCCGGCTGGAGAGCTCTTTAAAAACTAAAAATTTTCCTGTCATTTGATCCGGTTATATCACTCCTTGGCTTGTACCCAAAGGACTCATCCTTGTACATCCACGTTTGTTGCTACTCTTTTCACAATAACTAAGAAATAGAAACAACATAAATGTTCCTCAACTGATGAATGTTTAATGAAAATGTGGTACATTTACACAATGGAGTCCTACTTGGCAGTAAGAAAAGAGGAAATTATGAAATTTGTAGATAAATGGAAAGAACTAGAAACTGCTATGCTAAGTGAAGTAACACAAACCGAGAAAAGCAAGTTGCCGGTGTTCTCCCTCATTTGCGGATCATGACACCAACCCCTTATATGTGAGTATTTATCCTGGCATAACAGCAGGGATCAGGAAAATGGAAAAGAAGCACCGAGGTAAAAGGAAAGAAAGATTCCCAAAGAGGGGTTAGAGGGAACAGATGGTGGTGGGGGGGGGGAGGGGGGAAAGTGGGTGCGTTTGGCTGGGAGGGGAGGAGGGAGAGGCATGCAGGGGATCATGTGGGTAAGAGGGAGGGAACTCCAGAGAGGGCATATAGTGGGAGGGTGGGAAAACAGGGTGCTTGGCCTGTGGAGGGAGGAGGGAGATTGGATGGGGGTAGAGGGGGAGAGATGAATGGAACTTGGGTGGCTTAGGAAGCCAGCGGGAAAGGTGCTGGCTGAGGAAGACCCCTGAGAAACACACGTACAGTACCTGAAGATTAATGCATGTGTATACCTGGGGGCTGTGTGGTTGGTCAGAGCGCCCAGGAGTTAAGAAAATAGATGCCAGAGCTGGAGAGATGGTTCAGCGGTAAAGAGCATTGGCTGTTCTTGCAGAGGACCCAGGTTTGATTTCCAGCACTCACATGATAACTAACAACCATCTGTAATTCCAGTTCCAGGGGATCCAATCCTCTCTTCTGACCTCCTTGGGGATTGCATGACACAGGTGCAGTACATATATGCAGGCAATACTCTCTTACACATAAAATAAAAATAATAAATAAGATATTTTAGGAAAATATTTTGGGCATTTTATTTGCCAACTTAGATATAAGAGGCATTTAGGACACCAAATAAATAAGACCAGAAAAGATTTTTTTGTCATACATATTTTAATGAAAACACTAAATACACAGAAGAAAGCATATTTTAACTGACAAGAGAGAAGCACATAAAAGTCACATAAAAAGGAAGGCCCATCGGAATGACAGCAGATTATTCAAGGGAAACTTTAAAAGTCACAAGGGCTTGGAATGATGTAGTTTTTAAATTTAATTAAAAATTTTTTGGTATTTTTGAGACAGGGTCTTCCCTTTAGACCCAGCTGGCCTGGAACTCACTCTGTAGACCAGGCTGGCCTTGAACTCACAGAGATCCACCTGCCTCTGCCTCCCAAGTGCTAGGATTAAAGGCATGCACCACCACGCCTGGCCTGGAATGACGTATTTAAAGTTCTGAAAGATAACTGCCAATCCATAATATTACACAGAACAAATATATTCTGTCATAATTAAAGGGAAAATAAACTTTCCATGATAAAAATAGAATAAAATAGTTTATGAACTCTAAATCAGCTCTACAGAAGATATTTAAAGAAATCCTTCAGATAAAAGTTCATTCATAGACCGTAGGAAGGAATAAACCACACTAGAATAATAGTTCATCAAGCAAAGAAGAGAAAAAAAGACTATAAAATCAACAAAATGTCAGGAATCAAAATGCACCTTTGAATAAAAGCTCTGAATATTAGTAGTCTCAATTTCCCAATCAAAACCACAGATTAGTAGATTGGATAAAAAAGCAGGAACCATCTATTTGTTATCTCCAAAAAACACATCTTACTATAAAAGATAGATACTACCTTAAGGTGAAAAGATGAAAAAAGATATATTAAGAAAAGGACATTTGAAACAAGAAGGTGTAATATCTGATAAAATAGATTTCAAATCAAAACTAATGAGAAAAGATTAAAAAAGATTACTTCACACTGATTTAGGGAACAATCTATCAAGAAGACATTGTAATTCTAAATCTATGAAAAGGCCTTATGGAAACCCACTGCTTTGTAAGCTAATTAAAAAGTATAATAAAAAAGGAGTTTGAACAGAGGTACCCTGCATGGGCAGACAATGAAGAAATGGGTTGTTAAACAAAAGTCTCAATGCTAGGCATGGGCTACATCCCTACAAGTTTGGTGAAGGAGGCCCAAGTCCCCCAGACAACACAGACTGTTGCCACTGCTGCTAGTTTTGCCTACTGTAACTAGATACTAAAACATTTTCCTGAAGATACCACATACTTTGGTTTTAGGACATAGAGAAATGAATCTGGACCGACCTGGAAACTTCCACCCTCCTGGCTAGCCTAAGTGCCAGAAAGTGTTCTACTAGCCACCGGGGAGAAAAACTTTGTCTTGCCCAGCCCTGGACCCTGCATGCTACAACACCAACCTCCCAGGCAAGCTGTGCCCAATGGTTATATGGCTGTTATGGGATAGCCAACTGCTTCCGATTGGGTTTGAGGCCTGCTCCACAGTAGGGAATTAATGCCTGGAACTGAAAACCTCATCACAAGCCTATGGCAGGGGAGATAATAAGTCCTAGAGGGAAACCTGCTACTTTTTTGCTAAACAGTCATGTTGTTAAACTGTCTTCTAAATATTTATGTTTATATCTTTAGATTAATGCTGCTCTAACCTTGATCAGAGAATCTCTCCCTTCCACCCAGTGGCAACAGTTAATGAAGACTCTTGTAACCAGTTAAAGTGCTGAAAATAAGTGACATCTTTATTATTCCTCCCCCTCTGGGTCAGGGTACATCACAGAAGAGGGGGCAGAAAGAGCTAGGATTAGGGGGACTGCTGTGATGTCTTCTGGAGAAGACATAGTCTGTGCACTCGTTACCTACACAAACCCAGAAAAGATCCAGCCAGCTGAAATCCCACCATGGATGGGGAGGGGCTCAGGAGCCCTATCCCGGCTGAAGAGTTATTGAAGTCCATGATTGCTAGAGAAGGGATTTTGGGGGGCGGCTGTGGCTGCTGGTTGGCTGCCCTTGTCCTAATGGATGGTAGCACTAGTTGGACTCAGTGAATTACTAAAAAAAAGAGAAGGACATGAATTTGGAAAGGACATTTATTGAAAGCTCCACAGGGAGTTGGAGTGAAGGAGTGGAGGGATATGATCAAAATACATTATACCCAAGTATGAAATTCTCAAAGAATAAAAAATATAAAGTTAGAAAAGAAAGATGAGTCTTTTCTGAAGATTATGTGCCTCATGTAAACTGATATATATTCAGTTTCAAAGGATTCAGCTCTAAGTTTTATGGGGGTACACATTATTGGATATTAAAAGATCATAAAACCTTTTATAAGGCATATGTCACCACCAGTCTACCTGTCCTCTATGAGATCAAAACTCTTCTTCATTTAATAAAAGGAAACACACTTAGGAATAATTTAACTTATATCCCAGAAACCAGTAAACATTGCTGAAAGGAATGAAAGAAAACCTAGATAAATGTTGAGCTACCTCATGTTTATAAGCAAGCAAACCTCATGTTTTGAGGGCCTTAGTGTTCTAAAATGGATTGTGTTCGCTCTACTCTGTTAATGTAAAACAAAACCCTTTGGATTATATGCTTTTTAATCTTTGAAATATTTTATTTATTATTTTTGTTTTATGTGTATGAATGTATTTGTCTGCATGTAGGTAGGTATACCTGTGTCGTGCAATGCCCATGCATGTCAGAAGAGGGCATCAGATCCCCTAGAGCTGGAGTTACATGCAGTTAGCCTCCATGTGGGTTCTGGGAATCAAACCCAGGTCTTCTGCAAGAGCAGCAGTGCTCTTAACCACTGAACCATCTCTCCAGCTCCTGGATTGTATGCTTTAAATGGATGAATTATCTAGTGTGTGAATTATATCTTAATAAAGCTGTTAATTTATATAAATATATATGTACTTTACTTGCATAAAACATTTATACATTTTGTATTTAAAAACTAACAGTAAGTCGGGCATGGTTGCGCATGCCTTTAATCATAGCACTCAGGAGGCAGAGGCAGGCAGATCTTTGTGAGTTCAAGGCCAGCCTGGTCTACAGACTGAGTTCCAGACCAGCTGGGGCTACAGGGAGACCCTGTCTCGAAAAGACCAAAAAAAAAAAAAAAAACCCAAAAACCAACAGTAGAGGTTGGGCATGGTGGTGAACACCTTTAATCCCAGCACTTGGGAGAGGCAGGTGGATCTCTGTGATTTCAAGGCCAGTCTGGTCTACATAGCAAGTTCTAGGCCAGCTGGGACTACAGGGAGACCCTGTCTCAACAAACAAACAAACAAACAAACAAACAAACAAACAAACCAGTAGATATAGTTCAAATGTTCTCCAAACATTTCTAGGCACCCAGGTAGAGAGACTGCTACCCCTTCTGGCCCCTGGAAGTTCAAAGTTCTATTGGTGGATTTATCCCTTTCTGTGGAAGCCATGGAAAGCTACATCTCACAGGTAGAACAGTGTGTCTCTTTCCCATTGGACCTTAGCCTCCTGTAAAGGTAAATCAGCTCTAATGTGCACTCTGAGGTCTTCTACTTGTCTTCTCCTTCACCCCCCAAATGTTGAAACAATCTTATAAACTTTTAAAAAAGGGTTAAAAAGCATTGCTGAACTCTGTGGTCTCTCAACACAAAGGGATCATTTTTTTTTTTCAGAGAAATATTTTATTTTGGCTTGCCTTCTTTACAATCAAGGGCCTGTAGCCCTCTCAGGCAATTCTGACTTTAAGCTTTAAGTCAAGGTCAGTAGAAAAAAACTTAACTGTATTTGTCCACCATTTAACTATAGATTATGTAACAGATAAGGCACATTCAAACCTGGTAATTTCTGCCATTTCCTGCAATGACACAATAGCATTCATTGTTATGGTGCTGTGTGTTCCACACAGTGTTTGAGCTGAGGATATATCAGTGATAAATTAGATATAATCCCCATACTTAGAAAACACCCAGGTCCTTGAGGAAGACAGAAATAATCTCAGAGAGAAAATGCTCCATGCTATGGCAACTGACAACCTGTGGAAATGAAAGCAAATGTGTGAGGGGACAAGCCTCCTGCTGAACTCTGCGCTTGAGCCTAGCCCAGGGGATGCAGGAAAGGGTGAGGATGGTTTTCCAGGCGGTGGTGGAGATGAGTGTGCATGTCTGGACTGTATGTGGAGACTGAGTATGAGATGAGACTCAGAGCTAAACCAGGATGGGACAGGCAAGAGTTAAAGGCTGCAGTGAGAAGTTCTGACTTCATCGAGGGTAGGTGGGAAAGCACTGAAGGCTTTGAGCCAAAGAGAACTGTGATCAGATTGTTAAAGAAATTTCTATGACTCCTGGGTGAAAGATTTCAAATCTGCATGTCACGACAGAAAAACATTTTAGAAGAAATTAAATTATATGTCTTCACATTTTTCATGCTTTCCAAATCCAGATGAAACTTAAGATTTCTTTATAAGAAATAAAAAGCAAACGTTACATCCCACGGATCCCATTTAGCCACCGAGTTATTCAAGGACAAACTAGAGACAGTTTACTTTTTCAACAATATTTTTCTTCATTCTAGACATTTGAATTTTGAAATTCAATGAAAATCCAAACAAAGACACCTTTTAACTTCTAGGACAAATGCCACAAAATTAAATAAATGGTGTACCAAAGCAATTATTTGGGGACTAGTTGGTAGGGTGGGTAGTGGGTGGTGATGTGTGGGTGTTGGTATGCTGAAAATTCAAGTATTTCTCTGGACTTTGAAAAGACTTGGACAGGACCTAAATACAATATGTGTGAGCATACCTCCAAGAATTGCCAGTTCCAGGAAAATCCAAAATTGGATTAGTATTAATAAAATATAAAAGAGAAAAATTCTTAGTGGCTCAAAGATACTTTTCTTCAGTTTTAGTTTCAAGAGCAAGTAGTTTCTGACCTCTCTTGCATATCTGATATCAGACACAGATACAGACGTATGGATAAATAGCCACAGTCATCTGTAGATGGCCCATTTTTTCTAACATAAGCCAATTTTAATTATAGAAGAATCCCACCGTTTTTTAGAGAACTTAATAAAACAGATCTAATATCATTCCCTTAAACAAAACAATATTCCTCCTCAGTTACTTATACAACAATTAGTAGCCATGTTATCAAAAAGAAAAGTTGGGACATAAGACATTGACATGAAAAGTAGATCTATAAGATAATGGAGCAAAACATTAAAAAAATCATAGCTGTCTGTGGAAATCTTAGGATGCTCTGACATTGTGTCACCAGGCATCCACCATTATCAACACTACAAAAGGACTCCATTGTGATTCCTGAGAGGCAGCGGTGACTCTGAGACCTACATGGCTTTGATCCACATAGCACCTAACAATCATCCAAAGATGTCCTGTATTCATGGTATCACAGGGCACACCCCATATGTGGAAATCGACCAATGTTCACTTTCTATCATGATTTCTATCATTATTCACACTCTACTGTCTTATCTTTAGGGAGGGTTGCTTACCATTCATATTTGCTGTTAATCAAACTTTGATCCTTTCTGTGCCTTTTTTTTATTGTGTATGAACTATAATAGAGGAATCAGACAAGAATAGAAGTTTCAATGCTAAAAGCATCACAGAAAATGACCGTTGGCCAACATTAGGACCAGGTGCTTCTTTTAAAAAGCAAGACCTATAATTAGAACTGACATATGCCAACAAAATCTAGTCATATGAATATTTTTTCTCATAAAGAGAAATGATGAAAGTTATTTGAAATGGTTTAATGCAGAGTAACTTCCTTAAAGTCATGACTAGGGCTGAATATTTTCTCAAGCTATTGTTTCAAAGGATTTGTTTAGATTACAGATTTATTTCAATAATATGGGGCCTCAATATCTTTCTGTCTTGCAGGAGTCTTTGTTTTTATTCCTGTGTATTTTTTTAAAGAAATATTGGGTTTATAATGGGTTCAAGTACTTATGCTAAGCTAATTCCATTTTTCTAGAAGGTTAGATTTTTATGTTAAAAGGACATATGTTTTATCCCTATGGCAAACATTTAGCAGGTATTTATTAGATGCCAGGTGTGGCATTAGATTCTGAAATGCAAAGACATAAAATCACAATTTTCCAATTTAGAGAGAGAGAGAGAGAGAGAGAGAGAGAGAGAGAGAATGTGCTAACAGATGATGAGTGCCAAGTTGAAACAACATGGAAATCTTGGAGCCAGAGAACCAGCTAGATGGCATTCCATGAGATGAGGAGAGGGATGGTAAGGGAGACGGCAGCATGTGGCAGAGCTCATGAAGCCCTTTCCCTGGAAGTGGAGTTTCCACAGATAAATTTTAGGAGGCCACAAATATTCAAATGATGGCAAATAACATTGGTGAAAGGATTACAATGTTGTATATATATATATTTTAAATGATGAAATATTTGTGCAAGAAAAGATTTTGTCAAATCATTGTCTATGATAGTAAAATTATCCGAAGCCATCTAAACCAGTAATAGAGATGAATAAAATCAATACCGAGCTTCTGTGCAGTAAGACATTTCAAGGCCAGTAGAAATCAAATATTGATTTCTGTATTTGCTTATTTTGTGTGTGTATTATGTGTTCATGCATTGTGTATGCAGACGCATGTGTCTATGCACATACATGTGGAGGCCAGAGGAAAACATGAGTGTCTAACTGTTCTCTACCTTATTCACTTGAGGCGGGGTTTCTCAGTGAATCTGAAGCTTCCCCTTTTTGGCTAGGCTGGCCAGCCAGCAAGCCACAGGTTTTCCTCAGACTCTGTCCCCCAATGTTTGGGTTATAGGTATGCACATGAATGCCCAGCTTTTCATGGGTGCTAGGGATTTGAACTTGGGTCCTCAGGCTTGCACAGCAAGTACTCTTACCCACTGAGCTATCTCCCCAGCCCCCAAATCAGGTATTAAAAATGTAGAAGAAAAGTTGCTTATGGTATAATGCCAAATGAAAAATAGGAAAAATACTGTCCCAAGGAAAGTAATAAGTACATAAGCCCTTATTGGTGACAAAGCTGAAAACAGCTGTACAGAGAGCAGCCTTGGATTGCTTAAGCAGAACACTACCTTGGGGGTTAAATTTCCCCAATAGAACTCTTGGAAAGAAAAGAGAATTAGATTGGGAGAGACCTAGAGCGCCCATTTCTTATACGGACCTGGGAAATGATTATTTTCTCTTGTTACTGAGACTCTTTTCTCTCCTGCTTTCAAAGTCGTGTCACATACCACCTGACTTTCCTTCTCCTCTCAGAGGCTAGACTCCAAATCTTGCTGCCAGAGAGAAATTTCCACTGCATTGTGTGCTTTTATGTGTTTCAAAAACATCTCACAGGCAGAGAAAAGCATCTCACATTTCTAAAATATCTAAGTTACATAACATGCCTAAACTCTTTTAATTTTATTTTTTTATGGTAAAAAGCATGTAACATAAAATTTATCATTGTAACTGTTAAAAAAATGTATTAGAGACATGTACTTCCTTCATAATGTCATGCAATATCACCACTACCTAGGTCCAGAATGTTTTCCTTACTAAACAGAAACTCTGTATGCTATATTTTTGAGATTGGAAGATGTATTAGAAGATGTATTTGAGATTAGAAGATGCAAACACTGAATATTGAATACAGTGATATTTGATATCAGATATTTTATATCACATAAAACCCAGTGATATTTTATACATACCCGTGCTTTGTTTTCTCTTGTATTGGGAGAATGTCATTTGGGTTTTTGTAGTGAACATTTGTACTTGCATTCAAACACAAACAAAGCCATTTGAAGCCTTGTCTGGGAAAGCACCTGTCTCCCCCCCTTTCAGCCTCATTGGTTCATACCAGAAACCTGGGCGATGTCTCCATTCACCCTCCCCCATTCACTGGACACAAATATTTACTCAGCCCTCTACATTTCCTGCCTACTCACTGCTACAGGCTCATGCAACTCAATCAGGGATCAGATACAGAAGGACTTCTTCTTTACCCCAATTATTTCACCTTTTCACTGTGGACACTGTGACCACCCAAAACTGAAGTCCATTCTCTATCTAACCCTTAGTTCAAGGGAAATCTCCTAAATCTCTCTCTCTGTCTCTTTGTCCTCATTCACGTATTCAATGAATAATAATGATGTAGCCAGGCATGGGGGTGCATGCCTTTAATCCCAGCACTCCTGAGGCAGAGACAGGCGGATGTTCAAGGCCAGCCTGGTCTACATAGTAAGTTCCAGGACAGCTGCGGGGGGGTGGGGTGGGGGGGTGCCTACAGGGAAACCCTGTTTCAAAAAACCCAAATAATGATGTAATAAACTGAGCCAATGTTGTGGTGGGTCGTGTGGTGCTGTGGATAGAAAGGTAGGAAGTTCAGTCTAGTGGGAGAGATGCTATTCAATAAGCAAGATCAATAAAGTGTAATAAGAAGAATGGAACCAGTAGAGAGCCCACTGTGTGTGTTGGGGGACTTCATTTAACTAGGGAGGGAAAGGATCACATCTCCAAGAAGTTGTCAGTTGGGCTAAAATGTGAGTGAAAGGCATGGATGGGCAGATACATTGATTGTCCCAGGCACAGAGAACGTTTTGGAGTTACAGGAAAGCAGGAATCAGACTTGATCCCTTGAAACAATGGGAAGAAATTACACCATGAGTAGCATAGAGCCAGGGAAGTAGGAAACTGGATGGATTCTTTGGATCAGATTGAGGAAGGACTTATGAACTCTATTAAAGAGAATCTGTCTTTTTGTAATGGAAAGAGCAATGCAAAACTTTGTTTAAGCTTGGTACGATTTGTGCTTTCAGGCCACGAGAATAGATCAGAAGACTCAGAGACACTAAATCAATGCTTCTAGACAAAGATGGTGTGACATACCTTTGATGGTAGAATGAGAAAGTGGAGGAACTGTCTGACTCCACCCCAACCCTTAGAGTCTATGCTCTGAACTACAGCTGGATCAAATATTTCCAAACACCAGGTTACCCTTGTGATACCCTGCTTGAAACTGCACAGTGAGTCCTACTGCCTCCTGGATCAAATGTAAATTCCTTGAAATGTGAAGCATCTCCTGGGCTGGCACCAGGTTATGTCTCCACATTCTTTGCACTTTCTACCATCAATCTTCCATTTCTTCTTTACTGAACTGGCAGTTCACTCAACGTCCCTTGTACTTGCACCTGCCTCCTTCTGTTGTAGCGTGCCTTGTTTCTACTCCTGTGCTTTAGATCCTTGCTAGACGATAACCTTCCTTTCTGACTCTTCAAGACAAAGCTGGGGGTCCTTTTAGGTGTCCCCGGGGTGCACTGTCCTCACTCTGTAGTGGCTCCTTTTCGGTTTTCCACCTGTCTTTTCCAGTGTCATGGAAGCTGTTTGAAGTTGAGGATTGTCTATGTCTGAATTACCAGCACGGAGCACAGAATTTGAATTCATTATCGAATGACTGAGTGAATAAATAGCTAAACACGAAGCATTAGATTCAACAACATTGTTTTACCAAACTGCAAGAAACCCAAGACTTCAGGCTTACTTAGTTTACAAGAAATCTATTCCTAGGCAATTATGCTACAAAATGATTCATAAATCCAATATCACACACAATGATGATCTCTATAGTTATTTGGGATATTCTACATGAAGTTTCTGATATCAGATCAAATGAACACAAATTTTTGACTCGGTTTTGTTCGAAGCTGGCTTGGAGTTTACTATATAGCCCAGGCTGGCTTGGAGCTTACTATATAGCTCAGGCTGGCTTCAAACTTACTATATAGCCCAGGCTGGCTTCAAACTTACTATATAGCCCAGGCTGGCTTCAAATGTTTTATCTTACTGTTCAGATTCCAGATTTCTGGAAAAAGTTAAACGTTTTAAATGAACATTGCTTTTATTATAAAGCAAATGAAGCTTTAAAATCACGTAGTGGTTAAACATGTCCTGCTGCTGACAGATTCCAGGAATCTTTATATTAATTTGGAACTCAAACAAAAAATGAGCACTGTTTTGTCATTTAAAAGCTATCAGGTAGAGAGATTGAGACAGAAAATTTACAATTAGCCTACCACAGTTTTGCTAAGTAATTACATGTGCCTCAGCATTTTTAATTTTGCAACAATTTTAATTTTTACATTGCATTTGGTTCTTTGGTTCCTATTTTGCAAAATGCCAGGGCACTGGCTCAGTGCCGTCTAGACAGACTGGGTAATATTCTGTCAATACCCTGGCAACTCCCCTCCCACTTCAGAGAGTTGCCATGGTGAGGGATCTGCCTGGTGCCAGGATATAGCAGACGGCAATGCCACTCGGCCAGGTCAAGAGCCTTTTAGCTTTATTATGTCAAAGTCTCACTGTGTAGCCTAGGTTGGCCTCAAGGTCTCCTGATCCTTCAGAGATAGAGGCTTCCTCATTTTTGACTCTCATTTTTTCACAGCCAAGGTGTAATCTGTCAGGAATTCTGCTGGCCCTAACTTCAAAGTGTATACAGAAGGATGTGGCCACCTCTTTCTATGTTTTTTAACCACCACTACTGATGTCTGAGCCACCTTAATCTGTCTTGGGTTATGGAAGCTCCCACTAGCTGTTGCTACCCATCTACTCACTGTGTAGTCTCAACACTGTACTAAAAAAACATTCTTTAAAATAAGACAAATCACATTACTTTTCTTGCTTCAAAGTTCTAATGGCTCACCATCTCATTCAGAGAAAAAGCTAAAGATATCCCTGTGGTGTGGTGGTGTGGCAGCTTCCTCCAGGATAGCTTCCAGGGACCCTCCCATTGTGAGGCTCTTGACCTTAGAGTTCCTTTCATGCAGAATCAGGACTCAGTGTGTGACTTCCAAAGTTAGGCCCTGAAAGGCATTGCAGCGTCTTCCTCCGTTTCCTGGATTGCTTTCTCTTCGGGAGCCTCCAGCGGTTCCATGGAGAGACCCCTGGACAGGAACTGATTTTTCCTTGTTACAGCCAATACCAAGTTGCAGATGTGTGATAGATTTCTTCCAGTGCCGCCTAGTTCTCTGATGGCTGTGACTCAGTTTCAGATGACATTGGACTGAACTTCAGCCATTAAACTGAAGAACTCTAAGCTTACACTACAAAGCTGTAACCCCAAATTCTCAACAGAAGCTGCAGGAGATGGAAGAGAAAGTAGGTAGTGCTGTTTTGAGCCAGCAAGTTTGGATTGGTTTGCTCTGCAGTAAAAGATGCGATTACAAGGGGGCTGGAGAGATGGCCTAGCAGTTAAGAGTGCCGACTGCTCTTGCAGAGGACCTGGGTTCGAGCCTCAGCACCCACATGGCGGCTGAGAACCGTCTTTAACTCCAGTTCCAGGGGAATCCGACACCCTCTTCTGACCTCCGCGGCATTGCACGACACGGGTGCACAAACATACATGCAGGCAGCACATTCATACACATAAAGAATAAATTTAAAAAAAAAGATGCGATTACAAACTGGCGGTGCACATGCCTGTAATCCCACCACACGGGAGGCCGGGGCAGGAGGATGGTGAGCCTGGGGCCAGTCTGGCCTACACAGCAAAACTTTGTCTCGTGAACCAAAGTCAAAACAAGCACAGCTATAGCTGGTTCAGTCTTCAGCTTTGGCCTCTCAGGCTGCTCCTTCCCTAGGCTGCTCACTTGATTTCAGCCGTACAGACACACTTCTTCTTCAGGTGATTGCCGTGATTCCTCCCCTCTCCTTGGACTAGTCCCCCCCCCCAGATGTTCTGGAGGCCCCCTTTCTTCTCTAGGTCTCTCAATGGGCCAGTTTTCTTCTTTCCCCTTTTAAAAAACAATTAATTAATTTAAAATTTTATGTATATGAGTGTATTGCCTGCATATAAGTGCACCCACAGAGGCCAGAAGAGGGTATTGGATGCCCTGGAACTGGATTGCTGTCAGCCACTATGTCAGTGCTGGGACTCTAACCCAGGTCTTCTGCAAGCCCCGTCAGTGCTCTTAACTGTTGAGCCATCTCTCTCGCTCCCCCTTCTCTGCCCTTTTGCCCTATTTATTTTCCCATATTTACCACCTGGCATAATGCAGACTTGCTTGTTTGTGTATTAACTAACATCTAGAAGGTAGGCTTCAGTAGGACCAGAGTCCTTCCTATTTCATTCCCTGTCGGATCCCTGTTCACACTCTGTTCAGTGTCAAGTCCCTGTTCATATTCTGTTCAATGTTCAGTCCCTGGTGCATACAGTGTTGGCTACTTCAAGGCTCTCAACAAATATTTATTGGAAATGGGGCAAAAATAAGGGAACAAATAAGGGAAATGTTACCACTTCCAAAGGGCACTAGAGGGTACATTGGCCACTGGTACACATGGAAGAATGTAGGAAGATTACATTGTATTTCCTCAAATCATTTAAAATCATCCCACATGCTTGTGTATTTGTATTTTGATAACAATATTCTATAGAAAAATCTGATGGGTAACAAGGATGTTTAACTTTATTTTAATCTTCTGTGTATAACTTAGGGGTACTTAGGGTACATACCTAATTCTTTCAGTTGTATATTTAAGTCAAGAAATGCCAGCTTATTAATGTTAGTGTAAAAATATTCTTTTTTTTTAATTTTAAAATAATGTTTTATTATTTTTATTTTATGTGTATGAAATGTATTGCCTGCATGTGTATAAGAGCACCCATGTCATGTGATGTCTGTGGAGGTGAGAAAAGGGCATTGGATCTCCAGAACTAGAGTCATAGACAGCTGTTAGCTGCCATGTGGGTGCTGGGAACCAAGCCTAGTTCCTCTGCAAGAGAAGCCAGTGCTCCTAATCACCGAGCCCTCTTTCTAGCCCCCAAGTGTTACAATATTCCTAAAGTTATTTTCAAAATATTATTTGCAAAAGATGTTAAGTGTCTAAAGTAACCCTTAGAAACACAATGTATTTATCTTCTTTTAGAAGGTTCTTAGTGTGTGTGGTTTATACAAAGTAAAGAAAAAAGTATTTTAAGTCATTATTCCCCAAGTTTGCTTACATAAAGAATACTCTCTTCATAGAAAAATACCAGGGTTTTGATGCTTGTCCCTACTGAGAATTCCACACCTCAGACTCTGGGCCTCTCCTATCTTCTTACGCCCCATAGAAGGCAACTAGAACTGCCATCAGCCCACTCCATTGATGAGGAAACAGAGGCACAGAGAGATTAAATAAATTGCCTGAGGTTACATAGTCAGTCAAGCAGTTCTGACAGGATTCACTCCCAGGCAGTGTCTGTGTGGTCTCCACTGTAAGAGAGAACCCTCATCTCTTAACTGATACCAGGACTTGCAAAACGTACCTTTTTATTAGTGCTTACAGCCACCACAGACTTTGCTTTCAGGAAACATCGTGTCTCAGCGTGTTTATTCTGTAGTAAGGCATTTGAAACACTCCCCCATTGGATCAGTTCTCAAATGCATTGATTACAGACAAGAACTTGACTGACTGTATTTCTAAATTTGTTTGTGTTTTGTGTATGCGTGTATACAACGTTCATGTGCGTGAATGGATATACACATGTGTGCACCTATGTGGAAGCTGTAGGTTTGACACCAGCTGTCTTCCTCAGTTGTTCTCCATCTAACTTTTTTTTTTTTTCAGACAGGGTCTCTCACTGAACCTAGAGCTCACCAACTGGCTAGACCGGCTGGCCAGCAAGCCTAAGGGTCCTCCAGTCCCACCTCCCCAGTGCTGAAATTACAGGTGTATGCCATCTTACCTGGCTTTTTAAGGGGGTGCGAGAGATCCTTTCCTCATGCTTGTATGGCAAGCATGTTGCTGGCTAAGCCATCTTCCCAACCCTTCTCTGTAGTTTGGCAAGAAGAAATACTGTATTTGTAAGAACTTGATCTAGCAGTAGAAGGTAGCACAAAAACAAAGTATGAGAGATCCTAGGCTTTGGGCCTAGAGTTCATGCACAGTGATGGACTTCTAAGTAAAGTCTCTAGACTAGCAGCAGTAGCAGCAGCACTGTGGCCACCTACGTTCTTGACAGATGCAAATTCTTGGCCTCATCCCTGGCCACTGGGTTCAGAAACCCTGTATGTGTGGTCCAGCTTTAATGGTTTAGGAAGGCCTATGAGTGATTCTGACACTACCTCAAGTCTGAAATGGTTCCTTTGTGTATCTGTGTGGAACTCAGCCCTGCTCAAGAGTCTCCCAAAGAGGAGAGGTCAGTGTGATCTCATCAAGTGCTGTGTCTGAAATATACTTATTGGTGACTCCAATTCTGTTGAGTCTTTAAAACATATTTTAGGTGTCTATCAAGTCTACATTCTTCAAATAATTTGCTTAGGTGGCAAACTAAAGCTTTGAAATGTCCTTGGCTTTGAAACAGAATTTCATTTAAAGAAACAGAAGACCTCCTTTAGACTCCAGAAAGAATGTACTTAATTCATGGCTCCACTTTATTATAGCTAATAAGCTAGTTATGTGTCTTCTGTCTGGCAAGTGATAATTGCCTTTTAATATTTTGCTCTCTGATGTTGCAAAACACAGAATGTACGCAGTATAATCTGCTGTGCTAGAGCCAACATGCTGGCTAGCACAAACTCATGTGCACATCTACTATAGCGGGGGTATTTACACCATGGAAATGTGCAAAAGTTACAAATTAGAGTTACTTCTGACTTCAGAAATTCAACTATTGAACCTTTATGACCACAACACTGAAAATGTGTGAAAGAATTCTACTGAAGAACTGATAGGAATCAGTGATTACTTCTAAGGGACACTGAGTTCGAGAGGATGCTGTACAGTTGAACAGCCACTGAGGGAGATTATTTTTGAGTGAGAAAAAATTTCAGGATAATATGATTCTTGTTTTTAAATGATATCAATATATAGGCTGGGTGTGATGGTGTATGCCTATAATCTCAGCACTTGGGAGGCAGAGGTAGGTGGAGCCCTGTTAGTTCAAGGGTAGCCTGGTCTGCATGGTGAGTTTTAGGCCAACCAGGTGTACATACTGAGACTCTGTCTAAAAAGAACAAAGAACAAAACAAAACAAAAATTTAAATCAACATATATATCTATACTTACATAATTATAGAAGATTCTATTACATATGCTACACAATGCATGAGAAGAAATCCTATATTCTGTTAATATGGTCACTGCCACTGTGAGGGAACAAGTGAGGCAGAGCAGGAAGGATCTTTCAGTATTTATTTTTATATGTTTCTGTAAGAGTTGGAGTTTTAATCTTTTGAATGTTTATTCAGTGTTGAGGAGCACACACATGTAACAGCATGTATGTGGAGGCCAGAGGACAGCCGTGGGAACTGGTGCTGTACTTCTGTCATGTGGAGCCCAGGGAATGAACTCCTAGGTACCCAGGCTTTGTGACAAGTACCTTTATTGACTGAACCATCCTCTGCTGGCCCTCACATTTGGATTTTGAAAGAATATGCATGTGCAACCTTTAGATAAGAATTTTTGTTTTGTGTGATTGATTTTTTGAAACCACCTTTTTGATGGAGTAGTTGTTGTTTGTAAATGCTTTCCTTATGGTCTCCCTGGACAGTGAAATGCTCAAGGACAGAAATTTGTTTTCCATTTCCTTCTGATTCACACAGAATTTGAGTACATTAAAGGAATCCCATAGATGCAAATACTAAGTGAAAAAAATAAACACATTTTCCATAGAAATAAAGTTGTTTTGGTTGTCCCTGACACTTCAGAATGAATGGGCAGGCTGCAGCTCAGTGAGAGCTGAGGATCTGCGATCTGAAGGATGCTTCCCTGTGAAAGAGGGCTGGAGGGACACTATCAGAGGGATCCTGGCCTAGTCTAGATTTGCTACAGATGAGTAGGAGGTACAGAACGTTCTTGAATATTAGAAAGAGAGGACATTGATGAGTAGTGAAACAGCAGGGTATCGGAATCTGGAGGCAGAATGAGGAGGAAAGGTAAATTTTGAGAGCTTCTGGAAGAAAGAAGTAAAACCTAGATAATTAGATAGATGTAGATGATAGATGATTGATAGATAGGTAGATAGATGATAGATAGATAGATAGATAGATAGATAGATAGATAGACAGATAGATGGAAGATAGATGACTAAGGCTTTTGGCTTGGGAATTTAAACAGTGCCAAGAAATGCACCAGGTAATTAGAGCTGTAAACCAGAAATGCACACAGAGTAGAGCAAGATGAATCGAGATCACTGTGAGCAATGGAAGAACAAATTCCTGGAAAGGACCAATGTCAAGCAGCTGTTAATCAAATTTTGACCTCCTCTGGCAACTGTTGGAACCTTCTTCAGGCCAGCCAGAGAAGTTCATGAAAGGACCAAAGAATGGGGGTGCTGATCATTGGCCCAGGTCACTGACTCAGTTGTTGCCATGGTTAACTTCCAAGAACAGGTTAAACCTGTATGGCAGGCAAAGCAGTAAGCACACAGTGTGCATGTGTGTAACACTCTACACATTTCCACCCCTTTGTTTTTAAAGAGAGCTACAAAAAGAGTGGGATCCTGAGTGTATAGCTCAGACCTGTTGGCCTCACCTCTAGCATTCTGACATTTGACTGTGCCTGTCTTAAGTTGTCCTGATTAACAGGATCTTAGCCGTCATTGACTAATCAGCCACCCAGGGAAGGGGCTAGGAACAGTTTGTCTGGGTGGGAGTAGAGGCATGGGGGTTTATCCCCAAGAGTCATGAATGACAGAGAGCCAAAGACAAACGTCACCGGGAATGGCTCAATGAGAGCCTCTGTTGACGACAGCAGTCATGACCTGGGCCGTGGTCTCAATAACTCGTCACTGGCCATGGGCAAAATGGAGCAGGCACCTGAGGAGAAGAAGACAGAGGAGGGGCAAAAGGCCAAGAAAGCCCCCAAGTGAATGGGGTGAGAGGTTGAGGATGGCCCACATCTTGGACCAGACCTAGGTATGAGTATATTTTCTGCATGCAAGTGTACCCATGTCATGCAATGCCTGTGGAGACCAGAAGAGGATATTGGATCCCTGGAACCGGAGGTCAGGATGGTAGTCAGCTGCCATGTTTGTGTTGGAAAAATAACCCAGGTCCTCTGCAGGAGCAGAGTGTTCTTGACCGCTGAGCCGTCTCTGCAGCTGTCATACATATATCTTAACTGTGCAATCACACCCTGACCACAGGAGACACCAAGGGCAACCATAAGTGAATAACCAGTGCACAGGATTTTATCAAATTTAAATCAGTTTCTTTTTTTAACAGTTTTGTTGAAGTTTTCTGCATGTCATACATCATTTCTCACTCCAATCTACACTCATCTCCCCCCCCCACCCCCAACCTGAGTGTGTGCACCCTGTCATTCTTGGTCTGTATCTTTTTCTGATTCTTTTCAAAATTTTTCAAAGCAGAGGATAATTGTTCTTGGGGAACTTTACTGTTTCAATCCGTTCCTTATCCCAGTTCCTCTGCTGTTGTTGTTTCCTCCAATCTGTATTGCTTCAACATACGCACATATATACATCACACCTATAATAAACTTACATCTTCTGTACATAAACTGTCATTTCCATATCAAAAAAGAGAGAAATGCACCAGGTAGAAAACATTATGTTCTGAAAGATGACACAATAAACGATGCTCGGACATACTGAGCTGGAGATGAGTTGGGGCATGTGGGAGAATAAACACTGCAGACCATTGAAAGTCAAGGTTGGAAGGCTGGAGAGATGGCTCCTCTGTTAGGAGCACTGGCTGCTCTTGCAGAGGACCCAGGTCCAGTTCCCAGCACCCACATGGTGTTTAACAACCATCTATAACTCCAGTTCCAGGGGATCCAATGCCCTTTTCTGACATTTACAGGCATTGTATGACATGAGTGCATTTATACACTGCCAGGCAACATATACACATACAATAAAAACAACAATACAATTTTTCTTGAAAGAAGATCAAGATTGGAGATACACTGTTAGGGATCAACATAGGTATGGGATTCTGAACTAAGCATTGATGTATTTCTCCAAGGAGGGAGTGGAGTGACCTTAGGAGGGAGAGATGGGGAGGACTGTGAATGGGTCTGGCAAGAGAGTTGCCCAAGAGCAGTGAGAGAAATGGAAGAAAACTCAGGGAACAACACTGTCACAAAAATCAGTTCCAGTCCAAATTTCAAAGAGTGGGTGGACTGTAGTGTCAGATGCTGCGGACGGTGGACAAGGGCAGGAAGACAAACTTGGCCTTGGAAAGAATGTGATCAGTTTCAACTTCCTTGAGAGTTTTTCCTTTGTGTGCGTGAATGTTCATAGTGCAGTGGAGGGAAGGTCTGAAATAAATTGGTCATCAAAGGACAGATTACAAGAATTGATAGATTAAGTTTAGCAGGAAGTCAGAGGGGAGAACAGATGAGAACTAGAAGGCTGCACAAGACTCCCAGAATCTTGCTAGCTTTTGCACGATACCTGCAAGTATTTAAAGGAATAGGGGAAGGACCAAGTGTCGAGTAGATATGGAATAGTTGCAGGAAGTGGAGTAACTATGAGTATTCCAGAGATGGTTTACATCCTCTGATGGTACGGATGTGTCAGGAGAGGTGCTGTGTTCTGTCACGGTGAAGGTGTGGACGTAAATGGAGGCCACAGCACAGGGACACAGGTCTCTCTGTAAAACAGGAAGCCATCGGCACCCACCCAACTCCAAGCACAGAAATATTGGGGTATAAGAAATGAGGGAAGGTATGAAGACAGGTGTGAGAAGTTGATTATAGAACGCCCTACCTAGGGCCAAACCCAACCTGGGCTGCACAGTGTATCACAGACTAACTGGTGTGCTTGTTCATGGAAGGATGCTGGCTTGGAAGGGGGTCCATGCTCCTTAGCAGCATGGCCCAGGTCAAGTTATCTAACTTGCATACTTCCCTCCTTTGTGAGATACAGAGTCAGGTCCCTTTCCTTAAAGTGATTATGGGAGCTAAATTAGAAGTTTATCTTTTTCTGAGCAAAGAAATTGATAGTTTTTTTTTTTTTTTTTTTCCTGGAGGATCCCAGGAATAGCAGTAAGAGAATGAGATGGGTATAATCTTAGATTGATAATCTGGACATGAACCTGACAGGACAAGGCTGATCCTGGAGAAGGAGATACTTGGTAGTTATGGAGTTTCATTCTCAGAGGGGGCAAATGAACTAAGTAATAGACCCAGGGACTTTAGTGCTTGGAAAGTGAAGGGAATGTATGGTCTAGGGAAATACTTTCTTAGGGTGACAAGACCCAAGCACTTATGATTTAAGGTCTGAGCATCAACCCCAAAGACTTAGGAATTTGATTTTGTCAAGGTTCCCAAAGAACTTCATAGTATTAGGATGGGTTCACAGCCTACTACAAGAGTTTGGGTCACTTTGGTCATAAATCTATGATGATCCAATTCAGATATGAGTGGGAAATTTATAGTGACAACAGTGGCCAGGCAGAAGCATTAATGTTCACTTGGTGTCCACTCTGTTCCTCTTAAGCATGGAGCTGCTGTGTAGTTGGGGGGGGGGTGGCCAGACTCTGAGGGCTGGTTCTGACTAACTTAAGCCAAGTATATACCCCACCCTGCTTCCTTGATAAGGATGGTTCGGGGTTGGGCAAGCCTGCCCCTGGATGAATACCATAGGAGAAATGAATCTGCATCATTTTTTTCAGAGACAGAATCAAGGAAGTCCAGTCTCTTCCAGTGGAATCGAAGGCAGAAGTGGGCAGCCTTGATAGTGGTGTTAACCAATAAGTAGGGCATCCCAGCGGAATGAGGTATTGTGGGTAGTGAAACAGAATAGAACCTGCCCCTGCTCAAGTCACTGAACTGTTGACTCAGCTGAACTTGGAGACTCTTCTCCCTCCCACTGGGGTTTGGAATTTTTGAGACAAACATTTCCTCAGGGTTCAAGGCATCGGGCTTTCTGTTGCTGAAAGATCTTGAAATAATCTTGATCGGTAGGGATGGGCTTCATACTGCTTTGATCCAGGCTCTAGTTCACCGTCTCTATGATTGTCTTGGCTCTGCTCTTTCTGTGTGACCCGTTTGTTCTCAGAATGATGACAGCTGTATTAAAATTCTTCAGAGGGAGGGGGATTTGAAAGATTAGCTTATGCAGTCCTAGGGATCCAGCTGGAGAGCAGGGAGCAGCTGATGCAACCTCACGTACACAGGAAAAGTCTCTTCTTCAGACAGCCTTGTTTTCTCTTAAGCCTTTCAACTGATTAGAGTGGGCCTACTATTATGGAGAGTCATTTGTTTTCCTTCAAGTCTATCAACTCAAAAATTAATCACATATTTAAAAACTTCTCACAACAACATCTCCACCTGAGGCCCACAGCTTAGTCAAACCAACACATAAAATCAGCCCTCTATCACAGTAGCAGACTGGCTTCCTGTAGTGCCCAGGAGCCATGTTTCCTCCTTTGCTGTCAGGAATGATGGTCAGCACAAGTTCCAGTTTTCTAAATGAGACTCTTCTTGACTTTGACTCAGACTAGGCTGGGTAGGTTATGGTGAGATGTGATGATTGGCCCAAGACTGTCAGGATCCATCCGCCTCAAACCTGAAGTGGAATCCATCAGCAAGAAGCACAAGGGATGCATAGTAAGGGGCAGGTAAATGACTAGACAAGTGTGTTAATGGGAGGCCGAGGAGAAGGATGGTAGACAAACAAGCACAAGTGCCAGACATCACACTCCTAATGACAACTTAATCATTTATGGCAGAAACGGAAGTGTTGATCAGAGTTGAACATTTGTTTCAGCCATTCAGAACAGATTAAGCTCATAGATTAAAATTCAAAGTCTGGAGAGTTGACTGTTTCATGGTTTGAGCTCTACCATGAGCTCTGCCCTTGCACATTTTTTAAAGTGTGTATAGCACAGTATTGTGAGCTACAGATGCTGTGCTGTGCAGCAGATGTTTAGAACACCTTCACCTCATGTAACTGACATTTTATACCACCAACCAGTGCCTCCTACTCCCCACTCTCTCCAACATCTGGAAACCACCCTTGTAACCTCTGCTTCTGTATTTGATTACATACTTCATAAGGGAATACCATGTAGTATCTGTACCTCTCTTCTGGGCTTATTACAAGTAGCATTGTGCCCTCCAGTTTACTCTATAGTATTGAATATGACAGGATTTCATTTTTCATTCTTTTTTTATTTTATTTTTTGAGATAGGGTCTCATTAAGCCAGGATGACCTAAAATTTGCTTTGTAACCCAGATGGTCTCAAGGTCACCATCTTTCTTCCTCAGTTGACCACATCTGACTAATTTCATTTTTAAAAATTTCATTTTTTAAGGCTAAATAATGTTCTGTTATGTGTACATAGAACTCTTTCACTATTCATATGTCTATCCATGGGTGTTTGTGTTGCTTCTACCTTTGGGTTACTGTGCATAATGCTGCAGTGACCGTGGCAGCCCTGACACCTCTTGATGGTCCTGATTTCAATTCTCCTGGAAGTGAAACTTCCAGAGCATCTGGTAGTTCTATTTTATTTTTTATTAAATTTTTGTGAATTCCATGTAATATATTTTTATTGTGGGCAGGGAGGAGTCAGTCTATTTTTCTTGAGGGCCTGCTCACTATTTTCCATAATATCTTACACTCTCACTCAGAGTATACAAGGGTTCTGACTTCTCTACATCTGCACTAATACTTGTTACTTGTTTTTCATATGGGCCACTCTGACAGGCAGGCAGTGATATCTCATTGAGGCTGTGGTTTGCCTTTTCCTGAAGAGTGATTCTTTATAACCAAAATCTGATCTTGCTACAGCTTTGCTCAAAGTCTTCTGGTGGCTTCTGATATGCTTGTTTATACAATTCCAGGTCTATGTGTGGGTTCCTTTACTTTGCCCCGCAGCCTGAGCAATGAATGGCATCTGCTCTGTGCTACTTTCCCATCTCACAGACTCAGCAATACTGTTTGCTTCCCTGCCTAGCACATGTCTTCACCTCGGTTTAGTTCCTCCTCCTCTCTTAGCTGCCCCAGCTTGCATTTTCCTCAGGAAGCCTCCCTGCCCCCTGGTGCCCAGCTCTGCTCTGCTTCCTCCTTGCTCTGCACATCTTCCTGACATGTCATTTATCCCTCTTTACACTGCAGGTTTTCTGAGGTAGGGCCATGTCTCTAGTACATCACATACCCACCATCAATTTTGGCATCCCCAGAAAGCTATTCAAGCTAGTGGGACATATCTATGATTCCAGCACTCATGAGGCAGGAAGGTTGGGAGGCTGAGGCTACATAGGAAGATTCTGTCTGAAAACAAACACTGCTCCCCACTTCTTAAACAATCAATAAGTATCTGCAGGGCTTGAGAGCCACAGAGTCCAGGACATGGCTCTGCTGACTGGTTTACATGGAGCCCAGAATATAAAGGAAGAAAGTAAGAACTGGGTCAGGGAAGTGCTTGCTCTGCAAGCATGAGGACTTAAGTTTGATTTCCAGAACCTATATTTAAAAAAAAACATAGGCTTGCCAGGGGTGTGGTGGCACACACCTTTAATCCCAGCTCTCTGGAAGCAGAGGCAGGCAGATCTCTGTGAGTTCAAGGCTACCCTGTTCTACATAGCAAGCTCCGGGCCAGCTAGGACTAAAGGGAGACCCTGTCTCAAAAAGATAAAACAAACAAACAAAAAAACCAAAACCAAAACAAAGATGTAGGTTTTTGAACTAATACATATCTGGCTTTTCTCTATGATTAACACAGGAAGCCACAACTGCCCAAATGTGCGGAATGAGAGACTACAGAGTACTGGGCTGGAGGGATAGCACAGCCGTTAAAGGCTGAGGCTAAGAACCGCAAAAAAAGAGACTACAGAGTATACATCTCTGGATAGGACTCCTAGATTTACGCTGTTCCACCTGGACTCAGGGACCATTGTGGAAGAGGCGGTGGAAAGACAGTAAGAGCCAGGGGTTGTGGACGACCACAAGAAAACAGTTTCCTAGGTGTCCTAGTTTGTCTTCCATTGCTGTGACAAAACACTCTGACTGACACCAACTTGGGGAGGAAAGGGTTTATTCAGCTTACATCTCCTGGGTCACAGTTCATCACTCAGGGAGACCAAGGCAAGAACTCAGGGCAGGAACCTGGAGGCAGGAGCTGAAGCACAGGCCATGGAGGAATGCTGTTCACTGGCTTACTCCCACTGGCTCATGCCCAGCCCGCCTTCTTATACAGTACACAACAACCTGCCCAGGGTAGCACCACTCTTGTGGGCTGGGCCCTCCCACACTGCTTGATCATCAAGACAATACTCCACAGATGTGGCCACAGGCCAATCCAATGGAGCGAATTCCCCAACTGAGGCTCCCTCAACCCAGGTGTGTCAAGTTGACACTAAAGCTCTCCAGCACACTAGGCTTCTGGGAACTTGCTCATATGAACTTACAGCAATGGTGACAGCATGCACAAGACCCAGGCAAACTCAAACCAGATAAAAACTCAGCACAGAAATTGGGGAATTGAACAAGAAGCCCCAGTCTTAGCTGAGGAACTATTTGCTAAAGATCACCACTGTGTGAGGGAGGTTTGGTCTTCTTTAAGACAGTGATGCTAGATAGGATGACTCATGCTGAGGTACATCTGGATCTGGGGACACAAATTTGACTCGATAAGACCTTAACATATGTTACAGAATGCATGAAATCCAGTGGGGAGATGCAGATGAGGAAGGGGGTCCAGATGTGATCAAGATGTAGTATATAAAATGCACACACTTCAATGAAAAATAATAAAAATAGAGCTAAAAACAAACAGAAAAGCACCCCGGGTGGCGTGGGTCTGTAATCTTAGTGTTGGGAAAATGGAGACAGGTAGATAGATTCTTGGAGCTTGCTAGCTAGTAAGCCTAGCTGAATCAGTGAGCCCCAGGTCCCAGGGAGAGACTCTATTTTGAAAAACAACGTAGAGGGGCTGGAGAGATGGCCTAGCAGTTAAGAACGTCGATTGCTCTTGCAGAGGACCTGGGTTCGATCCCCAGCACCAACATGGTGGCTAAGAACCATCTGTAACTCCAGTTCCAGGAGAACTCCAGTTCCAGGGGAATCCGAGACCCTCTTCTGACCTCCGCGGCATTGCACGACACGGATGCACAAACCTACATGCAGACAGTACATTCATACACATACAAAATAAATAAAGAAAATTAAAATAAAGAAAAACAACATAGAAATCTCCTGAGGAACATATGGAAGTCAACCTCTGACCTTCATACACATACATACAGAGAGAGAGAGAGAGAGAGAGAGAGAGAGAGGAAGAAACCAATACACAGGCTGAGGGAGAATATAATATTTGAGTACTATGCTAGAAGAAATGGAGGGGAAGCTAACAAGACAGTGCTTAGACTTCTGAGTAGACTCAGGACAAGTTTCTTCCTGTCATAAAATGTCAATTCCTGATCTATATGTGAGATATTCATTGTAACTACATCTTAGGTAATGATTTAAAGAGCTTCACATAGCTCCTGCTTCTGGGTAAGTGCAATGAAACCAGGCTACTATTAACAGGCTGTGAGATAATGAGAAATAGCGAAGCTTTGATGTTCTAATTAAAACTGAGAACTGTGAAGCTAGGTGTTGTAGTGCACACTTGTAATCCCAGACCTCAGGAAGTGGAAGCAGGAGTATCAGGAGTACAAGGCCAGCCTTGGCTACAGAGCAAGTTGGAGAGCAGCCTGGACTACAAGAGAACCTGTCTCAAACTATAGGGAGACCCTGT
Organism: Rhizomys pruinosus; assembly: GCA_009823505.1. Lineage (NCBI taxonomy): Eukaryota > Metazoa > Chordata > Mammalia > Rodentia > Spalacidae > Rhizomys > Rhizomys pruinosus. Next base: position 22,263 of record VZQC01005317.1, on the reverse strand, counting down.
CTCAAAAAGACCAAAAAAAAAAAAAAAAAAAAAAAAGGTGAGGGGGGATAGGGCTGGAGGGATGGTTCAGCGATTAAGAATGCTTACTTCTCTTGCAGAAGACCCCTGTTGGGCCCCTTACAACTGCCTGTAACTCAGCTCCATGGGTGATGCGACTGACCCTTCTGGCTTTCTTGGGTACCTCTGTTCACATGCACATACCCACACACAGAAGCACACACATACATCTTTTTTAATCTGAAAAAAAGAACTTAGTTAAAAATGAAATTGTACTCGTTTTAAATAAGCTTAGCAAAATGGTAAATTCATATCACAGAGAAAATAACCAGCAGAAAACTCATGCAGGTATAAAAACTGTTGTGCGGGAGAAAGACTTCCAAAGTCAATGGTGTATCCTCCCCTCCCCCAGCCCCCCCCCCGCCCATTTCTTCTGTCCAAATAAAGTAAAATTTGCAGCTCCAGAAGTTCTAGGAAGTGGGCTGGTAGGATGTGCTTTGGTTTTCAAGATGGCTCCTTGCCTAAAGACTTCTGAGAGTCCCTGAAGTTAGATGGGAAGAAGCTGTTCAGAGATCCTTCTAGAAGCTAGTTTCCTGTGATTAAGGGGACACTCCCAAAGCCCTCAGCACAGGAGGCCATGCTGTCAATGCTTGCTGAATTGAATTGAATTGCTTTAATGAACTTCAAACAAGGCTTCAGGTGACTTTGAATTAAACCAACCGGTTCCCCCAACCTCTTGAGGCCCATCACCGATGGAAGGGAACACATTTCACATCTGCTAGTAAAACACAAAGCCTGCTGACTCGGATGCAAGTCCCGTTTTGTGCTTCAGTATTAAGTTAAAAACCCATCTTTCAACAGTCTCGTGATTCATGTGCTTGACCGTGTTTGGCAAATGAATTTTGCAAGTTGTGAGGTGTATTGTTGTCTGTGTTATTTCAAGGTAGAACAAAGGATGTCACTGAATGATTAACTACAGGAGAAAACCTAGATACAGCATTGAAAAAAATCAAATAAGAAAACCCTAGAAACCCTCTGGAGTGATGGACCAAGTTTTAAGGATGTGTTTTAAAGAGCTTCAGAAACCCACTCCTGAATAAGAAGACCCCAAATACCAGCAGAGATTTTCCTCACAGCATTTTCTGAAGCAATTCAAGCTCTGCAATGAGTCAGTAAATTTCTATTATGGGATTCATAAAAATTCAATGCAGTCATGTAAACAATGAAGCTTTAAAATATTTTTTCTAAAAAGCAGATAGATATGCTTCGATTGACTGCTAATTGCCTTAGAGAAGTTGGAGAATTTCCTTCCTGTTTGTGGATTTCCCAAAGGTCTTTCATCCTTACAACTCTTATTTTCAAGCAGAGCAAAATCCATTATAGTTTTGAAATAAGAGGGAAAGTAGGAGAAAAAGAAAGGAGGGAAGGAGGAAGGGAAGGAGGGAAGGAAGGAGGGAGGGATCCCTGATCAGCAGCTTGACAGGGTCTAGATCACATAAGGGTCTTGTCTGTGAAGGATTATCTAAATTAGACTAATTGAGATAGGAACACCCACCCTAAACATGAGTGGTACTGTTACTAGGGCTGGAGCCCCTCAAAGGAAGAAGCAGGACAAGACCAGCTTCATTCCTCTCTGCTTCCTGACTGTGGACCCAGTGTGAGCAGCCACCTCCTGTTCCTGCCATCGTGACTTCATTGCCTTGTTGGACGGTGCCCTCGAACTGTGAGCCAAAAGAAACCCCTTCTCCCCTAAGTTGATTTTGTTCAGGGTGTTTCGTCACTGCACCAAGAAAGTAATTAACCCACCAGGGATGTTGACTCCTCTCCTCTGTGACCATCTCAGCTCATTAACTGTGTCTGTCAGTCAGTACCAGCAGAGGAGGTATGGGGCTTTCAGACAAATGGAGGAGAAATAGCCAGAGACAGGTGGCAAGAGATGCCAATTTCAGGATGCTTTTCATTTAGATTTTGACATAATTGGCTCTAATGTACTGAGAAGGGAAATGAACTCTATTCAAGCTGCTTTGGACTACGAGACAAGGTCTGTATCTCTTTATGTACCAGGAAAAATTGAAAAGTTAGGAGAGAAAAACCTTAAAGTGTTTAATAAAAATGGTATCTTTGACTACAGTGATCATTCTGATGAGATAGCTGTGAGGAACATGCTGAGAAGAATTCAGTGTTTGTTGAATGAATAAATGAATGAATAAATGAGTAGCTGACCTGAGCTCTGGCATAATTCATCCAGCCTGACTGGGTTTTTTTTTTTGTTGTTGTTGTTGTGTGTTTTTTTTTTTTTTTTTTTTTTTGACATAGGGTCTCCCTATAACCCCAGCTGGCGTGGAACTCACTCTGTAGACCAGGCTGGCCTTTAACTCACAGAGATCCACCTGCCTCTGCCTCCCAAGTGCTAGGATTAAAGGCATGCATCACCACACCCAGCTTAAAGTTCTTAGCCACCATGTGGGTGCTGGGAATTGAACCTCGGGTCCTCTGCAAGAGCAGTTAGTGCTCTTATCTGCTGAGCCATCTTTCCAGCCCAGTTGACTGTTTTTAACTGTCATGTCAGGGGCTGGAGAGATGGCCTAGCGGTTAAGAGCACCTACTGCTCTTGCAGAGGACCCAGGTTCAATCCCCAGCACCCACATGGCAGCTGAGAACTGTCTGTAACTCCAGTTCCAGGAGAACTCCAGTTCCAGGGGAATCCGACACCCTCTTCTGACCTCCGCGGCATTGCACTACATGGGTGCACGAACCTACATGCAGACAGTACATTCATACACAAAAATAAATAAATAATATATAAATAAATAAAACAGTAACTGTCAGGACACCCTGATATGAAAGTTATGAAATACATAACAACCAACTAGGTCATAATTATAAAATACAGGACTCTGTAATTCTTTATCTTCTTTAAAAGAACTCAGAGCTGAGTCAAGACAGATCTATAATGATGCTGCTTCCTGATTTTTCATTCTAGGATGGCTTTCTTTGATAGTTACTGATGTGAGATAATAGTTGTGATTATAAATGACTGTGCAATTTATGATGATAGCTATTTCTGTTTATTTTTTAATTTTACTCATGAATAAATTTTTAACAAGCTAAAAGGCAAGGACGAATGTAAAGAAAGGACAAATATAAAGAACATCTCTGCGGTATTTGGAGAGAGCAAGAATGAAGCTGCCCACGTCTGTCCAAGACACAGAGTTATGACTGCCCAGCGGAGGTACCAAAGAAATCCATTTTAAGACATTACAATTTTATTTTTTAAATAGAAATACAGTAGCTGTATTTGTGTTTTAGTGGTATTAGCTGACTTTATTAATTTTGGAGTGGAAATCTAGAAAAAAAATTGAGTCTTAAAAATGTTCACTTTAACAGTCACACTAGCCATGTATATCAGGACTTTAATGGATTACATGCTGAAAAAAGAAGTACGTGACACTACTTGCTTTATTTTACCATAAAATCAGGAGGGGGTGTCAGAATTGAGGACACCCCCAAGTGCTGCGCTTTGCTTATATAAATCACTTCACTTATGGCAGAGGGGGAAAACACGGTTAAAGGCTCTCAAGACAAAGAAAAAAAACCCTAGAAATTAACAACCCAGGTTTTATTGACAGCCTTCGTGGATTTAAATGCTGGTTTTGCCACCTGCTGACTGCTTGACCTTGGGCGTGTTTGCCCTCCTCTTTGCTCCTTAGTTTTTGTATCTGTAAAATGGGATTGTGTGTAAACCAATAAAACAGTGCACGTATGGGGCTGGAGAGATGGCCTAGTGGTTAAGAGCGCCGACTGCTCTTACAGAGGACCCGGGTTCCATCCCCAGCACCCACTTGGCGGCTGAGAACCGTCTGAAACTCCAATTCCAGGAGAACTCCAGTTCCAGGGGAATCCGAGACCCTCTTCTGACCTCCGCGGCATTGCACGACACGGGTGCACAGACCTGCATGCAGATAGCACATTCATACATATAAAAATTAAAAAAAAAGTGCATGTAGAACACACACGGCAGGTAGCAGACATTCAAGAGATGCAAACTATTGCTTTCTGTCAATTTCTTTTATTTGTTTACTCTGAGACATGTAGTAAAAATATTTATCACTCAACTGAAGGTGGTGAGATGGCTCAGTGGGTAAAGGCACTTGCTGGCAAGCGAAACCTGGATTCAATCCCTAAGTCCCTCCTGTTGGATGGAGAGGACAGCCCAGCAAGTTGTCCTCTGACCTCCACACCTAATTACCCTCGACTCCCCAATGATTTTTATAACTCAATTTATTTCTGACTTAGAAGCTGCTGTGTAGGACATCTGTGTTAAGCAGCCTCACAGAAGCATTCTCTTGCTCCAGCAGCTTGTGGTTTTTGTGACATCAAGAATAGCCGGTCCAGTACCTTGAGTACTCCTTGAGTCTTTGCTGTTATATGTTTGAATCAGAGCTGCGATTCAGTAAGACAAATAAAATGGAACAGTCAGCGAACTTTCAGACTCAATGTTTTCTCCCTTAAAGCAGCTCCTAAAGCCCCACTTTCATCCCTGCAGGAGCGTCAAGTTCCTGGCAAATTAAGAAAAAAGAATTATGTTCATGGCTCTTTATTATCTAGCCAAATCAGTTTTAATTTTCGGTTGGCAAGGGTAGTGGTCCCTAGAGCTTGCGTAACTCGCAGTGTTTGAACCCGATCCAGAAGAGGGGGGCATTCATTTCCATCATGAAGTTTTTAGCACTCTGGATATCACTCTGAGAGAACAAACAAGCCAGCATTTGTCTTGGCGCACATGGAATTGCAGTGTGAGAGAAATCTCCTTCCACTCAAGACAAACCCCAAGCTGAACGCGAGATCTGCGCAGCTCACACCAGGGAAGAGGAGGGAGCTGCCCCCAGATCCTCACCCTGCTGAGACTCCGCCCTGCCAGGCTGCGCAGCCCACTGAGGATCAGGCAGCGTGGTGCAGAACTCCCTCTATCAGCCTAAGGCGTTCTGCTAGAGCATGTTCCAACAGCAATTTACAAACTAAAACGTCTTACCCAAGAGAGGATTTTTTTTTTTTATGCTGCTTGGACGCTTAGTTCCCTGGGTTGCATGGTATAACTACCCCCCAAAATCAATCTCCCTTGAGCTGAGCTGTGTAAAGCTAAAGGCGTGAAGAATGCAGCCAATGAATGCTCTCAGCTCCTTTCTGGGGCTGGTGTGAGAGCAGGGCTCTACCTAGTCACTCCTCAGCTCTGCATCAGCATTCTGTGTTCATCTCTCCCGGCGCCAGCCTGGGAAGTCGTGCTCTGCAAACGAGATGACGATGGCATGCACACAGGCATCCACCTCCAGCCCTTGGGACAGAACCGCTCCTTACAGGAGGGCAACTGCTGACGGCTGACGGCAGGCAAGAACCACACAGGTTTGGCCACAGCCGCTGAAATATATGAACTGAGACGTTCATTTTGAAGTATATCTGATGGTCCTTTGTCAGAGCTGTCTGTCACTAGAGGGTCCATTTCAAGCTCGTTCTTTGAAAGGCACGGCAGCTTTGCAGCCTCGTCTTTGTACTAGTCTGCCTCCCGAGACAGCAGAAAAGCGATTTGGAACTTGTCACACTGTTTCCCCAGCACACAGCCCCAGTGGGCAGTTGAGCAGAAATTCTGCCTCTCCCCAGGCTAATTTACAAACATCCTGTGATTCTCTGCCTGTGGTCTTGTTTTCCTTAGAACTTTCAGGAACCGCATTGTTTGCATCCAAGACTACAGGTCCCTCTATATTAAGAATGTCTTAATTTTCCCCTATTATTAAGAACTACCATGAATCTATTTCCAAAAGAATAAAATCTGAAGCTGTGCAAAACATGGTTATTTGGTTTTCAAGCTCTAAGACACAAATGCCTGCAGGAAGTTGACCCCAGAATTCTATGTGCAGGAAAGGGCTCTCAGCTGGGAAGGCAGACTGCCTGCTGGGAAGAAAAGCAGAGATGTCAGCCTAGGATTTAAAATGCTTTTCTCTTTACGCACAAAATTTAGTTTATCTGTCAATGTATCTTGGCAATTATAAGAAGGTAATTTCAATTCAGTAAATTACAATATCATTAAAATATTCTCATCTGAAAATGTATCGACTTTGGTTGATTGATTAAGCATTGGATACAGTGCTTCTAATAACAAATGATGTGCTTATGTCGTGATCATCGGGTAAAATTCCTATACATTTTCCACATCTTGGGTCTCCAAAAGGTTTCAGAAGACTGTAGTACAGATGACTGTGCACTTTCCGATGAATAAACACTGGTCCAGCTCTCCACGCGCACCTCTGTTACCATCACACAGAGCTGTGCCTATCTTGATTTCCTAAGAAATGGAATGACTTCCCAGTGGTATGGCTAAAAGCTTAAGAAGCTAAAGGCCTGCTGGCCTATTAGCATTTTAGAATGATGAACCAGGCAAAGGCTCAAGCTAGACTGACTGCAGACATGTTTCCAAATGATGAGCAGTGTCTTATGAGCTGTCCTGTCCATGGAATGCAGCCCAGGGAGAGTGCGTTCAGTCTGGATGAGAATTTATGGCTTGAGTTTTGTGTTTTTAAAGCTATAGAATGTTTTAAAGAGCAGATGGTTTTAACGAAACTTGTTTAGAATCCTGGCTGGGCTAGAGAAAGAGCCTGAGGGCTGAGACATCAAACGCCCAATCTTTTAGCACAAAAACAACCTTCCAAAGGTGAGCCATTTGTTGAGTGTCACTCAAAGTGTTTAAGAGACCTAGAGGTTTGAGGGAAAATATTTGCCAGCCAACATGTTGTTTTCCTTCCTTTTTCCCCCTCTGTGTTTCTCTGAAGCCTAGAACATCAGGGAGGCCCTCACAACCAGCCTGGGAGAAGCCGCTTGTGTTTGCTCGCCTGCCTCAGGTGCTGTCCAAAAGAACATTTTGGAGTCAGCCTTCTGAAGCCAAGGTGGGCTCCAAACAAATTCAGATGTCTTAAGTCCCAGAAGTCATCGGCTGCAAAGCCCATATGGAATGCAAGCTTTCTTTCCTTCTGACTTTACCACTGATTTTTGCTGCAATTCTAAGGGAATTCTAGGAGACTTGAAGGAGTCTAAGAGAGGAAGGACTGCCAAGGAGAACAAAGTCCTCCACAGAGAGATGATAGCCCACTGAGGCTCAAGTCAGATTCCAACCATCATTCTGTCTCTGACAATGACAAAGGAAACTTACTGTGTTATCTAACAGGGGAGCACATACTAAATTGGATTCAAGGGCTATAAAATACTATATGACTCTTAACAAATGGTCCTTAACATGTGGTGTTATTTGGGCCATAATCATCACATCTCCAGGTTGAATGGTATGAGGGAGGAGACTCTGGGCATAAGAAGGCAGTCTGCATGGGAAGCAAACACCATGTGCCTCAAGGAAAGGGTTGCCAGCCCATAACAGTCCATCCAATAAATCCGTATTTCATGCAATGACAGTTTTTTAAAGTCTAGGATATCCAAAACATTTCATGTTATATACTTACCCTGGGAAAGTATTGGTTGTTTATCTGGAATTTGAATTTAACTGAGGCTCCTGTCTTTTCATTTGCTAAATCTGTCAAGCCTACTGTAGAAAAGAGGTTTGACTCAAAGGAGAAATGGGAAACTCTTAGTAAACAGAAGGCACAAACCAGGAACTATTCTGAATCAAAGAGTCCTAATTTGGGCTTGAAGATGACTTTCTAGAACAATTAGGACTGTTCTTTAACTCTCCCTCCCTCCCTCTCTCCCTTCCTCTCCGCTGCCTTTGTTTCTTCCTTTCCTCTCTCTCTCCTTCTAATGCTGCCCACAAAACAGATTAAAGTGATTTCCTTCTTAGGAGACTGAATTGTCATTTCATTTATCATTAAGAACATTCAATAAGCATCTGCTATCTACTGACCACCCTAATGCCTTCTGAGGGGCAGCAAGAGGTCAGCAGAGCCTCTGCCTCAGTGGAGCACCAACTCTGATAGCTGGAGCTGTCAGTCTTTCATCTGGATTCAAAAGCATAAACTCCATTCTTTTTTCCTACCTTTAATTTGGTACCTGCTAGTCACAACTTAGGTTCTGCAGGTTCAAGAGAAATACAGAGAAATAAAATATGTCAGGAGCTTGTAATGTTGACACAAGAGCCTTCTGTCCACAGTTGTAACAAAAGGTAGACTATCCCAAGAATGGTAACTGCATGAAGTAGACAAGGTGTTCTCATAGAAGAGACAGCATGTAGGTTTGTTGTCCCTAGGGAGGCTTTCTTGATCCAAGATGTGCTCAGGACATGTAGAGACAGGCCTCTTCACTCTGGACTTAGAATCGTACAATGGTGGAATTCTAGACTTGGAAGTGGTATTCTCAGAAGTCCCCATATACAGACATCCTGCGGCCTGCTTGGCTAGATGCCACTTAGCTTTTACTTAAATTCTTTTCACAAGATATCTTCCCAAGAAATCTGTTCTGTTGTCCTAAAGCTAATGGCTAGAAATAAGACTGTTAAAAAGCTGAGCTGAAATCTGCTATGTCTCTTAAGCTTTCCTCATTGATTCCATATCTGATATTTGCCCCGCTTAGCATGTTAATCAAGTACCTGGATGAGGATATGGAATATAAACTTGTTAATTTTTTTCCAGGATAGAAGTATAGGAGCTATAGAGAACATTATAAATGACATGAAGAATTCAAAGATAAGCAGGTGAAATGTAATAGCAATACATATAAAATTTTGCATTTAAATTCAAAACTATCAATATCAGAATAGGAAAGAACTAGCTTGGTAGGAGTTCCTGTGAAAGCAACCTAAGAGTTTAAATTAATTCCTAACTTTGTGTGTGGCAACAATGTGACATGACTGCTAAAAGAGCTACTGATCTTGGGCCAGACAATTAGCACAGTGCTAAGATTTGGAAAGTAACTGCTATATGAAACCTGCCTAGGCTGGATTATGTTGATATGTTATGTTCAACTTTGCAGGCTACATTTTCCTTTTATTTGAGACAGGGCCTCACTATATAGCCCAGGCTAACCTCAGACTCAGGATCCTCCTAGCTCAGCTCCCCAGGGCTGGCATTGCAGGCATGCAGCACCACAGCTGGCTGCCGGCCACATTCTAAGAGATTATGTCTGAGAAGAAGGGTGTATTAATTACTTTTCTCATTGTGACAAAATACCTGGTAAGAAACAACTTAGGGAAAAGAAAGGTTTGAAGTAATAGTCTGTCATGGCAGGAAAGGTATGGCAGTAAGAGTGAGGAATTTCAGTTGGGCCTGAGCGGACTCTGAAATGTTTAGACATAGGGTAATGTCCTCCATTTCTGTTCTTCTACTTGGCTTGATTCAAAGGCAGATAAGATGTTATAATACCTCTCTGATTTAGAGGAATAAGTTCCCTGAATTAGGGTTATACTGATGACTTCAAATAGAGAACTTGACCATTTATACACCATTCAGTGTCTTCACAGACAAACAACAACAAACATGCAAACCATCTAGTACAGAGCTTGAGATAAAATGTTTAGCATTAGGTAGTTTCCTTTACATCCATTAACCACAAGTGTCATTGGATTTCAGAAGTTTGACCATGGTCTGAACTTTGAAATCCCATTAATACAAGATCTTTTTTTTTTTAACAATTTTTTAAATTTATTTCTCTATGTGTATGAATGTACTGTCTGCATGCAAGTTTGTGCACCCGTGTTGTGCAATGCCGCGGAGGTCAGAAGACGGCGTCGGATTCCCCTGGAACTGGAGTTCTCCTGGAATTGGAGTTTCAGATGGTGGCTGCCAGGTGGGTGCTGGGGATCGAACCAGGGTCCTCTGCAAGAGTGGTCGGCGCTCTTAACCGCTAGGCCATCTCTCCAGCCCTAATACAAGATCTTTTGTTTGACTCCAAGCCCCTTGTTCCATTTTTTGCACATTTTTTTAAAATAACCCCCCCCCCCGGAAACTCTTTGATATCTACTATGATTTCTACAGGTGTTTTCCTATCTTATTTAAATTGTGTGTGGAGTGTGTGTGTGTGTGTGTGTGTGTGTGTGTGTGTGTGAAAGAGAGGAGGGGAATAGTTCTATTTCCTCAAACCTACTCCTTGGAAGACGTTTCATTCCCTTTCAGATTCTTAAGCCCTAGATTTGATTATAAAACTTTCATATAAAAAAATCTTTCTTATCACGTTTTATTAACCATTCTGAAAACAACCTAAATGATCAGTGCACATATTTGAATGTGCTTCAGCCTTCATCTGTATTGGGGTTCTTTGATTTTGGTTATAAAAACAGACAAAGCAAGAAGAGAAGGGTTTAATAAAAGGATACTTGCAGGAACAAGGGGAGGACTCACAGATGTAAAGATGAAAAGTATACACTCCCAGACCTTGAGGACAGCAGACCTCAGGCCGGCTCTAGGAATTTTGAGAAATACTTCAGTCGTGCAGTGACTCGGCACCTGCTGCCTCCCTATGAGTCTCTGCTCAGTACTTGGCTCCAGGAAATGAGGCTCTGATTGGCCATGTGATCAACAGGAGTGAAAGACCTATGATCCGCAGCTCCAGTAGAACCCACTGGAAATGGTCAGGGAGTGCCGGGAGAAAAGGCTACACATATTCATCACATTTTTGAAAGCAACTTCTGAGGTTACTTTTGAGATCTCCATCATTTCCATATTATCAATCTGTTTAGATTTAAGTCTAGAAAGGTGTTTGTCTTTCCGTCTGCCTTTTATCTTATCTTTTTTTTTTTAATTTTTTTTTATTTTATTTATTTCGGTATGTGTATCAATGTACTGTCTGCATGCAAGTTTGTGCACCCGTGTCGTGCAATGCCGCGGAGGTCAGAAGAGGGTCTCGGATTCCCCTGGACCTGGAGTTCTCCTGGAATTGGAGTTTCAGACGGCTCTCGGCCGCCATGTGAGTGCTGGGGATGGAACCCGGGTCCTCTGTAAGAGCGGTCGGCGCTCTTAACCCCTAGGCCATCTCTCCAGCCCGCCTTTTATCTTTTCTAAACATCCTGCCTTTTCAAATCTTTGCTTGTCATGTTACTGGGGTTGAAAGTCTGATGCTTTCAGCTTTGGTTCTGTTATTTGAAGTGTTTTTGATGCAGGCAGAAAGGGCTAATAATCAACTAGAAAAATGGCTCTTGAGCTCACAATAAAATCCAGGACTCAGAGAGCAGATTTGGAAGATTGCTAAGATTATTCGATCAGTTAAGCAGACAGGCAATAGCAACTATTAAATACCTTCTATCTGCTAGATGCTGTATCAGGGCCAGTATCACAAAGTTGAATTAGTTAAGGGGTGCAGTTTTGAAAGGCATGTATGTCTTTAAGGGACAATGGACAGAGGCTGGAGAGATGACTCAGTGGTGAAGAGCACTGGCTGCTCTTGCTGAGGACCTGGGTTTGGTTCCCAGCACCCACATGGAGACTAACAATTGTCCATAACTCCAGTTCCAGGGGAATCCAACACCCTCTTCTGACCTCTGTGGGCATTGTATGATACTGGTGCACTTACATACAGGCAAGAAATACATTCATACATACAAAAGTAAAAATAATAAGATACATAAGGAGACAATGGACAAATAAATAAATAATTACAACATAATGTTCATTAGGGACATGTTTGAGGTTCCTGCAGAGTACTAGGGACCTTGAAGGAGGGTAACCTGAAGTGGTTCCCATCTTTAGATGTCACTGGCATTAACAAGCTGTCTTTGTAGTTCTGGCTCCACTTTGCTTTGATCATCAGAATTTGTTCCCTGCCTGGACCCATCCTGTGCCCACCCTGAAGTCCCCATCCCAGTTTAGTAACTTTACTAGTCTTTACCATTCTTTTGTTTTGTTTTCAGACAGGTTCTTCCTATGTAGCCCAGGCTAACCTCAAACTCATGATTCTCCCCCCCTAGCTTTGGAGTGCTGGGATTATGGAAGCATCCCCCCACCCCCACCCTGCTACATTAGAGCTTTATCATAGCTTCTCAGAGTTCTGGAACTGACAACAAAATATCTTGCAGAGATTTTGGTTATAGACGAATAATTCCTGGTAATAGATGGTCCATTAAAATATATTAGGAACATGTAGACAGCCTTACAGAGCTTTTTAGACACTATCTGTTAGTTTTGATACTTTTCAATATTTCTTATTCAACTCCTTCCTTTTGACCCAATCAACTACTGTAACGCAAGTGTGTGTGTGTGTGTGTGTGTGAGTGTGTGTGTGTGTGTGTGTGTGTGTGAAAGACTTCCTCTAGCCATCCAACTAAAAAAAGTCATAATTTCAGTTGCAATATTTAATTTCATTAGGACTATGGAACAGATGACCTAGACTAGAAATAATTCAGAATCCAGTTTCCATTTTCTCAGCTACTAAATCTCTTTGAATGCTTATTTGTTCATTAGTTTTAAATGCTCATTCTGAATATAGAGTACACCATGATGTTTTTGCAAGGAACACTGACACCCTTTTTAGTTTTAATGCTTAATCTGCATTATTTTTTCCTTTTAATTACGTATAAAAATTTACTATACGTGCATCTTGAAAGATGCTAATGGTTACCTTATAATAGTCTGCTTTTTCCAATTACATAAAGTTCTCCTTTCTTGGCCTTAATGTATTATTATCTTTTAGCAGAATACTTGATGTTTTAAAAAGGTATTTAGGGGGCTGGAGAGATAGCCTAGTGGTTAAGAGCACCGACTGCTCTTGCAGAGGACCTGGGTTCAATCCCCAGCACCCACATGGTGGCTAAGAACCATCTGTAACTCCAATTCCAGGAGAACTCCAGTTCCAGGGGAATCCAAGACCCTCTTCTGACCTCCGCGGCATTGCATGACACGGTGCACAAACCTACATGCAGACAGTACATTCATACACGTACAAAAATAAATAAAATTAAAAAAAATTAAAAATGGTATTTAAGTATTTATGTATAAAAGCTTATTTATCACCATTGGGAAAAATTTTAATCTTAAAACTCATATACCATCTCCAAGTTGTCTTGACACGTGCTAGTGACAGTGAGGAATTGGGAAAAGAATTAGGTGTCACGATGGCTGGGCAAACCATCAATCCACATCATTCTATGGGGGTCTCTGGGAGAATGACCTAGACTGACCCCTGTTCAGATGTTAGGATATCAACACAGCTGAGCAGTATAGATCTTGGAGCCTGTGTCTTGGTTTCGCAGTAACCTGTAGGCACTGGAGTGGTATCAACAGAGTCCAAGCTGCTTGACCATGAGTCACCTGCTTCTCCAAGGGCTTCCAGTGTTTGTGCTCTACCTATGTGTGGACTCCCTCTAATGTTTTTCTCCTTTATGATCGCAAGACTGTGTTTACTTATATAATGTCTTCCTTTCTATTATGCCTATGCTTACAAAAGTTTTGCTGAGCTAGATTCATTCCTTTAAAAATTAAAAATTTTTTTGTCGGGCGTGGTGGCACTCGCCTTTAATCCTAGCACTTGGGAGGCAGAGGCAGGCAGATCTTTTAGTTCAAGGCCAGCCTGGTCTACAGAGTGAGTTCTAGGACAGGTGGGGCTATGGGGAGACCCTGTCTCGAAAAGACACCCCCCAAAATTAAAAATTTTTAACTGTAGGAAGAAACATTTCATATAAATTTACCATCTTGCTTTTAAGTACACAGTTTAGTAAGGTTAAATACATCCACAGAGTATGTAACCAGTCTCCAAGAGCAATCTTGATCTTGCAAAATTGTAAGCAGTATCTATATTAAAAAAATCCACTCTTCCCTGCCAGTCCTGGAAGCTGCCATTTTCTCTTCTGTTTAGAGTATTCTAAGTAGCTCATATAAGTGGAATGAAAGACTTTTGTCTTTTTGTTGGAAGCTTATTTCACTTAGCTGTATGTCCTCAGGGTTCATGTGGTAACGTGACAGGTTTTCTTTCTTTCTTTCTTTCTTTCTTTCTTTCTTTCTTTCTTTCTTTCTTTCTTTCTTTCTGAATAATATTATACTGTGAATGCAAAGTTTGGTTAACCCGCTCCTCTGGTGACAGGTGTCTGGGTTGCTTCTATCTTTTAGTTACTGTTAAAGATGGTGCCATGAACACACATAAAATTGTTTATTGAAACCAGGTTTAATCTTTGTGATGACACATACCTTTTTTTTTTTGGTCTTTTCGAGACAGGGTCTCCCTGTAGCCCCAGCTGTCCTGGAACTCACATTGTAGACCAGGTTGGTCTTGAACTCACAAAGATCCGCCTGCCTCTGCCTCCCAAGTGCTAGGATTAAAGGTGTGTGCCACCACACATACCTATTTTTAAAGCAGTTTTTGTCATGGAAAATTTCCAACTTGAAAAAGTAGAAAGTATAGCTAATGAACTTCAGAATACCTGCCACTCTGCTTCACCACCTTTAATTTTGTAATGTATAGTCATATCACACCCACACCTCTGATCTGGATTATTTTTATATTTTATTTATTATTTTTATTTTGTGTGTAAGAGTGTATTGCCTGCATGTATATCAGTGTACATGTGTTGTGCAATGCCTGCAGAGGTAGGAAGAGGGTGTCGAATACCCTGGAGCTGGAGTTATGGATAGTTCTTAGCCACCATGTGGACCCTGGGAATTGAACCCAGGTTCTCTGCAAGAGCAATCAGTGTTCTTAACTGCTGAGCCATCTCTCTGGCCCCTGATCTGGATTATTTTGAAACATATCCCACATATCATACCTGTTAATATCTCACAATGAATTTTTTGAAATTTTTCATTTATTATTTTTATTTTACATGTATGAGTATATTGACTACATGTGTGTAAGTGCATCTGTGTCATGCAATACCTACAGAGATCAGAAGAGGGTGTCAGATCCCTTGGAACTGGAGTTATGGATGGTTGCTAGCCACTATGACGGTGCTGGGAACTGAACCCAGGCCCTCTGCAAGAGCAGCCAGAGCTCTTAACTGCTGAGCCATTTCTCCAGCCCCTCAAAATATATCTTTTAAAAAATATCTTTTTTTCTAAAAAGGTAAACTATAACACTACTTTCACATCAAAAAATAATTCATAGTCTTCATTAGTACCCACTTAATATGCACAAATACTGATAACCTTAAATTTTTTCATTTAAATTTATTTAATAGATACCTTAAAACATCATAGGTATTTATGAAGTTTCACATGATATTTTGGTACATGAATATATTATGTAATGTTTAAATCAGAATGAACGTACATATCTCTTCAAACATCATTTCTTAAGGTTGAAAATATTCAAACTCCTTTCTTTTTGCTTCTTGAAGTAGATAGGACATTGTTGTTATTTACAGTCACCCCACTGAGATGGGGACACAGCTCATTGGTCTAGAACATTTTCCTAGAATGTGTGAGGCCTGGTCCCATCCCCAGGACCAGGAAAAAATGTGTATACCCTCCTGTGCATCGGTACACTGTGACTTCTTACCCTTTCCAGCAGCAACCTTCTGCCCACTGGTCAATCTCTCTCCATCCCTCCTCACTTCTCTTTCCAGCCTTTGATAGTCACCATTTACTTTCCACTTCTATGAGATCAATCTTTTTATATTCCACCTAGGAGTTGCTTCATTGGGAACCTAAATGCTTTAAAACTTTGAGAACACAAATAAGTTCATGCATTTCAAATGTTTTCTATGACTGCCAAGTCTCCTTTAATCTATAAGTTTTTCATTTTACATTCTTCTCTTTACCTTGAAAAAATTTCCTCTTTTTAAAATTCTAATTCTGTAGAATTTCTCAAATGTTGGATTTTGTTTATGGTATTTGACAGTGTCCTCTCTTCCTGAATTTTTTTATAAATTGGTAATTGGGTTTAGGTGTTTGGTCAGATTTGTATTGTTTTTCTTTATAAGACTAACATAAAAATTCTGTTGTTTTTCCATTAAGGGTACATAACAGATTCTCTCTCTCTCTCTCTCTCTCTCTCTCTCTCTCTCTCCTCTCATTACTACAAACTAAACCAATTTACTTGAAGTTGCAAAACACAGGTAGTTATATCTTCTCTATTTATTAACTAAAACACTTCTATAAAAATACTTCTATTTTGTCATTGGTTTCCTGAGAAATGGTTCTTTAAAAATAAGGTAAAAGTGCAATTATTTCCCTTTCTTTAGCAATTTTCAAAGCAGTGGGTTGGTTCCCTTCTAGTAGAATTTAATCTTGAGGATTTACATTTATTTATGTCTGTGCAAGTCTGTGTCAGTCTATGTCAGGTGTGAACAAGTGCCTGTAGATGCTGAAAAAAGGCATCAGGTTTCTTTGAGTTATAGACAGTTGTGAGCTGTCTGAATGGGTGCTGGTAACTGAACTCAGGTTCTCAGCAAAAGCAGTAAGTGTTGTTAACTGCTGAGCCATCTCTCCAGCCCCCTAATTCAATGATTTAAAAAATATTTAATTTTGCATCGATTTTCCTTATCAAAGTGAGTTCCTTTTGAGTTGATACCATACCTTTGAGAGACACGCAGCTCTCTCCTAATACTTCAGGCTTTTTTCATGCTTTTCAATTTCAGGCTAGGACTCAGCCATTTTTTCAGGCTCCTTTGGCCGCTGTATTGGGAGGCCATCCTTGTTGACTGCTAACTGACCCAGGGGAATTCACTGACACTGGATTGGTTATGCCCTTTCTTGAGTGTATTACCTGCATGTGTGTAAGTGCATCCATGTAGTGCAGTGCCCATGGAGGTCAGAAGAGGGTGTCAAACCTCCTGGAACTGGATTCGTTAATGGTTGTTAGCAACCATGTGGGTGCAGGAATCACATCTGTGTCTTCTGCAAGAGCAGACTCTTTTATTTTCCCTCTTTTATTTGTTTCTCTTTTAAGGGATTCTACAATATAATAGCACAGTTGTTTCAAAGTAAATTGACATTAACTCAGTTTGCTGTACAATTAGTTATTGGTGCATTTTTTTTGAAGTGAGCCAAATTTTAAGCATAAGCAATGAATGTAATACATTCATGTAAAACCAATTTGCAAGTATCTATGTCCAAATTTTGAACAGCCTAAGGTTCCCATAGTCCAGTTGGAGATACTTGTATGCACAGGCATGTTATCAATTAGGAGTCCAGTCTATATTGCTGTTAGTCTCACATTCACCCAATCTCTCCACAGCCCTTAACATTCTACCACGCCTCCTCTTCTGCAATTTGTTCCCTAGGCTTTGAGAAAGGGGCAAAGTGGGTGAGAAAGCAACAGTCTATTTTCTTGGAGTGTCATTTTGGCTCTAGTCTGTTCAGGTTGTTTCCCTTCATGAGTTGACAGCTTATCCAGTGATACCATTTTAAGTCATACTAACAAAGCACAAGCAATTGGATGTACAGGCATTAAAGCAGTACTAATTTATGGCAAGCTAAGCTGTGAGCATAGAACACAGGTGCTTGGATGGTATGCTAATTCCACAAACTGTGGTTTCTCTATAAGGGTGACAAGTTCTTATTGTGGCTTATAACATCTCCTAACCACTAGAGGACATAAGCTTGTGGCATCTGCTGTGAGTTATTCCTCCAAGGAGAGAGCTAATAGCCAATTAGATTTGGGATATATATATATATATATATAGACACATGGCTGCCACTGTTGCACAGTATCTCCAGGCAGTTGAGGTGTAGCTGATACTGACAGAGGAGTCTTGCTTGTCTCAAGGAGACCAATATTTTGCTGTATTGCTTTAGTGGCCTTTGGTAATGCTTTCTGGCATTTCAGAGGCCAGTTGTGCATTAGCAAGTGACGTCTCATAACATTTTTTCATGAAGAGCAGACTCTAAAACATTAAGCTGTCACTGTCACTCCAGTCCTGTATCTAGGCCTTTTCAGTGGAAAATATTGGGTAAAATATTTTTCACTTTAAAGACAAAATATATCGTAAATGTATGCTGATGCTGGCCTTTCAACTTGAGGATGATATACCTCATACCATATCTGTTTTTGCTTAGTGACAGGAATGTTGACACTATAAAAGTGTTATTATACTCATCCCCCACCCCTTTTTCTTTTTCTTCTTTCTTTTGCAGTACTGGGGTTTGAGCTTGGGGTTTTATACCCGCTAGACAAGGGCTCTACTATTGAATTGCATGTATTCTTTTTTGAGACAGGGTCTCTCTTTAGTCCCAGCTGGCCTGGAGCTCACTATGTAGACCAGGCTGACCTTGAACTCACAGAGATCTGCCTGCCTCTGTCTCCCAAGTGCTGGGATTAAAGATGTATGGACAGGGTATATTTTTATTTTTTTTAATTTTTTTATTAATTTTATTTATTTCTGTATGTGTATGAATGTACTGTCTGCATGCAAGTTTGTGCACCCGTGTCGTGCAATACCGTGGAGGTCAGGAGAGGGTCTCAGACTCCCCTGGAACTGGAGTTCTCCTGGAATTAGAGTTTCAGACGGTTCTTGGCCGCCATGTGGGTGCTGGGGATCGAACCCGGGTCCTCTGCAAGAGTGGTTGGCGCTCTTAACCGCTAGGCCATCTCTCCAGCCCGACAGGGTATATTTTTAAAGTCTGGGTCCTAGTTGCACACTTTCTCCTTAAGTATCCTATAAATATTTTTTTTCAATAATTTATTTAAAATTTAGTCCTTATTAATTCATTGATTGAACATATTCCATTTCCACCAAGAAATGATACAAAAATTACTCCTAAACACTGGATATTTGAAATTTATACTTTTGCCATTAATGTTTAGGATATGATTCTAACAGAGTACGTGGACGGTAGAGGGAGACTCACATAGGTTTAAGGAGAGAGAAAGCAAGGGAGCACTTTGAATTCAGGGCAGTGGGGCTAGATCTTATGAGAGGCTCTATGAAATTTGGATTAATTAATGGGGACCAATTTGAGACCAGACTTGTGGAGGTAAAAAACCACACCCAGACTCACCTTACCTGTATTTAAGTGAAGATGCAATTGGCTTTGTTTCACCACCCGTCGTGAGCAAGTTAGACCTACCAATTAGACCAATAGCTTACCACTGAGTGACTGAGCTCTGGTTAACGGTCAACTCATGAGGCAGATGTGGTGAATTTCTGAAGCATGCCATGCCAGAGGGCAAAGGTGATACAAGGATAGAGTCTCACACCCAGAACCAGGGCAGCATTAATGAGCGGTGAGGATTGTGGCCATCAGAGGTGGCCTCCCTTCTTCCGCCCACCAGTTGACACATGCAGGTGAAGGAAGATATGTAGACAGTTGTATGGGCTGACTCCATTCTCCCATCTCCTAGAACTCCAGAGATTAGAGATGACAAGTACATAGACATAATTAATAGTTAGTGACTAATAACAATGTTTAGTCAAAGTATATGAATAAAATTCTCATCAACTTATACTGGAATTATTCTATTCACTTAAATATATAGTGAATATTTGCCCGATGCCAGAAACTGCTAGACTTGGGAAATTAAAATGCATAAAAGAACAGCCTCTGTTTTTACAGCTAGTGCAAAGAATCATTTTGGAGCAATGCAGTGAGCCCTATCATGGGAAGGTCACTCACAGGCTCTTTGTGGGGTTTGGAGCTGGGAACGCAGGAATGAGCAACATGTCGACCTGTCCAAAGCAGGCAGACTCAAACCTCTACAGCCCATGGGAGGTTGGAGTGGGTCAGGGAAGGGAGAGTAGCTCAGGAGTGAGCACCTTACAAAAGTATCGAGAGCATGTATAGACAATTCCCATTTCTAGTATAGTTACATTCATATTCTCAATAAAATATGTGCAAAATTCAATGTTAAAATAATGGAAGTATTAGCCCTAGTTGACTCATGTAGGTTTGAGTGACTACATTTCCGTATACACAGAAATATATGTCTATATCTCTCTATATATCCATACATTTTATGCCTCTGGAGCAGCCACTAATCCATCCCAAAGCTTTTGCCAGACTGTAATAACATCTCCCAGGATGTTCAAACACTGTCTGTTCTAGCAATTTCAGTTTCTTTTTGGCAACATTTCTCAAGAGGCTTCCATCATCTCACTTGCCTTGGATGTGTTCCGGCCTGGGCCGGTTGAGCAGCTGTTACTTGTACTTCTTTCCTGTCATTCCGGGAATCCCCTTCTCCTCCCTCCTGTCTTGGGGTCCTCGTATCCCAATGATCCTGCCATGCTGTCTTTAGCTTTCTACTTTGCTTTGGTGTGGTACAGGCTCAAATAGTTTCCTGAGAAATCCTTAAAGCACATGTACACATTGTAGGTGGTAGACTTCATAGATTTGGTGAGCTATCGCATGCATTATTTACTTTTCTGTTGCTATGATAAAATACTGTGACCTGAAGAAATTTAAGACCGAAAACCTATATTTTTGCTTATGGTTCCAGAGGGATAGAGTCCATCAGAGGGAGCAGGGCAGAGGGCAGAGGGGCAGCAGGTAGGGAAGGCTTGGCTGCAGCAGGAGTAGGAAGCTGGTCGATGATGTTTTTATCCATACACAGGAACAGAAAATAAATACTCAAATACTATAAGTACTCAAAGCCCGCCCATAGTGACCTATTTCCTTCAGCAAAGCTCCACCTCCTAAAGGTTCCATAGCTTTCCCAAACAGCATCACCAACTAGGGACAGTGTTAAAATACATGAGCCCATGGGGACATTTCTCATTCAAACCACCACACTGGACACAAGGGCATGGAGAATGGATTAAACAATAATTCCTAGGACTTGGCTTGAAGCATCTAAATGGATGAGCATACAGGAATTTGAGTAGGGCTGAGGATAGGAATCAAGATAGTAGATATCATCTGAATTCCAGGGAACAGGTCACAGTAGAGATCTGTCTGTAGAGTTACTTTTCTGTTGCTGTGATAAAACACAGTGACCAAGGCAACTTATTAAAGGAAGAGTTATTTGCTTATGATTGCACAGGGATTAGAGTCCATAATGGCGGGGAGTGGGGGGACACTGGCAGGCCGGGGTGGCTGGAGCCGAAAGACAAGCAATCCTATTTCAACGCAGGCACCGGGATCAAGATGAGATTGGAAAAGCAGCGCCAAAGGCTTAAGAGCCCTCTCACATAGCCTCCTTCCAGCGCAACATGCTGTGGCACACGAGCCAGGGACACTCACCCTAGAACCTCTCCTTGCCTATTTAGTTCCAGGGTTCTCTAGAAGAAACAGAAAGCCAAACCATCTGTACGAATCTTAGGATTATGGGATGTATTTTAGATGGGCCTATATATACCAATTTCCGCTCTGATTTGCTTGTGTGACAGAGCTCAAGTAGTTTAACAGTAGCCGAGCTGCACTGGAAAGGCTGAGAATCCAGGAACTGCTCAGTCGGCCCTGGACTGTATGTCTCAGTAGTCCCATTCCGGTGCTGAAGTCCACTGCGGATTCCAGGAGATCTGCCCAGTCTCAGTACATGCTGGGATCTGAAGTGTTGATCTCATAGCAGCAAGACAAACTCCCCAGTGAGAGAGGCAAGCCGCAGGAAAAAAAACAAGGACCCGCTCCCTCTGCTGTGGCCTTTAATACTGTATGCTGGCCGAATGGTAACGCCCACATTTGGGGTGGGCCTCGATCGTGTTGAAGTGATGGTCCAATCCGTTAGATCTTTTCTCTTATTGTCTTAGGTCCCTTATTTTCATGCAGTTGCAACGACAAAGGATTAACCATCACTATTCCACCCCTTGTCAACTTGACACCCCATAAATAGCCTCTTCCTTATGTTATGCTTAAATGTCAACTGCAAACAATGGCAAGGTCATAATTCCACCTAACAGGTTATAAGTGTCTATGTGCAATAGCAAAGCATTATATCTTAGAGTAGGGGGTAATGTCCTTGAGAAGAACAACTTAGTCCTTCAGTATCTAATCACCTAAATATGACAACACTTAATACTTATCTCAAAAGGGAACAACACAAGTTATCTGCTTAATATACGTATAAATATATGAACGAGCACATTCTTAACCAAATATGACCAAAGTTAATATCTGTTATAATCTACGTTTCTGCAACTGTTCTCATGGCCTCAGCTGATATTTTGACTACCTTCTTCTAGATACCCATTCTGTATTTCCTCACCATCAGCAGCCCCTCTGCAGGTCTTGGCTCTTTCCCTGGAGGGCGTGACCCATACCTCATCCCTGAATGGGTCTTGGGCCATTTATTGTCCTGTCGGGTTTGGGTTGTTGGCGTTTCCCATTGACCTAATCATAGGACATGGTAGCACCATAAGGCGCCCTACAGCATCTCATGCCTTCCAGACATAATCTTCTTTGCCCCCATTGTGGAAAAAAGTCCAATTTCCCCCTGGTAGTCTGTATCAATAACTCTTCCTACTACTTTTATTCCTTCCTTAGC